>CM033275.1:2736028-2747009 GCA_019343175.1 Oedothorax gibbosus | reverse complement strand
TACAATCAAGTGAGGGCCGCCTTGGAGGAAAAACTAACTTTTTAGGAGTGAAATCGTACGCAGCGTCGGAATTTGGTGGGGTATTTAACGTGCACTCCCTCTACACGGAGATATTTTTTCGTCAGATTTCTAGGTTGTCAAGACCCGGCCTCGAACCTCTCGCATGCAAGGCAATCGCCTTACCGACTGGGCTCCTCGCACCGTGACGCATTTGACTTTTAGCATCGAAATTTTTTGAACCACAGTGGCCGCAAGGTAGGGCAGAAAAACAAACTTTACTCAATAGCAACATCGTTAAAAACATTTTACTACTTCAGTTTTAACATGCATTGTCCCACATGTACGGCACCATTCATTGGAAGGATATTCCTGTACTGAACTACAAATGTAGGGGAGAGCGGAGCTAAACCGTACACCCATTTTTTTGGCCTACATTTCAAGCTAGACGATCCCGTCAAGGCTATAGTCTAGAGACAGATAGCGCAAGTTTACAGTATAAATTGATTTCTCAAAATGTATTTAAAAGTACCCCTACTCCATTGTCATAAAAAATTAATGCTAATAAAATGAAACCTAATGTCTATATCAGGATTGGAAAGTTACTTTAAAAAGTAACTCTGTTATAGTTACAGTTACTTTATAAAAAAAGTAACTCTGTTACAGTTACAGTTAACTTAATATGAAAATAACGCGTTACAGTATTATACAAAAGTAACGTTCACAGTTACTTTTCGAAATTTCAAGTTATAAGAAAAATTGAAAAGCCATTTTTCAAAGAAAACCCCCAATTAACGAAACATAAGCACAAACAAAATGCTGAAATTATAATTAATATTTTTTTAAAATTTCAATCCTGGTTCAATGCGCTATGTTCAGCAGCGTCTATGTGCTGCTATCATGACAGGTTATGAAAATTGAAGGGATTTTGAAAGTACGGGGTTGAGAAATGGAATTCCATATCCATGCATCTCCGAGTCGAGATGAATTTTGGATTTTCACTTACAAACAATTTCACGAGTGTACCATGAATATCGATAATCCAGTAAACATAAAAACTACGACACAGCTGCGGCTAAAAAAGATCATGCAAAAACGATTCATCGACGACAGACGAAAAACATTAAACATGATATATTGCGGGATACGTGATATATACGGTTCCAGAAGCCCATATCGGGTGAATATTCATTAAATGGTTAACAAGTCGACACTTGTACCACATAGAATCGACTAGACGTTAATCCCTTTTAATGATCAGTTGTCAATGGACTCGGCTTTGTACGATGTTTTTTAAAGTCAAAGCTATGTCCGTAGATTTGATGTTTATGGATTATCGATATTCATGGGTACACTCCGTGAAATTGTCGAAAGTGAAAATCCAAAATTTCATCTCCACCTCGGGGATGCATGGATATGGAATTCCATTTCTCAACCCCCGATACTTTCAAAATCCCTTCAATTTCATAACCTGTCATGATAGCAGCACATAGACGCTGCTGAACATAGCGACGAACTTCGATTGGTTTTTTTTTTAAACACCTATATTCGCAGATTATATGCCTATACCAGTTATTTGGCTCTTCAGCGCGGAAGAGCCAAAATAACTGGTTGCTGGTATAATAAACTGAGTATTTTATTTAGGGCAATACAGAACATATCAATTAGCCGACGTCTGACTATTATACCTTTTTTTCGCAAGACTGACATTGCGAAAGATGAGTCATCGTCTCAAATCATACAATAGAACTCCCAAAAAATCCGAAGCTTTGCTGATTATCCGAATTTCAGAAGAAAAAAAAAATCCTTGGCTATCTGTTACTGTTTTTTCCTTGTTAGATGTCTGGCCTAGTTTTTTTTTTTTTGGACCGACCTAAAAAATTTCTAGGCGTAACATCCAACAACGACGACTAGTAACAAATGGCCGATAGAAAATTTTGTGAAACCAAATTTTTAAACAGGGTTTAGCTATTGAGGGCAATTGCCTGTGTTAAAATTTTGAAGGCTTAAAATAGACATCCAGAAATGTACAACCTAACCTAACTAATATTGTAGCATAAGTTGAATTTAAAAAAAAAAATATTTCAAAAAGCTATAAATCAAAAATGCCAAAAACAATACCTTTTTTTTGGTTGGGTTCTGTCTCGAAACTAGAAAACCCCATTATTCACAGGCCAAAAAAAAATTGATTGAATATACCCAATTCTACCCGATTAACTCTAAAACCGAATTTTGATTATCCGAATGGGGTTAGGTAACAATTGCTTTTGGAAATTGGGTTTTACTGCAGCTCTTTTAATGGCGTTATCCGAATTCAATTTTCCGAATATTTTTAGTTATCTGAATAGGGTTCAATGTCAAACTATTCCTGTAATTTGAATTCTACTGAACAGGGTGGCCCAAAAGGTAGGCTTCAAGTTAGTTTTGGTATACAGTTATTTATACAGCAACCATTATTTTTCGAAGCATGTCGGTTGTTCAGTCAGTTTATCGAGCATTACCTCACAGAAACTATAATTGGATCGTCCTCAAGAAGGCCTGGGGGGCTACGGTTTAAGGTTCAGCTGGTCCTCGCGTTGTAAACGTTGCTTTAAGGATAATCACTTCCGAAGTTACTTCTTTTTTATGTTTATGAATGTTTTGCTACGCACTGTCTCCGCTTTTTCATAGTTTTCAGTTTCTTAAGGATCCACCGTTTTGGTGCTCCCACTCAAATTTTCCAGCTGTGGTTTTGCCTTACAAAACAAAAGCACAAATTTTCCAAATAGCACAAATCGTTTTAAAAGGATAGCTGCAGATGGCCCAATTCGAAGTTTCATTCTCTGGAAACTTATTTGTTAAGGCCACGAATCGCTACTCTTTGGACAAATACGCTGTATACGACTTTTTTTTCAGCCAACTAATAAAGCTAAGCACGACTATGTTTAAATACCTGTTCAATACCCAAAGTTCTTACCAATGGTACAACATTAACTGTTAGGGGCCCTTTGGGCCACCCTGTACTATTAAGGAAACGAATTAATTTCTCGTAACTAGGGTTTTACTCGTGATTAACATAGCGATTTAATTTTCGTAGCATATTATTTATAAGTATCAGGACTTTGGTAAAGGAATATATATAGTCCTTCTATCACATCTTGGCAACTACGGCGTGTGTTTTATACGAGTTTAAACGATCACTCGCAAAACAAAAAGGGGTAAGGAAGATTTGGTTTAAGCCAGAGGTACCATGTTTAACAAGTCATTGCTTTAGCAGGCACATTTTTCTTTAAGGTTTCGAAGCAGTTTCTCAACTGAAGGGCGGTTAGAACTTGCATCAAGTTCACTATTATTTACATAGCTATATTTTAACTTATAGCGTTCCCCGAGGTGATAATGAATGTGTTAAATAATACATACTACAGATGATGCAAATCTATTGACGATCAAGTCAAGATAGAACAGAAATGCATGTGCAATTGATAACGACCATCAAAAATTTAATATAATCCTCCTTTCACCAATAACCCATGTGTAGTTTTAGTGTGACATATATTTCCAACCAACCTAACCCAACAATCTCCTATGCGCGCCAAACAGCATGAGATTGGCAACTCTGCCTCCTTTAGGTTCTCTACCTATTTTCAAAGTGAACTCTTCCACAATCAAAATATTTAAGAAGCTATAAGCAGTGATAGGCGGACTAAACAATATATAGAACGAAAGTTTTTGAGAAATTTTTTTAAATATTTAAATTTCCGAGTTGTTCGACGCTTTTGAGTGATACTTTATACCAAATATTGCATTTCACCAACTGAACCACTACCATTTCGTAATATTTCAAAAACATCTCTCACAAATAGGACAAATTTAGAGTTCAATATTATAGACCGAGAGCCCAGGGCCCCAGACCTAAGTCATTTTTTAAAGGATGAAATGTATCGGATTAGGTTCAGTTTTCATTTACTTTTAGTATATGCATACCCGCTAGAGTGAACCGACGGCCAATTTACAGGTATCGGGTGCAAAAAGCAGGTAAATTATAAGTTAACTTAAGTCATTTTCTAAAGGCTTATTTTTACGTACGTTTTAGAAAATAATGTTAAAAGTTAATAATAAATTTCCCAGACACTTTCCGTCGGCCGAAACTTTTCCCAGACGCTTTAAACGTCTTTATCAAGTTCAGACTTTGTCCCACGCATCTGGAGGTATGAGATGGCGCTACAATCGTCCTCGGACGACAAGAAGGGGAAGTTAAGCAAAAAAAGAACTATGTGTGTATTGGAGATGTGGTTGGTTGGTTAAATTTTCGTTTAATTGGAAAATAAATTAATAAACAAGTAACCATAGCTGTTTTAGCTTACAACATTTTCACATCTCCAATGATCAAGCACACAAACCGGAATATATATGTCAATCGAACCAACCACCAACCAGCCACATCTCCAATACACACATAGTTCTTTTTTGCTTAACTTCCCCTTCTTGTCGTCCGAGGACGATTGTAGTGCCATCTCACGCCGCCAGATGCGTGGGACAAAGTCTGAACTTGATAAAGACGTTTAAAGCGTCTGAGAAAAGTTTCGGCCGACGGAAAGTGTCTGGGAAATTTATTATTAACACATTATTTTCTAAAACATACGTAAAAATCTGCCTTTAGAAAATGACTTAAGTTAACTTATAATTTACCTACTTTTTGCACCCGATACCTGTAAATTGGCCGTCGGTTCACTCTAGCGGGTATGCATATACTAAAAGTAAATAAAAACCGAACCTAATCCGATACCTTTCATTCTTTAAAAAAATGACTTATAGCGAGAGCCCAGGGCCCCCAGACCTATTATGAAAAGTAATGATAATGATGTCGTGTCTATGGATTGTAAGAAGTTCTACATATCTCACCGTACGCGGAAAAGAGACCTATCGCGAAAAAGACCATTCTTCAGGAGAACCGTTTAAAGTTTTAGTAAAATTTCAAATTATCACAAAATCGTTCCAAATAAACCTAGATCAAAAATATTTGGCATGGATATCCGTTTTATGAGTATCAAAAGGTATGCATAGTCATTTTTTACTTTAAATTTGCCTTTGCTGAGATATTTTCAGATAGGTATTTCTTTCGCGTACAAATTTGAACGATTTTGTTCGCGAAAGAAAGACCTATCTGAAAAAATCCCAGCAAAGGCAAATTTAAAGTAAAAAATGACTATGCATAATACCTATAAAACGGATATCCATGTCAAATATTTTTGATCTAGGTTCATTTGGAACGATTTTGTGATAATTCGAATTTTTACCAAAGCTTTAAACGGCTCTTATGAAGACCGGTCCTAAAAAGTTTGCTGCTAAATTCATTCTAAATATTAAGGAAACATACTTATGAAGAATACTCGTTTACATAATGCATTTTTATAATCTAATAATATATTGAACAACAATAGAATTTTTTTAAAATTAAATTTAACAAAAAGCTTGTTTAACCAATTTAATGTTATTAACCAATTTAAGTTTATGTAATAAGGTTTATCTCTTATCATGTAATTACGATATTATTTAAAGTCGTGTTTACTTTTATAATTTAATATATTCAATGATTGAAATCATAATAGTTTGTTTATATAAAAAAAAATAGGTGTTATGAAACGAATCACTTTTACAAAATCAGGACTTACAAGATATAAGAAATGATATCCACATTTTTCTACAAAAACCTTTCAATCTGAATTTTCACTATGTATTATGTTTAAAATTAAAACAAAAATAATTTTTGAAGCATTATTAAAATTTTAAAATCATTTTAAAACTCATGAAAATATAAAAAAAAGTTTTAAATTTTAAAAGTAAGTTGTAAGGATACTTCATAAGTATTCCTTAAGTATACAGTTGAATTCACTGACTTTATATCGCTAACTGTCAAGTTGTAGCAATTGAGTTTAGATTTATAGTAAAATACCGACGTTGAAAACGATTTAAAACAATTTATCGTTTGCTAAAATATTAATTTGAAAAAAATATATCTATACATATTGACATATCATTTTGCAATCTACACATATTACATGAATTTTTTTATATATATTTATTGTACTAAATACCACAAAAAAGAGCTTTCGAATGAGTATTTCAAATAAAGAAACAAAGAAAAAAATAAATAACAGACTTCAACCTTTCCATTTAAAAAGCACTTCAAACTTAACTTCATCGCTGGCGCCGCAGCTGCAAAACGCATAACAAAAAAACGCCAGGTGCGATAGGTCTTTCTTTGCCGCTCAATTTCACCCAAAAATGAACGCGAAAAAAGATCTATTAATTGCAGCCGAACTAGGGCTCGGATCGCTATGCCGATTGCACCAATCGAAAGATATCAAAATTTTACATCCTATAGTAGTGTTATCTTAAAAAGTCAATTTTGGTCGATAGGTCTCTTTTCCGCGTAGATGCGATATGTTCAAAGGACCGCAGCCGCCAGCTTCGGTGCCTCAGGACTGTGGATGGTCTCCTGCAGCAGATCTTTATCCGGTAACAAGCCGAGTTTTGGGTCTCTGGGCAGTTCTTGCAGTAAGAATAAGTCCTTGTCTCGTCTGGAAGAATTTTCATTCCTTTATAATGTTCTGTTCTAAGTCGGGCGAGTGTGGTTTTAATGTCTCTTGGGAGGTCGAAGTCTGTTATCAAAGGTTTCCTTGGGGGCTGGTTTAGAAGTCTGCATCTGGCCACTGCATTCGCATCTGCAAGTGTGATGGTGGAAGGAGGTTGGTCAAGGTTTCGTGAGTCTTTGGCTAGAACGTCCGCACACTCATTCCCCTCGATGCCTACATGTGCGGGAATCCACTGCAACACACAAGCTTTCCCTTTGCAAAGGGAAATCTTGTGTGTTGCAGTTGAAAAGTATTAATTCACAGATGTGATGAGACGTATTTCGGATATAGTTTTATGAAAACAGGGAGCAATATTGACAAAAAACATTAAATAAAGTAGTTTTCGTTCCTAAAGTACATTTGTTATGACATTATATCACGAATAAGATATCTTTGCAAAAATGCATCGCTAGTTCTGACACGTTACCGATCTGACTTTTAAAGACCGCAAAAACTTTCCCAGATAAAAATAATCCCAAAATATAATGATTTTAAGGGAGTTAAATCAAGAAAAAGTCATTAACAAGAACGAAAACTAGTTTAAGAGACTACTTTTAAAAAAAATATATTAAAAATCGCCTGATACGCAAATTGACCATTTTCTTAATATTGACCCACAAATTATGTTCACCAGTATTCAGGTAAAGAGGCCCAGTGGCTTAGTGGTAGTGCTTCGCATTACCACGCCACAGGTTCGGGGATCGAATCCCGGATTGGGCGAGGTTGAACCATACTTTCATCCCTTGAGTGGGTCAATAAAATGGGTACCAAGCATGCTTGGGAACTAAACACTGGGGGTTCCGCGTGAGGCTGACCACCTTACCGGGACATATGCCTAGCACCCCAGAGCCCTAGGTCACAAAAGCTGAAATGGGCACGGCAGGCCTTGGCCCAGTAATGGGCTGTTGTGTCGATTAGTTTTAGTATTCAGGTAAACTAAAGCCGAAACAAAACAAGAAGGTTTGTAACAAAACTGTCACTTAATCCACTTCCAAACAACATTTGTGTTTAACAGAAAAAAAGGCACCAAACACAGTATAATTCTATATTAAACATTAAAACGCTAAATTTGGCCACGCTAAATCCACACAACATTAAAACGCTAAATTTGGCCGGCTTCATTTATTTTCTTTAGAAAAATCAATAATTATTGGATAAAATTAAAAAAATACCGTTAGCTAAATTAATAATATTTCAAAGATTAAATATGTAATATTCCTCGCTTTTAATAGAAGCAAAACATTTCATATCAAGATGCAATCAAAGAATGTCTTGGTGAAATATAAATGACGTCATTTCAAACTTATTTATATCGCCAAAATAAATTTCTTTTAATTCATTATTTAAAAGAAATAAAGTTTCTCCAGCAAATGTTGTGAATCGCAATGATGATTTAATTCTAATAAAAAAAGCTTCTTATGCTTTCAAATTAGCATTAAAATTTGCAGTTTTTTAAAAATTGAAGTATTTCAAAATCGATTTTTTTTTTCTTCTTAGATTTTCAATGTCTTCCAATTTCGATGCGCTGAATTTTTTGACATATCGCTGTATGTCTGTAGCATTTGTAGTTTGGGCTATGAAACTGGTAACAGATAGACGGACTGAACAATTATAATACTTTGCCCGTTTTACGTTATAAACATAGTGTGGAAGCTAAAACAAATAGGTTTGTAACAGAATCTGTCACTTAACCCGCTTCCACACAACAGTTGTGTTTAACAGGTAAAAAGGCGACAAACACAGCATTAATATTCTATATTAAACATTTACATGCTAAATTTGGCTAGTTTAATTTATTTTACTTCGAAAATTCAATAATTTACTTATCGTTTGCAAAAATTAATTTATATTTCAAAGAATAAATGTGTAATAGTCCTCGCTTTTAAATAGAATTAAAATATTTCATATCAACGTACAAAAAATCTCGCAGTGAAATATATTTGACGTCATTTCAAATTGATCGATGCCGCAAAAATAAATTTATTTTAATTTATTGTATAAAAGATTTAAAGTTTCTCGAGCGATTGTTGCGAATGGCAATGGTGATTAAATTCTAATAAAAATGGCTTCCTATGCTTTTTAAATGAGCATTTAATTTAACAGTTTTTTAAATAATTGAAGTACTTCGAACTCTTTTCTGAAATTTTCAAAGTATTCTAATTTCGATGCACTGAATTTTTTGACGTATCACACCTGTCCGTAGCATTTTTAGTTCGGTATATGAAAGTGGGTGACGGACAGACAGACGGACTGAACGATTATAATACCTTCCACTTTTTACGTTATAAACGTAGTGTAGAAGCTAAAACCATGAATCATTTTGGAAATCGTAACGTAAAAACACCAAAATTATTTCTCGTACAAAATATAAATCACAGCTGATCTTTTATCACAAAAGTAAAAACTTTTCATTTCACCGATCGAAAAATATTGGCGATATTTTACGAGGGTGGAACAACAAGATCTGACAACGTACTTTATCAGGATGCCATCAACGTAAATGACCCCTGAAAGTTTCCATCATTGGGACTAAATGTCTTTTTGATAACGAAAAGCTAGAAGAAGTGGCGCTCAGAGTTTTGACTAAAACTTTTTTTGAGGTAGTAGGTACCACAATTAAAATTGTAACTTCAAAACGCTACGTATAAAAAACCAGATGTCAAATTAGGGGAATATTATAGTAGTAATTAAGTATGAAAAAAACCCCATATAATTGATTTTTTTTTGCACCCCACCCCAAATAGTGTGCATTTGAGAACAATGTATTTTAAAGATATGATTGAAGTTCCGCTCCCCTGTAAAAGATTTCTTCGAAGTGTGGCACTTTCAAATGGAGCCCAAAAATTTAAAATAGCTAATAATGATAACCATAAATATTTTCAGTTAGCGCGCCGATACGGGTTTTCGAAATCTTTTTTAAAACTTCAATCACTAGCTTAAAAAATATTTGTCTCAAATGCACACTATTTAAGGGGGGGGGGGGGGGATCAATGATATGGTTTCTACGACGCACGACAAGGTTTCTTTCAATCTTAACTGCTACTTATTATAAAGGAGGTAAAAGAGTATGTGGTAGTATAAGAAAAATTATTCGAAATTTTTACGCATCATAATTTAAAGAGTTAATAAATAAATCATGCTGTAACGGTAAACTGAATCAACAGTAAGTTGAATTTGAGTCAGTTTTAACAATAAATATTGTAATTTAAATTTTCATTGGCCACAGTCTAAAAATCAAATTAGTTTCTTCAAAGAGAATGTGGTGTAGCGTTTTCAGCTGTTCGAGCAAGAAATTCGAATTACTACCTCCACAAATAGAACGTTTTTAGTTCTGAAACTGGTCTATAAACAGGATATTAGGTTAATGAACCCTTAGGCCTCGATTTCTAAGCTATAAAAAAATATCAGAGTTAAAAAGTCACATGGTTGCACTTTCAAAAACTTGTGTTTCGTGTTTCAAAAATAGATTTTCGTTTCGAACTCCGTATTCCACAATATTTTCGGTATTGTTTGCTTGCTTCCGAGATAACGTTCATTTACCGTCCTAAGCCTTTTTTCTCCAAGTATGAGAATCGTCATAACAAATTAAACCAACTACCAATTTGAAATAAAATAATCAACTGGTTATTTTATAATTTATCCATGAAGATACTTCATGGATGAATTATTAAATAACCAGTTGATACTTTTCTTTCAAATTGGTAGTTGGTGAAGATATCGTGCCCCCCTCTTCAGAACGTTTTGGGGTAATTGAAATTTAAAGATTGAAAATCAATCGATATTTTCAGCTGAAAAATGTTTCATTTGGTTATTATGGTGATTCTTATACCTGGTGAAAAGATGCTTACACATTCGCAGAGGTTGCTATTTCAAAACTAATGCATTACATCTATGAGACTGAGAATTCCTATTAAAGCTTTTTAACCATTTGACTCCTAATATAGCTCTTGATTAATACCTACACGAACGGTTGCGTGCCTCTTTCTGATACATGAGCATAGTCTGTAATTTTTAAAAAATATTTCATGTTAAATTTATGTTGCAGTAGTGAAACGATTAGATAATATAGTCCAAGGAAAAAAACTTTGTTAAAGAAACTCAAAAATATTGAAAAAGGAAAAAATGTATACGTGTTTAGAAAATAAATGGAGTTGCACTGGTATAGAAAAATTACTTGATAGTGCAGATGCAAGAATAAAATCTATCTTTTTATATTTATTTAACCCTTTCAATGATTCCATTTGGAATCATCAGCTTGCGATTTTTTTCACACTAAGTTAAGCTCGCACTTATTTCAAATAAGTTTTTACAAATTATCCATACATTTTTCTATACTTTTTGTATCGTTACATGGAAGAATCGTGTCTTTT
>CM033275.1:2413528-2731028 GCA_019343175.1 Oedothorax gibbosus | reverse complement strand
GTGCCTGGGGCTCTCCAAGCAGGATTTTGACGACGACCCTTTAATGGTGTTGGACTTTCTGAGGGTGTACGATGTCATGGACCTGGTCTAGCACTGCTGGCCTCCGGGGGCATGCAACAACAACAACAGAGAAGAATCACATGTCACATTAAAAATGCTCTCTTCAATCGCATTCACCATAATTAAAAAAAATCAAAGAACTCTAATATTTCTATACCTGTTTCAATTTGCCCCCTCTTCTTTTGTTTACAGAAATTCGCAAACATTTTTTTTTTTTTTTTGTTGAGGAATATCACCATTCTTCAGGGTCGTATCAGGTAACAGATATTTATACAATTCCAATACAAGTAGTAATTTGACATATTTCTTACGCCATCAATTGGACCTGCTTTCTAGCCAAATATAGTTTAGTTTTTAAAAGTAAGGCAATATTTTTTGTAATTTGTATGTTAAAAACAGCTTATGCGTTAAAATTGCAATTTGTTTAAGTAAAATAAAGAATTTTTCCCTGTCTTTTGTGGCAAATAAGCTGGCTAAAATTTTTTAAAAAAAACCCAGCAAAACTGTAAATATTGGGATGGTCGACGACGACGTTTAACAATTTAGGAGTACATGGTAGCGTGGCTACCTCCACCTCCGGTATGGCGGGAATTAAAACATGGCAGGATGGCAATGAATGGCCGCGAAAAAGCGAGAAGGGGAGTAATGGCGGGGATTGGGATGGTAAAAGTTGTAAAAATCATATTTAAAATTGGTTTTTAATAAAATTAGTGGTAAGTAAAAAAAATTATATTAAACACTTATATATAAGGGGAAAAAAATCAACATATTGATTTTCCATATGAATCACTAAATTTAAAACGGTGTCAAGTCCGAACATTCTTCATACATTTCCTCAACCTCTTTATGTAAGAAAATATGCAGATAACTTGGCATTTTTGGACATTTAGTGATTCATATAATTAAATTATTTTGTGATGTAAAACCTTGTTTCAATAGTTAACACTACTAATAATAATTCATTTTAAAACTGTGTTGTTCACAAACTTTTTATTTGTTTTGTACTCCATAAATTTTGTGTAACGTGACATACTCTATAATGTTACTATAACGTTACGTCAAGAATTACAGTATATTGCATTTGGCTTCTACAAATTAAAAAGTTTATGACTAAAATACAAAAAAAAAAATTCTGTTATGTAATCGTTTCCGACTGCCTATTTCTTGCCTCCTTTAGGAGCTTTAACACAGCCAATTGCGCCTCGTTATTTAGAACCCTGGTCAAGTGACGAGGTCGACACCTGAGCGGGCACCCAACGGAACTTCGAGCCAAAGAGTTCTATAGTAGGGTAGAGGAACGACTCGTACTGAGCTGCCATCGGCTGCCATGGCTCACTACGGAGCCCGAATAGAGTGGCAAAAGTGCTAGTTAATTTATAATTTTGATACTGAGAAAGGAAGTATACCCAGGGCAAAGGCGGGAATCGAACCCGCACCTGTTACAGCGCGCGGACTGCTAGCGTTATGGCCTGCGATCCAAACCACTCGACCATCGGGCCCCACATGCCACCCTATATTGTCTCCGTGTTGGTCCATGGTGCCGTTGCCAGGTTCAGTCTCTACCCTACTATAGAACTCTTTGCTTCGAGCGAAATCGTACGCTAACGCCGTCGGGACTTTGGACTCCACAGATTTAACGAGCGCGTCTGTCCCAGTGTACTCGGGTCCATCCGTGATAAATAACATGTTCTCTCTATGGTTTCGTTTAAATGTTTTCGGTTGTCTAATAGCCGCCGAAAAGAATTTTTAACACAGCCACAAACGCCTCGTAATTTAGAGCCCCGTTGAATTGACGATTAATTCGCCTAGTCCACAGGTCTTTTCCGGAATTCCTTCCACAACAAATATCGTCTGACCACTTTTCCGACGTTCCAAAACACGCAGGCGTTGATCCCGAGAATTGAACGATTTTCCTTCGGCGGCCAATCAGAAACCCGCAAACGAGTTGCGTCATAGGGGGTGTTCCCACCCCCTCTAAAAATGATTCTATTCACTCCTAGGCCGGAGATGAGAACGTTCGGGAGCGAACTTCCGGAAAAGCAGACGAATTGACGTTTTTTTCGTTTGAGGTTTTTGAAGTGAAAAGGTTTATTATATTCGAGGGAACTGTGAATCGGCTTCGGCCAAAGGTAGGATTTTTGGAATTGTATTTTTTTTTTATAAAATATATATATTTATTGTCTGGGAGAATATAATATGTTTATATATTGTTTGAAATGTTATATTACTTCAAGTTTTTGAAAAATAAATTCCACATGTATTTATTTGAACCCTCATTATATCGTATAAAAATATTTTTTGTACATTAAATATAAAAAAAGATAAATATAAAAATAATTGTAAATAATAATAAATATAAAAAATTGTAAAGAAATTATTTTATTTTGTTATCAATTGAATAAAACCTTTGTTATTGTTCGTCTTTTCAAATCCCAATGAATAAATTATTTCATGAAAGAAACTAATAATAACGAACGGTACTGATATAAAAAAAAATATGCTTCATAATAAATAGGGTTGGAAACTAAATTTTTAAGCACGAGGAATATTTATATCTTTTGAAACCTATTTACCTACCTTTTATTACATTGCTAATAACTAAATACGGTGCAGAGTTTTTTATAATTGCAATAATACTATTATTTTATGTATAGATTTTTCGGAGTAACCATTTGTTTGATAATGATAAATATTTGGGCTCGCTAATACACATTTACACAAGATACATAAATCAGATATTTGCTCTTCTGTATATGGATGAGTACTGTCTATCTGTCGACTGAATGATTCCCAGATATCTACCATAATAATAATAAACACAAATATTACCATTTCTTATACCTTTGATGTGCCGTCGACTTACTAAAATAGGTTTGATTTATACATACGATATACGTTATAATTGACTCAAAATTCTTTGATTAAATTAAATTATTTGATTCGTTGTGAGGTAGTACGTGCCGCCTCATAAGCCCAAGAAAGCGGGTTCGAGTCCCGGCTGAGTCGGCAGATTTTCAGGATGGGAAAATCGTCGACACGCATGTCTACTGATTATGCGGCATGCAAAAGATTCCTTAAGTACTCATCTGGCTTGGGTTTTCTCAGCAAAATTAAATATCGGCATATTTATCGTTCACAGAGAGCTCAGATTCATTGTAATCTGAGCGTCAAAATTGGTAGCGAGAGCCGTCTAGATGATACCAAAAAAAAATGGCTCTCAGTTCTGGGGAATATGCCGAGTCTGCAAAAGTCTTGATCCGCGGAAAAAGCAGCTCTGCCTTAAAAAAAATATATATATATTTCGGAATTAAAGTTGTCGTCTTCTGCTATAATGATTTTCTTAACCAAAAATATCTTGCAATTATCTATTCAAACGAAATAAATATTTCTGCTTCTTGCGCATTTTGAAATAGTGCACCAAACACGCCTTCTGTGAATATCAAAGAAAATATGCTCGAAAATGACAATTGTTTACTTAAAAAATGGTTGGGAGATTCGCTGTTAAACATTTGGTGCTTGTTTTCACCAAACATATGGTTCCTAGTAACTGCAACAGCTGCGTGGAGAAATATTTCACCATTTTTTTTAAAAATTCATTGGAACAATTTCTCAGGTTTTAAAAAAAGGTTAAATTCAGAAAATGTGGTGAAACATTTCACCACACAGCCGTTGCAGATACTAGGAACCTATAATTGAAGAGTTTAGTGGAAAACCGTGCTAAGGGACATCTTTGAAAACAAAAATGAAATTTTTGTGTCAATGAACATATTATTCCCTTCTTTAAAGATAACAAGCTCCAATTTTTTTCATAAACTTAAAGTTAAATATATTTTTTACTATTTGCAAGTGCCGTTTTTAACGGACTTAAGTGCAAAGTAAAAACTTTGGAGCTCATTTTCTTAATTTTACTTTTTTTGTCACTTTCTTTCACTAAGTTCTTCAATTATGGAGAAGCCAAGTGCGAAATCTTTAACAATGTTTTATTAATCTTTTTAAGGGATTTTTACTCTCTTTTTTGTGACTAATATTCGAAATTTTTCCCTCAACAAAATCACATTATACAGGGTGGCGCAAATAAAAGTGGCCCGGTTTAGAAGTAGGGATAAGAGAGGAAATGCTGCCAAGTCAAAAACTTATGAAAAATCAGGTTTGCTATGTGAAGCCATTGATCGCTTCAATATTAAGCCAAAACAGACGCTTGTAAAATTAATTGCTGGTAACTATGCCATCTTCCCCTGTGCACTGATCTTATCAACGCACACTTACACAGCTCGCACTAAGATCTGAACTCGTCAATTGTGCATGTGCATCTCTTGTCTAGGAACAACCATACCAACCAATGAAAAAAAATGATTGGTCAAGTGAAGCCATCGAACGCTTGAATAGGTTATGAATTGAACGTGTAGGCTTTCAGGCGGCTTCAATAGTTTTTCTCGCCAGGCATCTCCCTGTATTCGTATCTCCATGCAGGCGCCACTTTTATTTGCTCCAACTTTTACTATAGGATAACCATCGCATTTCCTTGTTGCCATTTCAGCATTCATCAATATAAATGAATAGCCCTCGTGTAGCTCTAGTGCGACGATAATTTAAACCTAACCTAACCTAATCAATATAAATGTTAGTAATCTCAATGATAAATTCGAATTCGTGGAAATTCTGCGAAAATACGCTGCTACTAATTGAATCTGCATCCTAAAATCCTTATCAATGATTCGTGTTTGCTTTGAGACGACTAACGTTCACCAAGTTTGGCGATGCATCAATGGTGAGTTTAATTATGTAAATTTAGGTATGGACTAGAAAATAAGTTATCGGGGATTAGTCGGATTATTCTATTCGAAAATTATATTCTTTGTTTAATATAAAGTGGTAGTACAATTTAAATTTATACGAAACTCTTAAGAAGAATGAGCCCGAAATGACCGAGGGTCACCAAACCAAAGTGCCTCTTTGTTAATCGAATAGAAAAAAATAATTCAATTCTAAACTAAACTAAACTTTTAAGAAAATCGATTAAAGACATCAAATATTTAGGAGTAACGAAATCTTATAGTTTGTTTACTTAGGTAATCTTTACCAGAAAGCTTATTTTGTCGGTATACAAATATACTACAATACATAATATACAAGTCACCATTATTAAAGGTACACCGTGGAACACCGGGTTTGTTAATCTAGTCGTATGGGAATGTTTCAGATGATGTAACGCTCTTGTTTTCATTTTTATCGTACTGGATTTCATTGGATGCTTCGGTTTCACGTACTGCGATTTCATTGGTTGTTTCGGTTTCACTCTCAAAATAACCAATATATAGATAAAAAGAAACTCTTCTTTCTATTCAAGCTTTTTTTTTTTAACAAATGTCTTGAAAAACCAACAGCACAGCAAGAAGTTGGCATTTAAAAACTTTAATAAGTAAAACATTCTTAGGAAACTCATTTTCGAATACCAAAACATAAGTTATTTCAATCACCGAATTCCTAAGTTGGACGTCAATCTGGTAAATCAGCAGTGATTGATTACACGCAGCCATCACACTTTAAATATTTAAAAAGTAATTTAAATCTTGTTCAAACTTTGGAATTAATTATTCAGATAATAAATAAATTCTTTACCCTGTAATGCATGATTTTTTTATGTTTAGTCCTAAAAAATATACTTCGATCTTTGATGGTCATACATTACGGGAAAATATTAAAAATAATCTCTTTGCGCTGGAACTTTATTATTTGAAATTTTAAAACATTCTCCTTGCCCATCATCAAATATATACACCAAAGTAGGCAAACAAATATATAATAACCTATATAACTGTAATTCGTCCATTGAAGTATACTTTTAATTTTAAAAAAGTCAATTTCATGTTTCCGAACAGCTTTAAAATTAAGATATTCCCTCTTCCAGATCACTGAGCGTCGATAGCGCCATGTATTTCGACGGTTTTTGAACAGCTGGTTTATGACGTTTTTGATTATAACTATGATGTAGGCACATGTAGAGAGCTGGGTTTTAACTGTATCTTTGATGCACTGTTTAAGAAACTGTGTAAAAAACTAATTGTAGAAACGAAACTGTGTAAAAACTAAAGAACGCACTTTGGCGCAAGTTATTTGCACTCTTTTAAATAAGTAAAAACATGATATCAGAGTCAAAAACTAATTTAAAATTTTGTCAGTTAAAGTAATAAAACAACCTTTTATAGAATACAACGAAATGCAAAAATTATGTAATTAAAAAAATTTTAGCTTGAATTTTGAATTCCAATGTTCGCCCTAAAAATTGGCTATTTTTCACTGTTGACTTTTGTAACTATAAATACATCAGAAAATGATTTTAAGTGCTTATCTTTTGTAAACTTATTATTCAACTATCCATTAATTAAAAATAAATTTCATCCAATTTGCACTTCGAACACTTCGAAATTTTATATTTTGACCACTCCTAGAGCACTGCTTCTTCCCCCCAGGTTGATCAGCTGAGCTTGATTTCACGCAGCCAAGCTTTAAATATTTAAAAGTAAATAATCTCGTTCAAACCTGGGAATTATTTAATCGGATAATTAAATAAATTATGGACAATCCTATTTACCAAGCTATAACTTAGATCTATAAATAACTGATCGTTCAAAATAGCGTTAATTCAACTTTCCTTGAAACGCCTGAAACTATCTCCTCGAAGAGGGATTTTATGAAGCAGAGAGGGATTTTCAGTTCAGACAGGGAGTTACTATCATAGATATTTGGTTGGTTGGTAGACATATATATTCAGGCTTGTGTGCTTGATCATAGAGACCCGCTTATAAATTCGTCAATAAGGACGGACACGATATACACACACATACAAGACAGATGCTGCCATCTATCGCCACCTCCACAATTTAGACATGTCCCTGAAGGGGAGGGAAATAGTCTCCAGGGACCTGTACCCGTGGTAAACTGCGCAATGACCTACCACAGGACTTTCAGATCCAACAGATTTAACGAGCACGTACTCCGCATATACTCGGTGGGGGGACTCGATCGCGGGACCTTCCGAGACCGAGACGCTGACCACTAGGCGCCCCACAGCCCTTACCATCATAGAGTTAAGAAGAATAAATTGGAGATGCTCAGGGAAAAAACAAATGTAAAAATGCATTCGTCGCCCCCCCCCCCCCCCCCTGTGGCCAATGGGTGTAATCTACACCGAGAAGGTTCTTGGTTCTGTCCTTATCCTAGCCATACTATAGACGTATTCGTGTTGGTGGAAAAAAAAATCTCTCTAAAAATCACCAGGGTGGGTGCCCGAGTACTCTGCGTGCTCGTAAAATCTGTTTAGTCGAAAGTCCCGACGGCGTTAGCGTACGATGTCGCTGGAAGTTCCGTTGGGTGCCCGCTCAGGTGTCGACCTCGTCACTTGACCAGGGTTCTAAATTACGAGGCGTCATTGGCTGTGTTAAAGCTCCTAAAGAATGCTAGAAATAGGCAGCCGGAAACGATTACATTACAAATGCATTGTCTTGTGAAGCCATCCATTGTTTTGTAATAAACCTAAACAAACGCTCTCGGAGAAATAATTTGGCGATATTCTAAAGTGGAGTTAGTATAGGCTTTTTGCATTGAATTGTCGACATTTTGACTCTCTAATAAAGCTATAATTACAACATGTGTTTCTTACCTTTGAAGAAAATTGCTATCATCTTGTGCAAATTCATATATCGTGCTACAGACTCGGCGTAAACAATCATTTTGTAATTTTAGTTTTTATTAGAGACAAAAAGGTCGACAATTCGAATGTTAAAAGCCTATACTAACTCCACTTTAGAATATCACCAAATTATTTCTCCGAGAGCGTTTGTTTATGCTTATTATAAAGCAATCGATGGCTTTACTTGGCAAACCGTTTTTGCACAGTTATGGGGGTGCAGCACGAGATCTGAAATATTTATAAGATGTTAGTAATTTCCTTCACACTTAAAAAATGCGTTGTAATTTTAATTTTATTCGAGAGTCAGAAACCGCCAAGTCCATGTAGTAAGCCCATACAAACTCCACTGCAGAAAACAGCCAAATAGTTCGCCTAGAGCCTGTGTTTGGGCTTACTAACAGGTGATTAATGGCTTCACTTGGTAAACCGGTTTTTGTATTGGTTTTTGCTCGGCAGCATCTCCATCTTCTTCTTAACTCTATGTTTACTATCGACATAGGGATTAAGTGCCTCGGGATACAAGTGGTGCTATACCCGAGTAAATTTCTGTTTTGATAAATGCACGTTTAGTACTACCATTTAACGGATGACGGATGAAAAATGAAATTAAAATGAAAATAGGCTGTTTTTTTTATTAATTTGATTCATTAGCTTGTTTTGATTGATTTGTACAGTGGAGTTTGTATAGGCTTATTACCTCGAATTGACGACATTTTGACTGTCTAAGGCTGTGTCCTGACTACGACATCAAATGCAACAAAACTTGGCGACCGCCAAGGGCACCAAGCGATGCAATAATAGCTTGTGGCTGACTCTGCCAAGTCGCCAAGTTTTGTGGCATTTGATGTCGTAGTCAGGACACAGCCTAATAAAGCTCGAATTACAAAGTGACATTCTAACCTGTGAAGGAAATTACTATCACCTTTATAAACTCATATATCGTGCTACATACTATAATGAAGCAGTCTTTTTTTTAATTTTTAATCAACGCTTTTTAAAGAATAAAATGATGCGTTTTACATTGAACTAACTTACTGAGTGAGCGATTTTTTTAGGCTTACTAGGGTAACTTGGCGACTTTTTGACGGCTTCACTTTATTTCACACCAAGCATCTCCATCTTCTTCTAAACTCTATGGTTACCATCGACATAGGGATTAATCGCCTCTGGATACTCTTATCCAAGTTAATTTCTGTTTTGATGAATGCATGTTTTATTTGCACCCATTTAACGGATGACAGATGAAAAATGACGAAAGCATTGGCAAATGAAATTAGCTTGTTTTTGATTCAGAATGCCTTGTGGTGTTTCGTAATTCGATTTGTACGATGCAGTGGTGAAATGATAAAATGCATGGATTATTTAACGTAATTTGATTAATGTAATCAAATTACTTGAAAAGTGAAACGTGATTGGATTAGTTGAATGTTGCGTTAAATATGCTAGTAGCTGATTGCGAAGAAGTATGCAAGCGTAAAATGACAATATTGTTTTCCCTTTTATTTTTGTCATTTATACTTCTTTGATAAGCACGTAACAAAGCTCTGAGGCAGTTTTAGTGTCTAACTGCTTACGGGTAACCCTGTTAATTGGAGGGTTAAGAATGCAAGTGAACTAGTCCACTTTTTTTTTATCTTCGAATTAACAGTGCAATTGCATGCACTAGCTATGTAGAATTTCAGTGCAATAATAAAACAAAAGTCATAGTTCACATAATATCCGCTAGGCAGCAGCAATTAAAAAAAAATTAAGAGGAAAATTTTGTTATAAAGCTTTAACTTTAAACCTCTGTAGCACAAAGAAGCATCTTATATGGACTTGGTTCACTCATACTCTGGTCCCTTTACTTGTTTTCCTTATGGTTTAAAATATGTGTTGCCACACTATTGATTTATGTGTTTAAGAGGGATTGTCAGTCCCATAGAGCTAATGCATTAGTTTTGGAATCACAACTTCCGCAGAAGTATTGATTTGCCATGTTTGCTATTTTTCCCCAGATATAGGAATCAACATAATATCGAAATGAAACAAATTTGAAACGATAATGTTTTCGAATTATTTAATTATATATTATTGAAATTTTAAAATGCCCCAAAATATTCAGCAGATGGTGACACTATTTTAAAACTTTATCAATTAATAATTAATTAACAGGGTGTTATTTTCTTTTCAATATGGTTTTAAATTAATGTTATGAAGATTCCCATACCTGGTGAAAATGGAATGATATGGCAAGGCAATTCTTTTGCCAAAGTTATGATTTCAAAACTAATGCATTAGCTCTATGGGACTGACAGTCCCTCTTAATGTATCGTTGCTTTCCAATGCTTGCTCATACATGCCTTTTTGGTATTTTTGTAGATGGTCTTCAAGGTATTCTGTTGAATTTTCCGTTGACAAAAACGATTTAAAATAGAAAATTTTACATGCGTACTAAGATTCTTTTCCAGAAATAACCCATTCCAAATGTTACACTTGTTAGGTATATTCTACAATTCATTTTATAAAGAGCTTAACTTAAGAATTGCCTTCCTCGTATGTTGAAAAACCCATTTTAATGTAATACTTGGTTTGTATATTTTACAATTGTTTTAAACAGAACTTAACTTTAGAAATTGCCTACCTAGTACGCTTTCCTACCTATAGTTTTAGAGTTTTTAAATATTTTAGGCGGGCGTTATAAAACAGTTCTAGAGTGAAAGTTAAATATAAATTATGTAAATATTTAAATTTCAACATAAATATGGAAGTAGACTTTTCAAAAATGGATTTTTTTAATTGTTAAGAAATCGAAAAAAACTTGAAAAGATATTTAGGTTAAGTATCACGTTTTCTTAAAAATCGCACAAAATTTTTTTAACTTTATGCACTGAAAAAAATAATTTTTATTACTTCAATTGAGTACTCCATTACTTCAATAAAGGTTTTCGCCATTAAGTTCTTCCGATTTTTTTTTTTCATTTAAGGGGGTACGGGCAATTTTAACTTTTTTTTTTATATTGCAGATATCATTATAAATTTTTTTTCATAAATGCATAATAAATATACTAAAACTTTTAGATAGTTAAAGGTTTAAAAAAATTATTAATTTTGTTTTTAAAAAATAAAATGTGTCAAAAAGTGACGTTTCTTATTTTTGTTATAAGTCAAAAAATTATTTAGTGACAAAAAAAATTTAGCATTTTTATAAACAGGAAAATGTACTTAACAAACTGTCTTTACGGAATTTTGTTATTTGTCAGTTTTTTTTTTAATTATTGAAATTTTTTTAATAATTTCACAGGTTCACTATTTTTTAAAAATTAATAAATAAAAAAAAACAATTTATTTACAACTATTCCCTAAAGACAAATTAAAGTAATATGTTTGAAAATATACTGTAGCAAGTTTTAAAAATATTCTTCAAATAGATCTGAAGTTATATCAATTTGAACTCTCTAAAACATGAAAAAAAACCTCAATGAGAAAAATGGGATCAAAATTACAAAATTCAAACACTTCATACCTAAGCTTAATATAGTTAGCTTAAAATAATTAGAGTTGTACTTAACGTAGAAGCATAATTTTGGTTTTGTTGAATTTAAAATAAGTTGAATTTTTTTTTAAACAAATATTTTTTTTCGATATTTTGGACGATTTTGTGTCCCTTACCCCCTTAATCTTTTAAATTTTATTTTCGTGTATATTTTTGCCTTTTCATGCAAAAAATTATTATTTGTAAAATACATTTCTGGAAATTTTTTGTTAGTCTAGTCCAATAAGTATTAAAAAATATATATAATCACGCCTTTTAATAAGTCAAAACAGAGGTTTAGCTAATCATTCAAGAAAAAAGTTTAATTAGAAATCGTTAATAAAAATATTATTTTTGGAGAAGTGAAACACCAATAAAAACTTCCTATCTCCATTTATATTACAGTATTGGGGTTTCTTTCTCATAAAATATATTATTAGCATGAAAAAAATAATTATACTACATATAAGTATTTGCTTCAAAATGTCAAAAAATAATTTTGTCCTCTTCATTTGGGCTTTTGATTTAAGAATGCTTTGTTGTGGTTTTAGCACCGCTAATGTATCTGACGAGACTATTTTCTGAATTTGCGTTACGTTTTCAACCGCAACGAGCTTTTAATAAGTTCTTATTTTAAAAAAGTGATAATTTGTATGCTAAAATTAAACTTATAAAATAGTAACTAATGTTTTAAAAGTGGAATTCTACTTTAATAAATAGTTAGATAATTTAAAGAAGCTACTAATATTTGTCTGCTGTTCGTTGAACACATTAAAAAAATCTATTGATTTAATATAACGACATTGAACAAGAGATCTTTTATATATTGATGATACAAATTAATGTTTCTTAGTTTCGAATTGTGTTAATTGTAATAGGCACTGGTTACTTTTGACGCATGGTAATTCTTTGTGTAGGATTTTGTGCTTCTTATTTCTTATAAATACCTTTGAAGAGTTTTGTAGAGTTGAGTTGATGAAAAACTTGCTATATTTTTCCGTAACTGTATCCGTTGAGACGAATTTTTAATTGCCTGCGTTCCGTTTACAATAGAAACGCGCTTGAAATAAATTTGACGACGACGTTAAACGTTAAGGAGTACATGGTAGCGTAGCTACTCCACCTCCGGTATGGCGGGAATAAGAACATGGCAGAATTCATTGAATGGCCGCGAAAAGCGATAGGGAGTATGGCGGGAATAAATTTGAATCGTGATAAAAATATATAAAGCTATAATTATTTTATAAAAGTGGTACTCTTTTTTAAATAAATAATTTCAGATAATTAAAAAAAAATCTATTTTAATATCTGTCGGCTGTTTGTTGGCCATAGGGAATGTTAAAAGGACAGTCTACAGATTTGGTTTGAAAAAGAGTCTATGTATTAAAAAAATAAAACCATTTATTTCATGTAACGGCATTGAACACGAGGTCATTGATATATTCATAATGCAAATTGATGTTTTACAGTGTCAAACTGCATTAATTTTAATTTTATAGCTACTGGTTACGCATAGCAATTCTTTGAAAGTATTTTTTTTTATTCTTCTTGTTAATAATTATGTTTTGGTATTTTCATAAAGTTAATGAGAAACTTTCAAAATTTGTGTAAATCGAGAAGGTTTTTTTTTAATTTGTCATTGGTGTTTTAATTGTAAACATTTGTCTCTATTAATGCATTTTTTTATGTTTACATTCTAACTTAAATTAAACGTATTCACTTTCATTTGACTTACAGTTTTATACTTGCGTTTAATAAAAGATAGTTCATCTCTCTACTTAAATAAGTATTTGTTTTCAAAATAACTTAAGCCTCCAATCATCAAGGCACTATTGAAGTCAAAATATGACGACGGGGTAAGGTTTTCAAAATTTCACGGGGCAAGAATTCCAACAACACCTTGTAGATAAACGTGCTCCAACCTTTATAATATTCCAAAAATGTAATTATTTTTTTTAATGTATGAAGAAGTAATATAATCATACATTAAGTTATGAATGTAACAGTTTTGTTTCCGATTAATTATTGTCTACATAGTACTAAAGAGAAAGCTGACAGTAGCGTAAAAGGACCCACGAACTTAAATAGACCCAATAGATCATGAATAATTGCAGTGTAAAATATTAATATGTCATGTTGCAACAAAATTTTGAAGTAAATTGGCTGGCTAAAAAAAGAGAAGCAATCTCAAGAAACTTTAGTGCATGCGATATGATTTTTTTTTGCAATCTTTAGCAATACTTTAGATAGCCCCTAGAAAAGAGCACCAAACTATTGTTCTACAAAAAAAGTTATAAAATTTGCTTGATTTCAAAGGGATCCAGGTCAGGTGATTTAACTATTAATTAATTTGAACTATATTCTGGGTATAATCTTATGTGTTATTTTATTTTACAATAAAATGTACATAAAAAACAACACAACGTTTTTAAGTGTGTTAAATCTATTCAAGAAAAGTTGGTAAATTTGCCTCATCCATTTTTGGCATTCTAGGAAAATGTTTTACGGGGTACGTTTTCCAGCTCAACGTGCTTGCATTTAACCACTGGCTGCCAAACAGTATATTAACTTTTTAGAAAAGTAGTAATGATAGTTTGTAAAAAACCATGTGTGGAAGGCAAAGATATTTTATTTTATTCCAAGTAAAAGTAAAAAATATACAATCAAAAAGAAGAAAACGTGGAAAAGTAGCCCGGGTCTCCCCAACAATTCTCCAAATTTAATCCATCATCTTCAATGCTAAGCCTTTGGCAATGGCAATATTTAAAGAATTTAAATAATTAAGTTCCAGCTCAAAGGGATTTTTAAAATATTTTTTTTCCGTAAGGTCAAATCATCCATACCATCAATCAAAATATAGTTTTAGGAGGGGAAAAATACATTAAATTATTAAGTTATTTTGTAAAGTACGTCGATTTTGCACAAAGTCGATATAGCAATCGATTTTTTTTGGTATTGGCTTCTTTGAAAAATAATCTTTAGTTTTCATTACGATGGACTATTTTTTGACGATCACCAGCTTTTCATTGTTCCCCCTTTTCCGACTTAGGGTAAGTTATTGGTTTTCTTCAGATTTCTTTCTTCTGCAAATCTCGCATTTTCACAAAAGTCAGCAGGAAAATAGAGAAAAAACTATTGAATGTAAAAATAGCTGGGTTATCGACAGAAGTAAAACTTGACTATCACTCTCATTCATATAAAATATAGTTTAATTTTCCTTATTGTAATAATCATTCAAGAAAAATTTAAAAATTCCAAACAATCTACAATAATTAAAAAAAAACCTTGATATTAAAATTGTTTCTGCAGAAATGAAATAATCGCTTAATAGTTTGCAAAACAGTCATGAATTATTTTGCATTACAATTTCACCAAAAAATCACAATTAAATTGCATTGTGCTTTCATCGTACAGTTTCTAAATCTCCAAGGTGTAATTTCATGGTTTTTCCTTTCATTCTTAAGCAAATTTTTAGAGCACTAAATTAGTAACAAACTTCATTTCAACGTAAGTTTTCTCAATTTAACCCATTCACACTTCATTTGTGAATACCATTAAACTTTCGTTACCGAATATCGAAACGTTAACGTTAAGTTTTTAAAATTCGTAAAAACTTTGTAGTAATGAATTTGTCCGCCATAAATTGTACCGTTTTTTTTGTTTGTCCTTTTTATAAATTTATTTGATTAATATACTTAATTTTTAAATTTATCTCGCTTATATTTTGTTTTAATATTAAAAAAAAATATATAATTGAAATTGTTGGTGTGCGCACATAAGTCGAAAATTAGTTAATAAAATTAGATTAATTACCCAATCATATTAACGTAAAGTATTTATTTACATATTTAAACCCTTACCCTTTTCCTACGCATATACTCTGTATATAAACATATTTTTCGAACTATTATATATTTGAAAGTATGTTTTGCAAGTAATTTTGTTTTTTAAAAAGTTTACCATTTGCTGACGATCACTTCAATTTATGGGAATTTGAAGTTTTAAGATCTAGAGTACACTTTTTTTTGTGCTCCATTTAAAAAGAAACTAACAGTTTTTTTGTGATTACTACCCTATTCTAAGTTTTTTTTTTTTAAATTCAAAATGTCTTATAAGTTAGCCGCTGGACAAACGTATTTTTACTAGCTCTTGAAATCTGCTTGATCCTCTTCATACGTCATTTTAGCTTCCACACTACGTTTATAACGTAAAAAGTGGAAGGTTTTATAATCGTTCAGTCCGTCTGTCTGTCTGTCCGTCCGTCTGTCTGTCTGTCACCCACTTTCACAGAAACAACCACAAGTCCCACAGACAAGTGGGATACGTCATTTTAAAGCAAAAAATCAGATTAGGCTACATTCCAAATTTCATTAAAAAATTTAAATTAGAAGTTTATTTAAAATTTAAATAACTAAATTTTTTTTATCTACATTGAAATAACATGCAAATTCTATTTTTATTCATATTTTCACTGTTGTCATCCACAAGTCCCACAGACAAGTGGGATACGTCATTTTGAAGCAAAAAATCAGATTAGGCTACATGCCAAATTTCATTAAAAAATTTAAACTAGAAGCTTATTTAAAATTTAAATAACTAAAAATTTAATCTACATTGAAATAACATGCAAATTCCATTTTATTCAATATTTTCACTGTTGCCATTTCGTTAAACGTACGAGAAACTTTTGTTAAAATAAAAATACACTTTTGAAAAAATATTTATTTATGTGATATAATTCGGTTTGGATTGTTGTATTATCACAATAGAGTTCTTTTAATGGTTCTATATATATGTATGTATAAAGATGCATAGAGAATTCTAACTTAACATAAAAAAAATATGCTAAGTTTCGCTTTTATTTTTAAAGCATCAATTGTACAAATTATTAATTTTTTGAACTGTAAATTAATTTAACAAATTATAAATAAGTGAATTTTCGAAAGAAATGTAAATGGGAAATTGTGGCGACAAAAATATTTATTAAAAAAGATTACATCATTATTCTTCGAACTTCAAACAAATTTAGCAAACGATAAAGTCTAATTATTAAATCTGAGAAAGGAGATTAATGAAAATAGTTAATTTTGGCGTTTAAAAGTTTGAATTACAAATAGCTAAAGGCCCTGTTTTTATTAGAATTAAATCACATTTGCCATTCGCAACAATCGCTCGAGAAACTTTAATTCTTTTAGACAATAAATTAAAATAAATTTATTTTTGCAACATCGATCAGTTTGAAATGACGTCAAATATATTTCACTACGGAATCCTTGTATGGTGATATGAAATGTTTTCATTCTATTTAAAAGCGAGGAATATGACATATTTATTCTTTAAAATATAAATTAATTTTTGCAAACGATAAGTAATAATTATTGAATTTTCGAAATAAAATAAATGAAACTAGCCAAATTTAGCTTGTAAATGTTAAATATAGAATTAATGTGTTTGGCGCGTTTTTTCCTGTTAAACACAAATATGTGGAAGCGAGTTAAGTGACAGATTCTGTTACAAACCTACTTGTTTAAATACTATTAAGGGGACACGGTACCACTTTCGAATTTTTTTTTTAATTTTGACATATTCACTATAAAATTGATGTTTTATTGGTTCAACCTATATTTAAAAACAATATATGACAAAAAAAAAATTAAAACTATTTTAATTTTTAAGTTATTTAAAAAAAAAATTTGAGCTTTGTTAAAATGCTAAGGCTTTTTTAAATACAAATATTTTAACCCAATTTTTTTCCTCGTGTACTTTAAACTGGTTTACATAAGAATTGGTATCCAAATTTGATTTATCTTCAGTAGTTGTTTCATAAAAAAAATATTTATCTTGAAAATCCCAATTTTTTTAGCATATTTGGAAAATTTCGACTTTAGTATTTTTATATAAAAATAGTATTACTCTTGAAAACAATTTTGATACCAATTCTTAAAGTCAACATATTTGACAGACTGCATACAAAATTCCTTAGACTTTTATAAATAATTAAAAAAAAGCCTTAGCGTTTTGAAAACCATCAAGGAAAAATTAACACCGAGAAAAACTCTTTTAAAGTTTTCATTCGTTTGCATTTTTATCCTACCTTTCCGCGTAAAAAGTGGAATAACTTTTTTTTAAAATATAGCTACACTTTTGAAACTTGGTATACTTATTAAGAAGATTCCAAACTTTAATTTTAGCAAATAAACTAAAATCGCAATTTGTGTCGTTTTTGAGGTACTGTGTCTCCTTAATAAATCAACTGCTTCGGTATCGGTATTTTTGGAAAGGCCGAACATTTTGTACTTGACAATAGAAATATCAGAATTAAGAAAAATAGTAAAATGAAGTTGTAAAGTGAATGCTACAAAGGTTCACGTAAGCAAAACAAAGCTTTGATGCAAAGAGGTTAGTATACAGCAATAGTCATGTTACGTACATTTCGAAACAAAACGTCAAGATAATATAATTTCAATTTTAATGTTATGGTAATACATGTTAGCCCTTGGGATAACGACACACAGCCCTTAAACACTTTAATTTTTCAATGCACTATTTGAAGAGTTAAAAAATCCTTTAAACTGCAGTTGGAAATTTTGAAATTGCGTTATTTCTTTTTTTGTGTTTAAGAATGTGTTATGCAATCGTAAAGACTAGTATTCAAATTAAAGGAATCCCTGTAATATAATGAAACTACCTTAGTAATTTAGGAAAGTTATATTTTGAAAATAAAGCTAGCAATACTCATAAAATTCACTCTTTTAGATACATTGATATGTATGTTGTTGTTCTTAACGGAAATAATTTGAAACACATGATTAAAAAAAGTTACTAGTAAGGAAAATTGTAAAATGAAGCTGTAAAGTAAATTCCACGTACATTTGTGTACCTCTTGAGCGAGTTTAGTATATAAAAATTGTCATTTTACATAAACTATAAAACGCAACTTCAAGATAATATAATTTGAATTATAATAATAATATGGGAGTGCAAATTAGCCCATGGGTTTACGACCACCAATCCTCCAACACTTTAATTTTTTAATTCACTATTTGGTCGATCTTTTGAACTAGCCTTGTAATTTCGGGAAGTTATATTTGCACTATTTTGAAAGTAAAGCTAGCAGTAATCATAAAAATTCACGATCTTAGATACATTGATATACATAGTTATAAAATGACAATTTTCATTTATCTTCGCTCAAGAGTTACGCACACGTACATAGAATTTACTTTATAACTTTATTTTAAAATTTCCCTTACTACTAACATTTCTTAATCATATGTTGGTTGGTTGGTTGGTAGACATATATTAGGTTTGTATGCTTGGTCAGGAGACCCGCTTATAAACCTTCGTCAAGTAAGACAGACACACAAAACACACACACACATAAGTGTTAGATGCTGCCATCTATCGCCACCTCCACAATTTAAACATGTCCCTGAAGGGGAGGGAAATAGTCTCCAGGGACCTGTACCCGTGGGAAACTGCGCCATGACCGCTCACAGGACTTTCGGACCCACAGATTTAACGAGCACGTACTCCGCATATACTCGGTGGGTCCTCAGTGGTATCGGGACTCGATCGCGGGACCTTCCGATTCCGAGAACGAGGCCTTAACCAGTAGGCTATCCACGGCCCCTTAATCATATGTTCAAAACTATTTCCGCTAAGAACAATATACACTTTAAAACGCAACTGCAGAATCATAAACTTTGAATTATATTAATATGACAATACATGTTAGCCCATAAGTTAATGGCGAGATAGTCTCTCAACGTTTTAATGATCCTATCAACGGGCAATTATCTCAAAGCGTGCCTTACACCGAATTGCGGCCCCTGCTTAATAATGCAACACCTATTATTCGGATATTCACAACAATTTGCAAACCAAATTATTGCAATGACAAGACCAAGAAGTGGAATGAACAGAGTTCTCTTCCATTATTCGATGTGTTTTGTAGTATTTCTATCTATTATTGTACGTGTTTGGTTGTTGTTGAAGGACCGAGCTAGCTTGGCAACTAAGCGATCAGGGCAACGTCTCAGTTAGACAACTTGTCGATACGCCTCCGTCAGACAAGATTAAGTAATGGAATGAACTGTGTTCTCTTTCATTATTGTGTGTGTTTATTAGTATTCTATACATTATTGTCCGTGTTTAATTGTTGTTGAAGGACCAAGCTAGCTTAGTAACTAAGTCAGAAGGTATTGCCTCAGTCAGACACATGTCTGAAACATATGCTGCAATGGTTTTGTCCCTGGGCCTTGTAAGATGAAATGGGCATAATAGGCCTGGGCCCCTGTCGTGTCAACTGAGCTTAATTTTTTTTTGGTTGTTGCGATTATTTTTCAACTTTCGATTTGTGGCTTCTAGAATTTATTTTTTAAGAACAAACTGGCATTGTAGAGCACAAATACATTATTAAAAATGTCACCCTTCGATTCACCAAAAAAAAAAAAATGGTTCTTAGTAGCTGCAAAACGGCTGTGTGGTAAAACGAAAGAGTGGCATGCTTGGTAATAGTCCCCTCTTGCGAAACAACATGGACAAAGTTGTTTTTCTCTAAAGTAAATGAATTTTCTTATTAATTTTGTACTATTGTTCATAAAACTGAATCATCATAAACTATTTTGGTATAAAGTCTTAGCATAGGAAATAAAACGAAAAGGAAATATCCTATTTTAAAGCCTTTGGCGAAAATCCTATAGTCAAATACTTTGAAATAACTTGGCGGACAAACTGGTACACATATACTTTTTTTTAAAACACTTTTACTAAATGGAGTTGCCACGCCTCTACTTCTACTCTATGCGCAGATCCACTGTTATGGAAGTAGCATGATGTAAATGAATGAGAACCAACCATTCCTTTGTCCTATAGTATAAATAGTTTTTCATCTATATAATAACCATAGATATCATAATTAAAGTATTAGATTGGCTGATCACGTGACCTCCAATGCTAACGACGGGACGCGCATGGAGGCTTTTTTGGTAGGCATAATGGCCAGTGTTGCTGCCACTTTAAGGAGAAAAATACTACGAAAAAAATACTATTTAATTCTAAAATTACAAAAAAAAAATACTAGAAAAGGATTTAAAGTCACTATAAATATTCCAAAATGCAGCTAGTATTTTTACGATATTTTTTTGTAATTTTAGAATTATTCTAAAATAAATTCTAAAAGTTTAGTTATAAAGTTAAAGTGCATATTAGTATTTTAGAATAATTCTAAAATTACAAAAAAATATCGTAAAAATACTAGCTGCATTTTGGAATATTTATAGTGACTTTAAATCCTTTTCTAGTATTTTTTTTTTTGTAATTTTAGAATTAAATAGTATTTTTTTCGTAGTATTTTTCTCCTTAAAGTGGCAGCAACACTGGCCATTATGCCTACCAAAAAAGCCTCCATGCGCGTCCCGTCGTTAGCATTGGAGGTCACGTGATCAGCCAATCTAATACTTTAATTATGATATCTATGATAATAGCCCTTTAGAAATACAAAATTAAAAGAGAAAAGCGCATTATATAGGCTGATTACGTTTCGAATAAATCAATCAAAACGTGTAATTAACAGAAAAATTTAATCTTTAAAATTTATTATAATTGATTGAAATAATTTTTATAAAACATTACTATTAATTTCATTAAGTGGTAACTAAAAATGTTCAAAATATTCAAGAGAAATTTGAATATTTTCTGTACTGGCATAACTTTTGCCACAAAGAATAACCACATATATCTATTTTTTTTTGTTATCTCAACTTTGAAACTTAACTATCTTTTGCTTTTCGAGAAGTTTTATTTTCTAATTATTTTAAGGGGTACGATACCTCAAAACTGGCCAAAATGCAATTTTTGTTTTATGTATGAAAATTGAAATATAAAACTAGGGGTGTGTAACGCTACACTACTTTCAATTATCACTCAAAAAATTAATGCCCATTTAAAGGTGATTATATTCCTTCTAAGGTAATTTCAATAACTTTAAAACAAATCTATAGCAGCTACCATTTGAGCTTGTGTGATTTTCTCAAAAACCGACTCTTATGATGTCTGACCACTGAACTGAATTGAAACTCTGGAATGAGCATCGTAACGCTCGCTAATAGGGTCGGTGAAGCCCGGCAACCCTGTAAGAGCAACCCAACTTTTGCCGCCAATCCTATACTTTACCTGTTAAAATAGGTATTTTAAACCAACTTTTTCACTAATTTTTCAAGTAGAAAATTGATATGTTATTGCTTTAGGAGGTTCTTTATATAATAAAGTTTCGGAAACATGTACTTTAAAAAAAATAGAATTGCAGGAACAATCTTTAAAACTTAAATTCCTTGGAGTACTATTCTTGGCGAGCAATTTTGACGATCCAATGCAAACTGTCAAGTCAAGTGTCAATTGTGATCTGCGAATTCATGCCAAATGTGGCACATATTCTCCCTAAAGCTGTCGCCAAGTGATACAAAAATAGGCTTCACCAGCTTTTCATGGGATGCTCATTCCAGAGTTTCAGTTCAGTTCAGTGTGTCTGACATGTGTTGGGCCCTCGTGCAGACGTCATGTGTTGGGCCCGATCTTTGTGACAGTTCATGTGTTGGGCCTCGTGTGACAGTTATGTGTTGGCCCTCGTGTGACAGTTCATGTGTTGGGCCCTCGTGCAGCTCTAGTGCGACGATAATTCAAACTAAACTAAAATAAACTAACAGATACTGGTCTACCAAAATCTACCAAATTTGAAGTCTTTATCTCTTTTTTTTTTATTTTACAGCACTACAAAAATAAAAATAAATCTTTAAATCTATAAAAAGTTTAAGGCAGCGTGATTTTCGAGAAAACCTTATTATAGCAGAGGTGCCGATCCCCCCTAGAGCTAACGACGCCCCCCCCCCTAGAAATTTTAACCCCCCCTAAAAAAAACGTTATGGATTTTATATTTATATTTACTTATCTAGCGAGTACCTAACCTAAGTACCCTACACCACATCTTTACGGTGTGTATAGTAAACGTTATAGTAAAATGATATTTTAAGTAAAATCGAATGGGGTAACTTTGTCCCAAGAATTAAAACCCTAGTACTGACTTTCTTCTTGAATATTTTCTACTGATAGGGTAAAAGCAGAGTTGCCCCTAATTGAAAAAGGGAAGCACATTTTTGAATAGCTTTTATAATACGGAATTACAAGGTATTTTTAATTTTCTTTTAAATAGATTTCCTTTACAGCAAAAGCTATCGGGAATCTAAATTGGTAAAAATTCTGCTCAAAATGTAATTATATATTATTTGTTAAATTTATAAAAATAGCCGGAGATGTGATCCAATCAAAAATGGCTTCCAATTCTTTCCCTCAAATCTTAATGCATAAAAATGCTTCTCTTGGCATAGCTTTTTATCTAATACAACACATTTGACATACTTCCTACCGTTTCTAAAGCAATTATTTAGTTAATTTTCACTTCGAGTCTAATTTGGCGGGAAAATGGCTTAGGCGAGTAAGTATGCTAGGCCAGAAATATTATCCGAAGGTCATTCATTCAAAGAAATGCTATACAACTTTCGAAAGTTTTATGATTTCTCTCAAAGCTTAACGCATTAATTCACTGCACTGCATTTAAATGACATTTTTGAAGTTTCTTGGTTCTCTTTTTAAAATATTATTCTTATTTCGCTGGCTATATCTGGAAATATGTTGCTATACTGGGGAAAAAATATGCGGACGCCAACAAATGATCGAAATGTTTTATAAACTACGTGAGATTTACGACTTTAGTAGTTGCAAATGTTTAAACATTATAAAGAAGACACGATTGTTTATGGAATGTCATAAATATTCCTTTGGTTTGGTAGATATAATCTAAACCTCTTATAGAGTTCAGGATTGTGGTTGCCCATACTTGTCCCTTATCATTAAAATATACATGGGTGTGTGTGTGGGGGGGGGGGCAGATAATTAGAAAGAAAGAACAAGAGTTTGTTGGATGTGTTTTTGTAGTCGAAATAGACAATTTACTTATTAAATTTTATAATTTTTTGACCCCCCCCCCCCCTAAAATTTCAACGACGCAATCTGCGTCGTTGACCCCCCCCCCTTGTAGGCACCCCTGACTGAGGCTGCTACAGTGTACGGCGAGCAAGCGAATGTGATTCTTGGAAATGCCCTCAGGGGCCAATTCTGTAATGCTTTCTTCAAACGCCTCAAATTCCTCAAATTTCATATTAGTTGTCAGCTCATTCAATTTTTTTTTTCATTAGCATTTTTGGTTTTATATCATCAATATAAAAACAATTCCTAATTGTCCATGGCCTGGTTGGTGGATTGTTGGACCGTAATCCTTTAGGTTGCAAGTTCGAGCCCTACCGACCAAAGACCCCTGTGCACGCTAATGGTGACTAATGCACATCAGAGGTGCCGATCCCCCCCCCCCCGAGCTAACGACGCACCCCCCCCCCAGAAAATTATTACCCCCCCCAAAAAAAAAAAAACGGTGAGGATTTTTTATTTATATGGGCTAATGGGAGTACCTAACCAAAGTAGCCTCTAACTACATCTTTACGGTGTATATAGGAAACCTTATAGTAAAATGATATTTCAAGTACCATCGAATGGGGTAACTTAACTTTATCCCAAGAATTAAAACCCTAGTACTGACTTTCTTCTTAAATATTTTCTACTGATAGGTCAAAGCAGAGTTGACCCTAATCGAAAAAGGGAAGCACCTTTTGGAATATCTTTTATAATACGGAATTACAAGCTATTTTAATTTTCATTAAAAAGGTTTTATTTACAGCCAAAGCTATCGAATCTAAATAATTGGTAAAAATTCCGCTCAAAATTTATGTAATTATATTATTTTTAAAACAATAAAAATAGCCGGACACGTGATCCAATCAAAAACGGCTTCCAATTCATTCCCTCAATTCTTAATGCATAAAAAAAGTTATCTTGGTATAGCTTTTTATTTATTACAAACATTTGACATTATCAAACGCATCAGAATTATTTTATAATGTTTACAGAGATTGTCTCACTTAAAAAAAAACCCTAAAATTTAAAAAAATAAAGTTAATATAACAAAATTCTTACCGTGAAACTCGGAATTGCACTATTTAATTATATTCATTACCAGACCCGTCACATTTGAGACAAGACGACAAGTATTTTCCTACTGATTCTAAAGCAATCATTTAGTTATTTTGGCTTCGAGTCTAATTGGCGGAAAAAGTCAAAATATTATCGAAGATCATTAATTCGTAAAAATGTTATACAAAGTTAAGTTCAAAAGATTTTATGAGCCAGCGCAAAATATGGCGGGTTCTCATGATCATGGCAAACTATAATGCGAACGTCATCAATTCACCGAAATGTTTTATAAACTGCGTGAGATTTATGAGTGTTTAAACTTTGTTACAGTGATCGGATTGTTTATGGAAATAATTGTCAGAAATCGTATCGTCTGGTAGACGCCAACGAACATAATTTATAACTCTTTTTTTCCTGGTGTTGCTTTGAATTATGGTTACCCATCCCTATTCTTTGAAGGCAAAAATATATAAAAAATTGGAGCCACTTGTTATTTTCTTGCCACTTTGTGTTTTATTTTAAACCAAATAAAAATTCGCCAGAGTACAAGTTCTGCCCCCCCCCCCCCCGGTGTTGCGTCGGCTGGGGGGGGGGGGGGGCAGATAATGAGTAAGAATAAGAGTTACTAAGTTTTTTTTATCAAGATTGGCTGTTTATTAATAATTTTTATAAAAAATTCAACCCCCCCCTAAAATTTCAAACGACGCAGCCTGCGTCGTTGACCCCCCCTTGTAGGCACCCCTGATTATAGCGTCCGACTTTTACTAGTAACTCGTATTCCAAATGTGAAGTTCGAAGCTCTTTTAGTTCGAGCTGCATAGTTGTGTCAGATAGACAGAAGGACCAATGTTCAAAAGCCACTTTTTTGAATCAGCATTCCTCCGAAACGTGTAGACAACACAAAATCTCCATTTCGGATTTTCAATCCCATCGCAAAGTTTTCATTTATTACCTTCGATTTCATATCACGTAATTGAAAGTAAAAATTTGAAAACTGCAAGTGCAAAAGTAAAGAAAAAAGTTGTGCGAGGTATAGTCCAGCTGCCACTTAGCATCCCAAATATTTTGATTGTGGAACAGTCCAGTTTGTAAAAAGGTAGAGAATTAAAGGAAGTAGGGTTGCCAATCACATCGTGTTTGGCGAGCAAAGATGATTGTTGGGTTAGTTTGGTTGGAAATAATGTGTCACACTAAAACTGCACATGGGTTATTGGTGAAAGGAAGATTATAATTAATTACTGATAGCCGTGATCACTTGCACATGCATTTCTTTTCTATCTTGACTTGATCGGCAATAGATTTGCATATGTAGTATGTATTACGATATTAAGTATCACCTCGGGAAACTCTATAAGTTAAAATGTAGCTTTGCAATAATAGTAAACCCGATGCAAGTTCGAACTGTCCTACAGTTAAAAAATGTTTCTAAACCTTAAAGAAATATGCGCCTGCAAAAGAAATGAATCGTCAAATATAGTAACTCTGGATTAAACCAAAATCTTCCTTACCCCTTTTCGTTTTACGAGTGATAGTTTGGACTCATCTAAATACACGTCATAGATGCTAAGACGTGGTGGGAGGACTATATCTGGCCTCCTTTGTATATGTTGTTTTGTTGTATCTTGTCTCCTCGATTCATGATGATAAAGGGTGGCGCAAATAAGTGGCCCGGCCTTGGAAATAGGTATAAGATATAAATGCCGCCAAGTCAAATATCAATGCAAAGGTAGGTTTGCTAGGTGAAGCTATTTTGATCGTTTAAATATTAAATCCAAACAAACGCTCGACGAATTATTTACCGGTGGCTGTGCAATCTTCAACTGTGCACTGATTTGATCAACTCCACCTATACAGCCTGCACTAAGATCTGAACTCGCCAAGAGTCCATGTGCAGCTCTAGTCTAGTAATTAACCAAACCAACTATTGAAAAAATATGGTTTGCCAAAAGTGAAGCTATTGAACGCTGGATGAATTTATGAATTCGACTCGTCTGCTTTCAGACTGCTTCATTAATTTTTCGCGCCAGCATTTCCCTGCATTCGTAGCTCCATGCCGGGGCTACTTTTATTTGCGCCACCCTGTATAAAATAAATGATGTAATTTTATGACACAATTACCGTTTATAATAGTTTTCTAAAAAAGTGATGGATTGAATAATAGAATCCCACGTTATTTACCATTACATTAATTTTAAATATAACACTATTTGTGTAAAATAAAGCTATGTTATGGTATTATTATTGTAATTGCTTAAGATTTGTATCCCTCCCCCCGTCTACTATGCTATTTAGATTAATATATTTATATAAGTAAACTTAAAGAATGAATAAAATACAGGTGAAAAAAGAATCGTTCCTCTCAAATCGGCACTCAACATGGGGGTAAAATTTGACGGATATACTTGGCGAAAAAAAGCGTGAAGCCACTCGAATGTCGAATATATCGATTTTATGAACTCCAACAAAGCGATGCGTGCGCATCTTAGCAAAATTTAAATATTTATTAATAAGCTATCTAAACTCGAAAAGGGACTATGAGCAACTATTATCTCGAGTACAAGATCTGCTTAAGGGGAATGACAGCGGGTATCCAAACCAAAGTGCCTCTGTGTTAATCCAATGAAAAAAAATATTTTCTCAGACACGTTTTACCGACTGTATTAAATAGTTTTACAAACCTTTTTTTTTGTATGATGAATGTAGATGACTTACAGGTCTCTAGTATTACTTTTTGAAATGGGTTCGAATATTTTTTTTTTAATTTCAATAAATAATAGTACATAAAATATTCGAACCAATTTCAAAAAGTGTGATTATAGAGTCCTGTAAGTCAGCTACATTTATCGTATGAAAAACCGTTTGAAAACATATTCAATACATCTGGTGAAACGTGGCTTAGAAAATATTTTTTCCAGTTGATTAACACAAAGGCACTTTGGTTTGGAGACCCGCTAGCTGTCATTCGGGCTCACTCGCCCTTAATATACGGTTCTAATTTTTCTCTTCAAACAAATGTTTTATGAACTTCATTGAATGCAATGTAGCGCCAAATCAATCGCCAAGTGGTTTGCTTGGGCGCCTAAAAGAGGCGATCATGTCCTCATTTGGCGAACTGGTTTTGCATTGCTTTTTCCCTACAGACCATCTACGTCATTTAACCTACACTCATCGAGAGCGAATCCTTCGGCAGACGAATGAAACAAGATATCAGAGCGGCTCTACCTGCATTTATGAATGATGTATGACGTCGTTAATGGGACGGGCTCTTCATTCGAGCACGCGATAGGGCCATTTACGAAGGAAGAAGCTTTTCTTTTCAAATCGGAACTAAATTAATAATAAATTCAAAAGTAGAAGCGAATGGTAGGTTTGACAAAAATGTAACTGAAATTTTTGGAGAATTCTGCATAGTCTCGCTATTACCCAAATTATGTTTGAACGTAGGTAGGTAGGTACATATATTTTCCAGTTTGTGTGCTTGATCAGAGACCCGCCTTATAAACCTTCGTCAAGTAAGACAGACACAGACACAATTTTTACTGAGACACAGAGAGCAAGTACACCCAGTGCGAAGGCGAGAATCGAGCCCACACCCGGTACAGTGCGCAGACTGTTAGTGTAATGGGCTGCGATCAAACCCACTAGGCCACCCGGGCCCCCAAATTTGAATGTAACCGGTTTTCTATTGTAGACTCCACGAAGAGCTTTAACAAAGCCAACTATACGCTTCGTTATTTTGAACCGAGGTCACACACACACACACACACAAGTGAGGAGTTCTAAACTTGAACTGGCACCTAGCTGAACTTTAAGCGACTTCGTACTCTAATGACGTAGGGTCACGACTGTCGCAATGTAATCGGGGAGCCCTGTTATTATGTTGATTTTTTTTGTGCAAACAAATATCAGCCTGTAGAATGTGGCGGGTTTATATCCCTGTACTTTTTTTGGATGATATATGTCGTGGTTCTGACGACTGGGTTTACTCCTGCGATTCGAAGTAATAGCTTAAAAAAAACTTCGAATTTTGTCGTGGAAGGAATGGTTTAGCTTCGATTTTGTTGAAATTACCTCATAGGCAGAAAGAAGTTCCCGAGTTCGAATCCCGCTATGAGCACATTTGTGTAGTGTATTTGTTCTGAGTACACTGCGTTATACGTGCTCGTTCAATCCGTAGAGTCGAAAGCCCGAACGAGCCCACGAATGAGCTACTGGTTTGCTTTGGGTGTTCTCTCAAGTGTCTAGCTTAATATCACCAAACCAAATATCACGTTGAAGGAAGGGGGTGTCGTCAAATATCACTATTTTCCCCAGCGAAATCACATAATGAGAGAAAATAATTCATCGATATAGTCCCGCTATATCGATACAGTCAATACGAGGCTATGGCGGTAAACTCCTGAAGAGGTAGAATGCAGCCGAAACATACTACCTTACCATCAAAATATGTTTCTCGAATTAAATTTTGTCAAAATTTTACATACATATAATATACATACAGATAATATTTACTGTAGCACATCAAACCATATTTTAAAATGTTGTTTTCAATGTACATTGAAGGAGCTTTAAAAAAGTATTAAAAATTTTAAAAAAAGATATCAAATAAAAAAAAATGTAATACTTATCTAAATTCATTGCGATAAACAAGTAAACCGTAAATTTGATAATTTCACTACAGAACTTTATGACAGAACGGAAAAGTAAAAAATAGAAATTTTTTCAAAACCTTTCAAACGGGTCACAGTTTCTTTTCTAATTGAAACAATTATGAACGTTAACTAATTTATCCAAAAATTCTTTCAAAAAGCTATAAATTCTTTGAATTATTTTTATTTAAAAAAATGCTCCGATTGATTTCGAAGCTTATTGACAAACATGTATATTGCTCTATTAAATTGACTATCTCTTCTATTTAGTTTCCACACTACATTTATAACGTAAAAAGTGGAAGGTATTATAATCGTACAGTCCGTCTGTCACCCACTATCATAGCCCAAACTACAAATGCTGCAGGAAAGTGTGATACGTCCATGAATTCAGCGCATCAAAATTAGAAGACAGAAAATCTCAGGGAAAAAAAAATGAGGATTCGAATAACTTAAATTATTACAAAAAACTGCAAATTTTGATGGTAATTTAAAAGGCATAAAGCCATTTTTGTTAGATTTAAATCACCATTGCTATTTGCAACAATCATTCGAGAAACTTTAATTCTTTTAAATAATAAATTAAAAGAAATTTATTTTTGCGACATCAATCAGTTTGAAATGACATCAAATATATTTCACTAAGAGATTCTTTGTTTGTATGTTTATATGAAATGATTTGGTTCTATTTAAAAGATAGGAATATTACATATTTATTCTTTGAAATGTATATATGTATATTATTTTTTGCAAACGATAATAATTATTGAATAATTATTGAAGAAATAATTATTGAATTTTCGAAATAAAATAAATGAAACTAGCCAAATTTAGCGTGTAAAGTAGAATTAATATCGTGTTTGGCGACTTTTTTCCTGTTGAACACAAATGTTGTGTGAAAGCGGGCTGAGTGACAGATTATGTTACAAGCCTACTTGTTTCTAAATACTGTCTTTCTAAAATAGCAGACAATCTAACAGAGCCAATTATCAGGAAATGTCTCCAAGGCGGTAGGGGGGAAGGGGGGGGGGTAAAAAAATCGTCCACTAGTCCCTTAATACATCTTTCCTACGAGGTCGTCATACATTATGGTCTTATTAAGAAATATTAAATCTTTAAATAGCTCTCTTATAACACGAGAAACATATCCAAACCGAAATCAGTAATTCTGAGATACATCTTTGTCAAAGCAATCCATGAAAATGGCGTGTCCTGGTCTTTCGTTCTATAACATACATCAAAAGTAAAAAGCAAACATCGTGTTATGAGTTTTGAGTCTCAATAGCAAGAGTTTCGTGAAAAGCCATTTGGATTGTATTATCACGAAAGGTGCTAAATCTAGCAGAGTACAAACAAAGTTATCATACATCATTATTCTTTCGAAGCGCCACTCTATTTCCGAAATTGAACTAATAAAGAGTCAAGGATTGACTGACTGATTAAAAATGGGTTGAACTAAATGGAATGTTTCGGACTGTGTAGTTCTATATAATGAAGGTTGTTTTAAACCCTTCAAAGGGTCAGATCAAAATTTAGCACAGAGCTTCGATTTTTAAATTGACACATATACTTTTTTGCATAGTTGGATAAATGCGAAAACATGGTAAGAACTCTTAATCAAAACATCCTATTGGATGTTTGGTATATTAGTTTTATGTACGTTTGAACGTAAGAAATGTCATTTGGAACTTCCTGTGCAAAACGGATAGACAAATAAAACTCTATAAAAGAAAGGAGAAGTAAAAAAAAGACAATTTTCCAAAATCCTTCAATCGAGTAAGAGCTCCTTTTCGAATTGAAAGAATTATGAACTTTAAAATTTCTCCTAAAACTTTCATTCAAAATGTATAAATTCTTTATTAATAATTATTAAAATAATAATTTTAATTACCACTTTTTCTAAACAATATATCTTTTTATAATAAATAATTTGATAGACGATTACCTAGGTTAACAGTTTAATGTTTTTCTTATTTAAAGAAAAAAGGTTCGAAAAATAAAATTCGAAGCCTATCGACAATAATGATTTAATATTTCATACATTTGAACTGCGTGAAAAGACCTTAGCATCAATAATAATAAAATAACGAATGCAAGGGCAAATACAGTGCAAATTTCATTCGTACGATTGTTCTAAGTTTTGAAATTTACAATTTCACATTCTCGGTATAAGATTTATCAAAACGACGTTTTTTGTTCGTTTACAACCAAAAACTCTTGAATTGTTGAAGAAATAATACTGCATTTGCAAAATTGTATTTTTTCCCTTATATATTGACTATCTCTTCTTTTTTCTAAACACCGTGTTTCTAAAAGAGTAGTTATTATTGTCTAACAGATTAATAAAAAACATGTATATAATAGAATCAAATTTTCTCAGTATTCCTCCAATAGTTAAAATCATTCCCAAGTATAAACATTAGAAGACAGTTTCTATAATAGTTATTAAAAATAAATATTTTTAAAATATTGTTTAACCATTTAAAAAACATGTAAATATAATAGAATCAAATTTTCTCAGTATAATGTCAGTAATTTTATGTAACTATACGGTTTTTCTGTAAAATTAACAGATATTTTTACAGGGTAGTTTTAGAAATGCTTACTTTTTGGAAGTCTTTGAAATAATTTTTAACTTCAACAGCTGTACAGCTGAAATGTAATTTTCTTTCTAAAAAGAGAAACAAAATAATAGACTATTCATTTGTAGATTTTGATGCTGTCCACTATTCTGCTTTAAGTTTCTTTCTTTCAAAAAATCGTTCATCAGGCCCCTAATATAATCTTTCACATGAGGTCGTAGTATGTAATGGCCGCATAAGAAACATTAGATCTCAGTCGAATTAGCCCTCGCGTAGCAAGAAATCCAGATCCAAACCGAAATCAGTAATTCTGAGATACATATTTGTCAAAGCAATCCATGAAAATGGCGCGTCCTGGTCTTTCGTTCTATAAGAGACATCAAAAGTAAAAAGCGAACATCGTGTTATGTGTTTTGAGTCTCAAGAGTTTCGTGAAACGCCATTCAAATTGTATGTTCACGAAAGGTGCTAAATCTAGCAATACAAACAAAGTTATCATACATCATTACCCGTCATTATTCTTTCAAAGCGCCACTCTATTCTTGAAATTGAACTAATAATGCGTCAAGGGTTGATTGAGTGATTAAAAATGTGTTGAGCTAAATGGAATGTTTTGAGCTCTCTAGTTTCTAGTAATGAAAAAACAATTTTAAAAAAGAAATATTTGAGTAAAAATTACGTAAGTTTAGATGAAAATTTGATTTGTTTCCTTTTTTTCCGGATATTCGTTTTTCGAAATTACTAAGCTAATGATAATGTAAATTATTATTAATCCATTAACGACGATTTTGTGAATACCATGAGAACCTTCATTTCCAAATGAAAACTTTATCTTTAAGTTTTTAAACATTGTTTTTTGTAACTTAATTTGTTTTACATGAATTGTTCAGGACTTTAGTCTTTATTTGTCGTATGTTTTGTTTACTTCGACATACTTATGCAAAAAAAAATCATTTTCGCTTGGCAAATTTTCTTGCCAATCGTCTTGAATGGGTAAAATTGAAATAATATCTCTCGTCATTTGATCAGGGTTCTAAATTACAAGGCGTGATTGGCTGTGTTAAAGCTTCTAAAGGAGGCTAGATATAGACAGCCGAAAAAGATTAAATTACCAAAAGTACCGAAATAATAATGCCGACCCGGCGGCGCAACGGTTAGGGAGCTAGCCGTTGGAGCCTCTGGGTTCGGGTTCGAATCCCGGTAAGGCATGGATGTTTGTGTTTGTCGAGTATATGCGGAGTACGTGCTCGTTAAATCTGTTGGGTCCGAAAGTCCTCCAAGTTCCCATACCAAAACGATACCTCTGGGGGTGACAAGCCAATTCTGGGGATCCTCTAGTTGGCCTCTGTCTCTAAAAATTAGATGGATCCACTTATGTGTGTGTCTCTCTTACTTGACGAAGGTTTATAAGCGGGTCTCTGACCAAGCACACAAACCCGAATATATATGTCTACCAACCAACCAACCAACCGAAATAAAAGTCAACCAACCAACCGAAATCCAAAGTTGGATAAATGCAAAAACATGGCAAGCACTCTCAATCAGAACAATTTCCCATTCGCTGTTTGAAATATTAGTTTTATGTACGCATGTCATTTAAAACTTACTATGTAAAGTGGATAGACAAATAGACAGATGAAATAGTTAAGATTTTTCACTTAAAATTTTTTTTTATTAACTTTCGAAATAAAAACATCATTTTTTATGTATTTTAACTTTAAATTTATGTAGATTAATTGTGAAACATGTAAACCGTAAATTTGATTCTTTTCCAACAAAACACCAGAAAAGCAAAGGAAAAGTAAAAAACAGACACTTTACCGAAATCCTGCAAACGAGTTAGCCCTTCATTCCTAATTGCAATAATTATGGACATTAACTAATTTCTCCAAAAACTTTTCAATCCAAAAGATATACATTCTTAATTAATATTTATTATAATAAACTTTTTAAAACATAACTTTTTTTTGAATAAAATATATAGTATCCCTGTTCACCCGATACCATCAGTTTGTGTAGACCCTCCCTGCCCTCCCAAGCCGCGACTGTTGTCGCCTGCTGCAGTATAGACCGCCCAAGTGTTGACGACCACTGCTGCTCACTTCTTCCTCGGCTGCCATTACTCTACGGGATTTTTGACTTATTGCGGACTTACACAACTTTTGAACATTATCTCAGAATTTTTTTTGTTTGCCCCAACCATGATTAATCCATGTCACTATCTCAATGTATACGGGTTTAGGCGCCAGGGGCCGTTTTGAATAAAATTGTCCGTTATTTAATTTCTACTGTTCTAATCAATTTCTACTGTTTTTCATCTACTGTTAATTTCTTTAAAGAGTTTCGATTGATTTTGAAACATATTGAAAATTATAATTTAATATTTTATAATTTTAAATGACGTGGAAAGTCTAAATTAAGTCCCTAGGTTTTAAACACAGCTTCAATAAAAAATAGTGGTTTGAATTTTATAACAGAAATTAATGAAAGGGCAAATAAAACGCGAATTTCATTCGTAGGATTATCCAGAGTCCTCAAAATTTCCAATGTCAAATTCTCGATGATTTATAGAAACGATGTATTGTTTTTTCTTTCCAAAAACAATAAAAAACATTTGAATTGCTAAAGACATTATACACTGCATTTGATTTTTTTCCCTAATACATTGACTATCTCTTTGTAAAATAGTACAGTAGAACCTCGATTATCCGATCTAAATGGGACCGGATGTAGGTTTGATCATTGAAAATTCCGGATAGTAAAAAAAATTCATTTTATAGTACAACTTATAGGGCCAGACGCTTAGTGGTAGTGCTCCGCATTGCCACGCCGCAGGTCCGGGGATCGAGTCCCGGATTGGGCAAGGTTGACTCATCCTTTTATCCCTTAAGTGGTTCGGTAACATGAGTACCAAGTATGCTTGGGAACTAAACACTGGGGGTTCTGGGTGAAGATGACCATCTTACCGGAACATATACCTAGCACCCCAGAGACCTTGGTCGCGTAAGCTGGAATGGGCACTGCAGGCCCTGGCCCACTAACGGGCTGTTGCGGCCGAGGAGTTTAGTTTTAGCTTCCACACTACGTTTATAACGTAAAAAGTGGAAGGTTTTATAATCGTTCAGTCCGTCTGTCTGTCACCCACTTTCACAGAAAGAACCACAAGTCCCACAGACAAGTGGGATACGTCATTTTAAAGCAAAAATTCAGATTAGGCTACATTCCAAATTTCATGAAAAATTTTAAATTAGAAGTTTATTTAAAATTTAAATAACTAAATTTTTTTTATCTACATTGAAATAACATGCAAATTCTATTTTTATTCATATTTTCACTGTTGTCATCCACAAGTTCCACAGACAAGTGGGATACGTCATTTTGAAGCAAAAAATCAGATTAGGCTACATGCCAAATTTCATTGAAAAATTTAAACTAGAAGCTTACTTAAAATTTAAATAACTAAAAATTTAATCTACATTGAAATAACATGCAAATTCCATTTTTATTCAATATTTTCACTGTTGCCATTACGTTAAACGTACGAGAAACTTTTGTTAAAATAAAAATACACTTTTGAAAAAATATATTATTTATGTGATATAATTCGGTTTGGATTGTTGTATTATCACAATAGAGTTCTTTTAATGGTTCTATATATATGTATGTAGAAATATGCATAGAGAATTCTAACTTGGCATAAAAAATATGCTAAGTTTCGCTTTTATTTTTAAAGCATCAATTGTACAAATTATAAATTTTTAGAACTGTAAATTAATTTAACAAACTATAAATAAGTGAATTTTCGAAAGAAATGTAAATGGGAAATTGTGGCGACAAAAATATTTATTAAAAAAGATTACATCATTATTCTTCGAACTTAAAACAAATTTAGCAAACGATAAAGTCTAATTATTAAATCTGAGAAAGGAGATTAATGAAAATAGTTAATTTTGGCGTTTAAAACTTTGAATTACAAATAGCTAAAGGCCCTGTTTTTATTAGAATTAAATCACATTTGCCATTCGCAACAATCGCTCGAGAAACTTTAATTCTTTTAGACAATAAATTAAAATAAATTTATTTTTGCGACATCGATCAGTTTGAAATGACGTCAAATATATTTCACTACGGAATCCTTGTATGTTGATATGAAATGTTTTCATTCTATTTAAAAGCGAGGAATAATGACATATTTATTCTTTAAAATATAAATTAATTTTTGCAAACGATAAGTAATAATTATTGAATTTTCGAAATAAAATAAATGAAACTAGCCAAATTTAGCTTGTAAATGTTAAATATAGAATTAATGTTGTGTTTGGCGCGTTTTTTCCTGTTAAACACAAATATGTGGAAGCGAGTTAAGTGACAGATTCTGTTACAAACCTACTTGTTTTTTTTCAGTACAACTTATAGTACTGAGGAGCACCGAAAGTTCGCGGACCTCATATTAGGAATTTCCCAATTCCATTAAGAGGGACTGTCAGTCCCATAGAGCTAATGCATTAGTTTTGGAATCACAACTTTAGCAGAAGTATTGCTTTGCCATGTTAGCCCTTTTTCCACAGGTATGGGAATCAACATAACATCGAAATGAAACAAACTTGAAACGAAAATGTTGTCTAGTTATTTAATTATATATTTTTGAAGTTTTAAAATGCCAAAAATATACAGGAGATGGCGACACTATTTTAACACTTTATCAATTAATAATTAAACAACCGGATGTTATTTTCTTTTCGATTTCGGTTTAAATTGATGTTATGATGATTCCCATACCTCGGGATAATGGTATAACATGGCAAAGGAATTCTGTTGCAAAAGTTGTGATTTCACTGAGACTGGTTTCTTTTGTGAACAACTGAGAATTACCTTGTTGGACAATTTTTTTTTTTTAAGTTGGACTTAGCGATGGTCGGTTAACAGAGAGTTACGGATAAAAGAGGGACGGATACTCGAGGTTCTACTGTATTTATTATTTGCTAACAAATGGGTAAAACACTGTAAATTTAATCGAATATAATTTTATCACTGTCACTTCCAAGGGTATTTTACAACTTCCCTTACACATTTTTTGAGTTTTTTTACACTTAAAAGGAGTTCAGGCCCCGTATAGACAGAGACACCGCCACAGCAAAATCGGAAAAATACAGTATTTTTTCTTATTATTGAAACATAGGTGTGTGTAACACTACACGACTCAATTACCGCTGAATAAATCAATGTACACATTTAAAAATTATTAGTAAAATTCCTTACAAGGCCTTACCTTACCTTATAAGGTATACCTTACAAGGTAATTTCATTAACTTTAAAACCTAAAAAGTTCTATGGCAGTCCTGGAGCATGCGCAATTTTCAAGAAAACCTTATTATGCTGTCCGACGCGTTAAATAATAGACCAAGAGCCCTAAGTCGTTTTCTCATGAATGAAATGTTTCGCTTAGTTTCCATATACTTTTTAGTGTATGCATACCCACTAGAGTGGACCGACGGCCAATTTACAGGTACCGGGTGCAAGGTAAATTATAAGTTAACTTATGTCATTTTCCCAAAGCTGCTTTTTACGTATGTTTTAGAAAATATTGTTAAAAGTTAATAATCAAAATGCCTGACACTTTCCGCCGGCCGAAATTTTTGCCAGACGCTTTAAAGGTGCTTGTAAGTTCAGACTTTGTCCCACGCATCTGGTGGTGCAATATGGCGCTATATATTTCAAATAGGATTAATGTGTCATATCACAGTACAGTTCTTTTGATGGTTCATTATATATATATGTATGAAAAAAGACGCATAGATAATTCTAACTTGCAAAGTTCCACTTTTATTTTTAAAGCATCAATTTTACTAATAATTTATTTTTCGAATTGTAAATTAATTTAACAAACGATAAATAAGAAGTGAATTTTCGAAAGAAAGTTAATGAAAATGTGAAATCGTGACGACTAAAAGAATTTATTTAAAAAAAATACTTCATTATTCTTCAAACAAATTTAGCAAACGATAAAGACTAATTATTAAATCTGCGAAAGAAGATTAATGAAAATAGTTAATTTTGACGTTTAAAAGTTTAAATTAAAACTAGCTAAAAAACCTGTTTGGCGAATTTCTTTCTGAGGTGTAAAAGCAGTGTGTTTCCTGTTGAGTATAAATGTTGTATGGAAGCGGTTTAAGTGATAGTTTCTGTAACAAACCTACTTCTTTATTATTATAGGGGACGTTTCCCCGTGTGGAAGAAACAGCTATTTAAAGGAATAATATCTTTCGAGAAATATCATGCATATTTAAAAAAAAAAAAAACAACGTTTAACTATTTAGGAGGACCTGGTAGCGCTGCCACCTCCACCTCCGGTGTGGTAATAGTGAAGACATGGCACAAAGGAACTGAATGGCCGCAGGAAAGCGAGTGGGGGAGCAACGGCGGGGAATAGGACACGAACAGACAAAAGAGATTATGCAAAAAAAAAACCTCAAATGAGAGACAGGATGACAGTAGTGGCAACTGAGCACCCTCCCGAGGGAGAGGTGACATAATAGTGGTAGAATAGACGCGCTGTGTGCAGAAAAGGTAATTATGGCGTTGCAACAGGCGTCCATGTGCATATTTAAAAATAATAATCTTTAAAAAAAAATAATAATTCAATAAAAAAAATGGTAAGCAAAAATCTTCATTTATTATTTGAGTTTTCCGAGTATAATTTCCATTTTCGCTTTGAAGAATTCTGCTAAACAGTAAAATATTTAGACTGGTGCGCCGGAAAAGATACCATTGGGTGCTGGCTAAGATTCTACTGGCGAATTCTATTGACCATTGCTCAAAATTGCGTGACGTATTGATGTTTTTTTACGTATGGATGTGTTAAAGACGTAAAGAAACTATAAATAAGCAACTAACTTTTACCAAAGCGAATGAAATATTTATCCTTGTGGGGCCCGGATGGTATAGTGGGTTTGATCACAGCAAATTACGCTAACAGTCTGCGCACTGTACCGGGTGAGGGTTCGATTCCCGCCTTCGCCCTGGGTGTACTTTCTCTCCCTAGGTCAGTAAAAATTCCGTCTGTGTCTGCCTTACTTGACGAAGGTTTATAAGCGGGTCTCTGATTAAGCACACAAATCGGAAAATACATGTACCTACCTTTATCCTTATTCAAAACCCGGCCGTATCCCATAATAGAAGTATTTATTAGTAAAAATAAAAATAATAAAATCGACTTAATCACGGGGTTTCCCGAGTACAATCGGACAGACGTGCTCGTTAAATCTATGAGTCCTAAGTTCCGATCTTAGCGTTCAGGTTCAGCAGCTCGGGTTCGACCTGATCATTGACCAGGTTCAATTATGTTCGTATTGCTGTGTTAAGCTCCCAAAGAGCTAGAAATAGACAGCCGAAGCGATTAAATTACCTAATTTTATCATTGCTGTGCGACCGGCGGTGCAACGGTTAGGAGCTAGCCTTTGGAGCCTCTGGGTTCGGGTTCGAATCCCGTAAGGCATGGATGTTGTTTTGTCGAGTATATGCGGAGTACGTGCTCGCTAAATCTGTTGGTCCGAAAGTCTCCAAGTTCCATACCAATCAATCTCTGGGGGTGAAAGCCAATTCTGGGATCCTCTAGTTGGCCTCTGTCTCTAAAATTAGATGGATCCACTTATATGTGTGTGTTGTCTTTGTGTCTGTCTTACTTGCGAAGGTTTATAAGCGGTATCTGACCAAGCACACAACTGATATATATGTCTACCACACCAATCTTGGCTGTTGACGAAGGTTTATAAGCGGGTCGCTGACCAAGCACACAAATCTGAATATATATGTCTACCAACCAACATCATTAGCTGTATGATATAAAACTTACACAAGTTTTTTTTTTATTAATATGTTTATTTTCTTTGATATTTTTGTATTTTGGCGAAATCAAATGATTAAATGTCTTCTATCACACAAAATATTGTAAGGCAGAGGTCCTGAAATTTTTATTGAAACGTTATTAAAGTGGGACTTCCTTGTTATTATCATAGTCATAAAAATAAAAAGTACTTTTTGGCCATTTAAGATAAAAGGCGAAATAAAAAGTGCTCTCGCGAAATTCAATTTAATATCCATATTCAAACAAAAAGTTTTAATTTCAACTTCGCCGAGGGATAGTGTTCTATAAATGAAAAAGAGTCTAAAAGTATTCCAAAAACTTTTGCAATTAACTTTTTGATAAAACGTTGTACTCTTTCATATTTTTCTTTCTTTTTGTAATTAAATCTTTAAATTTAGTGGGGGGGGGGGGAATCCCAAACTTTTTTTCGTAATACAGCAGCTAAGTCAAATACATTTAAAGTACTTTTAAAGCCTTAATGGTGTCTTCGAGTAATAAGAACAAAGGGGTTGTAAAAATACGACATCTTACCGATAATAAAAAATGCAATTAATAAGTTTTGATTATAAAAATTGCAACGGATTAGTTCTGATAATAAAAACTGCAATTAACTGGTTAAATGAGGTTAATTTCGTTATACTTAATTTTATAAAATTAACCTAGACCCTTTTTGTTTTATTAATAAACTAAACTTATTGAAGAGATGAGACATAGGGTCCAAGGCCTACTGCGGCCATCTCAGTTTACGTTACGATAATAAAAACTGCAATGAATTAGTTAAATGAGGTATACTTAATTTTCGTTATACTTATTTTTATGAAATAAACCTAGACCTGCTTGTTCTATTAATTAACTAAACTTATTTAAGAGATGAGACATATGTTCCAAGGCCTGCTGTGTCCATTTCAACTTACGATCCTGGGTTCAATGAGGTACATGGAAGCAGATGGATCAGTCAGTTGGTCACGCTGAAGATTGAACCCCTCAATATTAGTCTTAATTTTATCTACTCACTTTAATATGAAAGGATGATTTAACCTTGCTCAATCTGGGATTCGAACCTGGGACAAGGTGCATGGTAGTGCAAAGCTATGCAATTTTCGTTTTAGCTTTTTATTTTTTATAGCTATGCAATAGGGTAAGGTTTTTTTTTTTAATTTAGTTTTTTTATTGTATGAAACAAAATAATTTCAATTACCAAACATGAATTATAATTTCATGAAAGTATTGCGATGGGTTAGAAAATCCGAAATGGAGATTTTTTGTTTTCTACACGTTTTGGAGGGTGCAGATTCCGAAAAAGTGGTTTTGGGACAACGGCCCGTCTGTCCCAAACCACTATACAGCTCTAACAAACTGAGCTATGGACATTGGTACGAGAGTTCCTAGTGCCAATCGGACGTCATAATAAGGTTTTCGAGAATATTGTGCATGCACTAGGGATCGCTGCTATTGAACATTTTTTTTTAAAGTATAAGTTAATAATGCTATTGTTATGAAGATAAAAAGTAAGACATAATGATAATGAAGCAGTCCTAATTTGTGTTTAAGCAATCCAGCAAATAGTTTTTTTATAAAAATCTTAGCGGTTTGTTTCATTTTAATTTCACCCTGCACACACACCCTACTTCACACAATTCTTCGTTAGAAGAAATATTTTTTTTCTCCAGATTTTTCAGATCAAGAAGATCGAAATCATTTTTTGTTCTTTAACTCTGTTCTAGGTACCACATAACTACATTAAAGACATTATTTATGCAGAGAAAAGATTCCATAACACATGTTTCTGGTCATCAAAAGCATTATGTATGTATGTATGTGTGTGTGTGTGTGTGTGTGTGTGTGTGTGTGTGTATGTGTGTGTGTGTGTGTGTGTGTATGTGTATGTGTTGTGTATGTGTATGTGTGTATGTGTGTGTGTATGTGTATGTGTGTATGTGTGTGTGTATGTGTGTGTGTATGTGTGTGTGTATGTGTGTATGTGTGTATGTATGTATGTATGTGTGTGTGTGTGTGTATGTATGCATGCATGCATGCATATACACACGAGTACTTTTGACTGACATGGTAGCATATAAAGAATTGTTATACACTAATTTAATTGTCATAGATTTTTTTAATGTAATTTTTCAGTCGACTCAATATAAAAATGTCTCCACACTTAAGTTTAGGACACACCGAATGCAGGCAACAGCGAATGGGTGTTTTAACTAAAATTTCAAAAACGAAATCTTACTTAATAATTTTTTTTCTTGCTATTATTTTTACCACTTTTTGTAATACAATAAATCATTTTAAATTATTTTTTTCTTATGATTTAAAATCAGTCTATAAGAAAGTCTATCATAAAATTTTAATTTGGATAGACTCTTTGAAGTCAATATCAGTTTCAAAAGTGCAGAAAGTGTCCAAATTCAAGCTGTATTTTTCTGCATTTTTAATTTAATTAATTACACAAACCATCGCAGTCTTTAGTGTGAATTCAACCCTAAAGTAAAAATATCGAGAGATTATTTTTTGTTTGATTTTAAACCATATTTTCACTAATATTAGGGTTTGCGATACAACAAAGTAGATATTGTTATACCGAGCCAAATAGTTCCAATTTGCATTGTTGCGCTTTTTTAATGCAACAAAATAAACTTATAACAGAAATTTTAAAAAAAAAAGATTATTCGAGAAGTTTTAATAATAACTCGTCATAATAATCGCAATTATTCTAATACTATTATATCTATAATAGAAAAAAATTATACTCGAAAGCTTTTTTTTTAATTGTATACCACTTTTTATGAAAAAACACACATTGAAATAAAATTTATCGCACATCTGTTTAGTAAATTTTTATCATTAATTTGATTATTTAAAAGCGCCGTGATCTAAAAGAAATAATACCTGAATAATACTGTAGAATGTTCACGATCAGTTCATTCTTAGTACAATTTTGGTAGTTTAATATACTTTTTAGTATTTTAATACATATAATTGTTTGGTTATTTTTTATTAATTTTTGCACTTCAATCTACTTTTTATAATCCCATGCAAAAAGTCCTACTCATTTAAATCAATAATCGTGTGGAAGATCACGCTTTTAAGAAACCTGTGCGCAAAATTTACTTTTAAGTACTACGTAAAAGTAGTTTTTTTTTTTTTTTTTTGGTGATGTTTCATCCTCCGCTTTACCTACGTTTTTCCCTTGATAATAAAAACATAACCGTATCGAGCACGTGAAAAAATTTCATTTCTAAACTTTGAGAAACTTTAAATAACTTTAAAAACTTGTATGCAATGTTAAAAATATTTTTTGTCCGTGATCATAAAAAATTATCTACTCAAACCTTGTGCGTAAATTATACTTGTTAAAACACGGGAAAATGAGAGGTTGTTTCAGGTGATGTAACTCTACTGTTTTCATTTTGCTCCTTTTTTGCGTTTTTGCTCTTCTTGCGATTTCCTTGGTTATTTCGATTTCACTCTCAAAATGAGCGTTTTTATCGCCTGCTTCAGTTCATTACGTGATACTTGTTTTTATTCCTGCTATTGATACAACTTTATCGATTTAATTTCAAGTATGCAAAGCATTTCCTAAACGTCAATGTTATTAGGAAACTTCAGTTTCGATGATATTTTGCGTTTTGCAGAGAAATCTAGCGATTGTGAGACAGCAATTTAACGGTGATTTACGAACAGAGAAAATCTGCAGTGCTACTGAAGTGTGTGCAACATTCGTTTTAGTAAGGTAAGAAAATATTGTATTGTTCAAAACAAATGTAATTCCAAAAGGACCAAGAATGAAAACAATACCGCTGGAATTGTTGCCACTCACGACGTGAAACATGCCTGCCCATTATAACTAGCTTCGTTCCTCGCTCATTTAAAAAAAAACTTATTTTATTTCGAAAATTCAATAATTATTACTTGTCGTTTTCAAAAATTAATTTATACTTCAAAGAATAAATATGTAATGTTCCTCGCTTTTAAATAGAATTATCAACGTACAATGAATCTCGTAGTGAGATATATTTGACGCCATTTAAAACCGATCGATGTAGCAAAAATACATTTATTTTAATTTATTGTCTAAAAGAATTAAAGTTTCTCGAGCGATTGTTGCGAATGGCAATGGTGATTAAATTCTATTAAAAATGGCTTCCTATATGCTTTTTAAATGAGCATTAAATTTTGCAGTTATTTAAATAATTGAAGTACTTCAAATTCGAATTTTTTTCTGAACTTTTCAATGTATTCTAATTTTGATGCGCTGAATTTTTTAACGTATCACACTTGTCCGTAGCATTTATAGTTTGGGCTATGAAAGTGGGTAACGGACAGACAGACAGACGGACTGAACGATTATAATACCTTCCACTTTTTACGTTATAAACGTAGTCTGGAAGCTAAAAACCAGTGTCTCCTCGTTTTAAAAAGTTTTTTTACGACCATGTTGCATTTATTTTTAATTTCCTGAGAGTGTATAAACTTTTGGGCTTACAACTATTTACAATTTATTGAAAACTGCCAGAATGTTTCTATAACTATGGGGGCATAACACAACACGACTTTCAATTACCACTCAATAAATAAGGACATTGAAGCCGATTTAACGACACGTGCTCTCCCCTACATTGGGTACTATTCGTCTGAATTTTTGGCCTACACCGTTTATATGCCTTCAGTTATTTTTGGGTCCGAACATGGGACCTTACAAGGCAAGCGCTTTATCGACTGGACACCCTAGTCTCTAGATAGCTAAAAATAACCAGAAACGTTAAAATCAGACAGAACCTACTTTTTTTTTAAAATTTTGCAGCTGGACACTGAGTACACTACTGAATTATTAATTCGAGTTCCGTTCCAATTAGAAGAAGGCTTTCTAATCCGCTGCAATGCGATAACACCTGCGACAAACATTCCGAGAAAAAATTGAATGGAAAAAAAAGAAATTTCTCTTTGAAAGTGTAGCGAAATTGAAGAGCCTAGTGGAAGAACGTGCTAAGTGACCTAAATGGGAAAACGAGAAAATGAGCTTTAAAGTTTTTCGTTTAAATTTATTTCAGTTAAAAACAGTGCTTGCAAACGGTGAAAAATATATTTAATATAAAATTTATGAAAAAGGAAAATTTTTTACCTTTAAAGAAGGGAATAATTTGTCCAATGAAACAAAAATCCAAAATATTCTCAAAAATGTCACTTAGCACGTTCTTCCACTAAGCTTTTGAATTATTCTCGTCCTCTTGAGACCGGTGGAGGTCCATTAAAAAGGAGAGAGTAAAGCAATGCAAAAGATGGTTTGCCAAGTGAAGCCGTTATCGCTTCTTTTATGCACCCCTGCAAAAACATTGGCGAATGTTTGGGGGCAAAGTTGTGCCAATGAATTTAGTAAATTAAAGTTGGATTTTTTTTATTTGAAGGAAAATATTAGAACCTTGAATTGAATTACGTTTTGTAAAGAAAAGTCAATGTTACGAGGGCTGTTTTTTTTCAGCCTCCGATGGGCTGTAACAAAAAGACCGGTCAAAATACAAAATAGATTTTTTTACCAAAAGTAATGTACAATACTGCTTATTTCTCCACATAATCATCTTGGCGATTAAGGCATTTGTTATACCTGTAAACAAGCTTTGAAATACTCTCTTCATAAAATGTAGCCGCCAATGATTGGGAGAGAGATGTGACGGTTTCGTTTAAAAAAAGTAAAAATTTGGAAGCTTTACGTCAATTTTTTTCTCTCCTCCAAGCCACTGCTAGTCCATAATTCAATTATGGCGAACCTTTGAGTTTCCCTAAACACTTGGTCAACTCGCCGAACAATACCGTCTGTAGCGACAGGCTTACTCCCTTGGTCTCCTTCTGCATGCATCAACATCAGTATTGTTCATCTTCATCTTCAACATCAGTATTGTTCAGCGAGTTGACCAAGTGTTTAGGGAAACTCGAAGGTTTACCATAAGTGAATTATTGATAAGCATAATGGCTTGGATTGTAGCGCTTCCAAGTTGACGTGGAGCTCAAAGAAACCGTCACAACTCCCTTCAAACCATTGGCGGCTACATTTTATGAAGAGGGTATTTCAAAGTTTGTTTACAGATATGACAAATACTTTAATCGTGAAGGTGATTATATGGAGAAATAAGCAGTATTGTACTTTACTTTTGGTAAAAAAGTCTTTTTTGTATCTTGACCCGTCTTTTTGTTACAGCCCATCGGAGGTTGAAAAAAAAACAGCCCTCGTATTTTACAGAAAAAAACATGTCAGCTGGTGTGCTATAAAAACACAGTATTATTTAACCTTCCGAACGGAAAGAAAATGGGCAATTAAATTTATTTAAAGTAAAATATTTTTTCTAAAAATTAGAATCAAGTTTATTTTGAAAGAGATGATCTTAAAAACATTTCCAGATGAAAAAAGTACATTATGAATAAAAATTTGTAAATTATCAAATATTAAAATTTAAGATTATTGTTATAAAGACTGATGCTTTAAATACGGAAAAAAGCCGGTTCCAACGATCAGAGGGCTTTAAATCGAAAATTTATTTATTTTATATGAATAATTTTTAATTTTAACGCAAAAGCTGTTTTTAACGGACAAATTATCTCTAAAAAACTGCCTCTTCTCTAGCATTAAAACCCCAGTCACCTTAGTGCAAGCGGGAATACTGAACACGTAGGAATAATAACTTGCTATAAACGGGCATGAACCACCGTCCAATAAAGCTCTTTCAAATAAGCTATTTAGGCACACAGGGTTTCAACCATGGAGATCATAGTAAAAGTATTAAAGATCACGCGTGACCTCCAATTGCGGCGGCGGGACAGGCATGGAGCCAAGATTACCATGGCAATCTTGCCAGTGTTGCCACTTCTTTAGTGCGGAAAATACTACGGCGTCTTTAAAAAATACCAAAAAAAATACTAGCTGCATTAAATAGACTCTTTTTAGTGACTTTATAAAAAAAAATACGTGAAACGCCTTTCTATAGTATTTGTATTCTATTTTTTTAAAATTTTAGTATTTACTGGTATTTTTTCAATGACGCATGAGTATTTTTCTCATGAAAGATGTGACATCACTTGTAAGTTTGCCATGGCATAAAACTCGCCTCCATGCAATTGGAGGTCATGTGATCTGCCACTCTAATACTTTTACTATGGTCTCTATGATTTCAACAAACTGTTAAAATGCTTGTTCGGTTGCAAAGTCTAGTGCACTTTACCTGGTTCAAACAAAAAACTACAATTTTTACTTTAACCAGCATATTTTTCTATTTATTTAAAAATACACACACTACAGATAAAAGAATCCAATTACAGTGGTGCAAAAAGCACAGACAAATAAAACTGCAAATACACTAAAATGTTTATAAAAAACATATACAATCAGTTTCAAATTTGAACACATATGTAGCTTTGAAAACTTCAAACCTAAAAATCATCAAATATTCAATCAACACAATCTTATAAGAATATTAACATAATCTATTTCATTATTTAAAACCTTATAAAAGAACAAAACACAGAAAAGATCCTGTCGGTAGTTAATAGTTGGAACATTAAAATATCAGACATATTAAAAATATCCAGGTCATTGGAAAATCTATTGTATAATTTATAAAATTTATATAAATAAAAACTTCCAATGTAACTTGATTTATTAGAACATTAACAAATAAATGATGATTTCTAAAAAGTCGACATAGATCTGCAAAATAAACACAAGACTAACACAAAAATTAAAAATACACAATGCTAATAACACTAGTCAACATTGAAAATGCGACTGAGATGAAAGTAACCAATTCTGAAAGATTTCTACGTGCTAAACACGAATATCACCTTTAAAAAATGTTTGTTAGCTCTAGTTTCTGAGTTATGGTCATTTTTTCATTACATAGGATACGGCGAAATGAATGGGCGCACCAAAGGCAAAATAAATTACAGCCGATTTTGTTTACAGAACCCCTCCGAATTTTTGCTCATACAGGTTTTATTTGATATTATCAACATAGAGGTGGGAGGAGGCGATAAATTTCGAAGTATTTGCACCCATATTAGCAGCCTAATACCCCTTCGTGAAGTAGAATCATTCTTACGTCAAGAGGTGCAGAAAAAAGAGCAACAAATTCCTTTTATTTCGTGTTCTTTCCTTGGTTGTTTTAGAAGCTGTAGAATATCAAAAATTAGTGTTAGTGATAAATCTATATTGCCTTGTAAATGCATTAATAGCGCTAATAACTTCTGTTATATTTGCGGCAAAGTACCATTTTCTGCCCAAAAAAAAGAAGGAACATCACTGCAAGTTAAGAAAGCGTTTCATTTGTATTTTGGTTACAAGTTCAGGAAATATGCTGGGCCCCTCAAGTCTGTTGTTAGACTTGTTTAGCAAATTTGTCACTTTGGCTTCATGGGGAAAAAGTTAATGCCATTTTCTGGGAAGAAAAATGAATGCCGTTATATGGAAGGAAAGGGAATGCCATTTTATGATTAGGAGGGAACCAGCAAATCACGTTAATGACTGTTATTTCTCCAACATCTCATAAGTTAAAGGAGGCGTTATTTAGAAAAAGATAACAATTAAATAGCCTAAAATTCCTTCTACTCGCTGTTCCAAAGTCTCTAATATTTTTTTTAGTTTTAATGAGGATAATATCCATACGTCTACAAAACATGCTACAGCTTCTAAAACAACCATGGACGAAATGCAAGGAATGTATTGCTCTTTTTTTCTGCACCTTTCGACGTGAGAACGATTCTACTTAACGAAAAGGTATTAAGCTGCTAAGCTTAAGGAGAAATGAGTGCAAAAACCTTAAAACTTGTCATCTCCTCCCACCGTTGTCGTATAAGCCCACAAACAAACCATCTGGCAATTCGTCCAAACGGGGACGACCACGCCTAGATTGACTGCCTTTTATCCCCACAAACAAACCACGCTCTGCTCGTTCGAATCGTCCATTCATCAGTTTAATAACTTCTCCATGAGTATGATAAAATTATAATGGCGCAGAAATTACCGTTTGATGACATTTATTTTTGTTGCACCATCTATTCGACTCTCGGTACCAATTTTGATGCTCAGATTACAATAAATCTAAGCTCTTTGTGGATGTTTAAGTATACCGAGATTTAATGTTAGCGAGAGAACCCAAGCTAATGAGCACTCAAGGGATCTTTTGCATGCAACATAATAATATGACATGTTGGCCCTCGATTTTTCCATCCCGAAAATCTGAGACTCAGCCGTTGCTCGAACCCGCATACTTGGACTTATGAAGTGGACACTTAATAACTATCAGCCAATTGATCCGCCTTGATGATAATATCCTGTTTGGCGAAAATGGTCGACGGGATAATTCCAAAGTATAATGCACCAATCCGGATTTTATACCGACATTAATCCGGATTTTAAGCCGACATCAATCCGGATTTTATACCGACATTAATCCGGATTTTAAGCGACATCAATCCGGATTTTAAGCCGGCACCAATCCGGATTTAATTTTTTTATTTTTTAGGGTGCATACAATCGCATTAGCGATTCCAGTTCAGCTTCACTTTTTTTTCGCCAAGCACATCCGTCTTCCTTCTTGCTAAGACCATACCAAATTAAATCACACGAAAATACTCTCAGGCGAGAGTGGCACAAATAAAAAAGATTCTATTGCTTGTCTAGGCAAAGCTAATATTTGAATTAGCGGGTAAGAATTGATTTTTGACGCTACGGATATGTGTGAATGTGGTTAGATGTTGAATTAGATTTCTGGGAGAGTGTGAAAATAGTTTGAGATGTTGTGTATGGACTTTTTTCCGGCTCTGAATAAAAATGGTAAATTTATAAGTAACTTTTTCTTTTTAACTGTTTTTAAAACAAAAGAAGCTGCATTTTTATATTCGATAAGAATATAAGTGCTGTTTTTAATTGCGAATAGCTTTCTAAAAATAATTATTGGAACTGTACAGAAATTACTATTCTCTACAAAATAATTATTGAAACTGTACAGAAATTTGGAAAATGATCATTTGATTCGTTTCGTTACTTATCAATAAAAAATATATATTTATTATTACGATCGCAAAAATGGAATTAAAAAACTATGTTCATTAAAAATATTCAAATATAAACTGGGTGTTTTACGAAAACAGTTTTCGTCCAATAAAAAATGAAGTCGTTAAAATACAATTTTAATTGGTGCTTTTCGCACTTAAAAAAATTGAAAATAATTTCTATTATCTACAAAACTCGAACGGTTTAGAAAGATCATTTTAACTAACGTTTGTTAAACTTTAAAATTTTTTGTTATGTTTAGTTTGGGAACTGTTTGTTTCTTTATATAATCCAACATATTTATCATAGATCATTCTACAAAACATAAATGAATATTTTTGTTTACGAAGTAAAACGGCCACAAGTTAACTTTAACGGAAGGGAAATCTTAAAGGTGCTCACGAGTAATTGTAGTAAGTAGTCATTTACACCATAGAGTTGTTGGCAACAGCTTCAGCGGTCGTCGTTTTTTTTTAAATGTAAAGTAGGCTAAAATCTATATATTTTCTTTAAGATTCCAGAAATCAAATGTTAATGTGGTACCAGTACTAGTAGAAAAACTATTAAAATATAATATTTTTAATTTAATTTTGTAGCAATAAACTGATGCTCATATTTTTAAAAGATCGATTTAAGGACAGTATATATTTAATCAATATAATCACTTGACAAAATATTGCAATGTAATTCTCCAGAAACTTTTTTTTGTAATACATTTTTAGCAATAACCTATCCAAACACAGACATGTATTTTTCTCCAAGATAAAAATCAATTTTCAGCTTGTCGAATCAAGTACTTGTTTATTCCGCATCGAGAAATAATAAAATCCTATTTATTTCAAAACTTTTCTAAATGGTTGGTTTGATATGAGTTACGGTGAAATGTATCCCTAGAGTACAGAAATGATTTTGGAATAAGCTCAAAGGGAATTTGTTTTAATTTTTTATTTCAGCTGTTTTCTGTTTTTTTGCGCACTGAAATCTTGTGACCATTCCCTTGTGTTCCTTCTGAAATGTTAAAAAGAAAAGAGTACAAATTTCGTTTTTCAACATATGTGTGTGTCGATAGGAACGGTTATTTAAAAACCGATTTCAAAGAAACTTAATTTTTCTTTTAAATTATGCATATGTTTTATACGTTGTTTACGTTTCTTCCAAAATCATTTCAAGAAGAAAATACTCGTCGAAATTGCATAAAATCCTAATCACACATTTATCTAACTTCGTGATTTCTTTACCTTATATAACCAGCGTTACAAGGGTGTAGCCTTAATAATGCCCGAAACAGTAATTTTTAGCAACTTGTTTTTATTTGATGATTTTCGCTATTATATTCTAATAAATCATTTAAAATTTTGTTATTCTATTTTTTTATTTACTACACCCTATGCCCCCCCCCCCCCCCTTTTAATCTTAGAATACATCATTACAGTACAGTGGGTGCCCGAGCGATGGCGTCAGTGTTGCTAATAACAGTAACAAGAAGTATTTGCATCTTCCAACCAATCCAATTTTTTCGCACCTGTTCTTAGAGAACCTTTTTGTTAAAAGCGAAAGTGGAATAATAACTGTCACAAGTTCTCTAAGAACAGGTGCGAAAAAAATTAGGTTGATTTGAAGATGCAGATACTTGGTGTTACTGTTACTAGCAATATTCGGTCTGCCATTGCAGACCGAATATTGCTAAAAAGAGAGAGATAGTCCGGCGTGCAGTTCTTTTATGGAACAGCTTGAACTGTGGGGCTTGCGTAGTAGCATTTCCAGTAGGTGAGCGCCACCACGGGTGATCAAGACGAAGAGCGCCACCACCGACGATCTACCGTACTTCCCATCTCAGCGCGTCGCCACAACATACAGAATTTTTACTAACACAGAGAGAAAAAGTACACCCAGGGCAAAGGCGGGAACCGAATCCACACCCGGTACAGTGCGCAGACAGTTAGCGTATTGGACTGAGATCAAACCCATCATTTACTTTACAAATTCCAATTAAAACCAGGTTTCGTTTTCCAAAACTAATAATTTGTCAACTTAAAAATTTTGTGTACTTAAAGAACCCTTCAGTCAAAAATTTATGTTTCTTTAATATTTTAATAAGGTTACCAAAAAAAGAGTAATGTTGATGATTCCGCTTTTAAATTAATTAAGCATGCGCAACATTCACGTTATAAGAATAATGCACTTTTGACACTGTTAAAACATGTTTTGTGAATGTAATGGAATTAAGGGGGAAAAGCAGTATTTTTTTAATGCAAATGTGGATTATAGTGGGTAGGGAAATCAGGTGTAGCCTACCTTTGTATCCGCGCCAAAATGTGGCAGCGGAAAACAGATTTCTCAAAAAGAATAAGAACAAAGGGCAACTACTCCTCAAATGAAACGTGTTTATAAGCATCCTGAAGTGCTATTTATACCTTTTCTCTCGCTCTGCTTTCATCGTCATAATTCGATCAGAGAGATTTTAAGACGTGTGCTTGACGTGTTTTCTTTGTGACGTCATCCTCCGACCCCGTGACCTTTCTAGTCGGATGATGGGATTTTGGTCGGCGCGACAGTGTTACTTCACATGTGGAATTTCACACATGTGATCCTCCCTTATTTTTAAGCTGTTAAAAATGAGTACTGGGATAGTCTCATTTTATTATTTTATTTTGAGAATAAAATACAAATCAACAAATACTTTGAAATTTTAAATGAGAAAAATTTTCTTAGAAAAACACACACATTATTTTCAAATTTAACAACAATGTGTTTGGAGCATTTATACCCAATAATGTTCTCAAAAATGAACTCTTTTTTCTTAAATTTGAGAATTCATTTTTTTAAAACATCAATCTAAAAATTTGGCTCCGCTATTTAAAATTTTAATGTTAATAGAGGCTGAAATATCAGGAATGGAACTCTTTTTTGTTCTTTAGTTTTAATGTTGTAATGGGTACTTTTTTTTCGTTCTGCAGGTGTAACAGCTTCCAAAATTGTTTTTATCACTTCTTTGTTGGTCGTTAATCATCAATCAAAAGTTTATTTACGAGTATCTGATTAGTTTGGTTAACTCGTTGGCGACGATTGGCAAGAAAGTCTACCTTGCGAAAACAGGCTTTCTGCATAAATTTATCGAAATAAACAGAATATAAGAAGATCGAGAACATAGTTGGGGGCAATTTTTGTGGGACAAATTCAGTTACACGTAAAATGAATTTTGAAAGTTTAAAAAGTTCAAGGTTAACTTTTTTATTCGGCAATTGAGGTGTTAGAGGTGTTTAGAAATTGGTATTTTATGGATTAAAACTAAATTGGCATTTCATATGCCCCTCTAGCGCTGTTCAAATTAGTGTAAAATACCCTTGTCTAATCAGGGCCGGATTTAAAGATTTGCCGCTTGTAGGCTACGATTGATTGCCGATCCTGTCACAATATTCTCCCCTTCCGGAGAAAGGTAGCTGGTTAGCTGCAATGCAAAATAGGGTGTATGTGCTGTTTAAAATAGATACACATATTAGAGTCATCTATATACCTTTACACACTAAATCGAAAGCAAAATAGGCGATTTTTTTTAAACTGTTCTACTATTTTTTTTCAACTTTGAAATCCGGGAGGAGGGGGTGCAATTGCCCTCGCAGAGAGCATGTTTGCTACGAAATATTAGTACTATATATATATACGTTTACGGTTTACGCATTGATGTAAATTATTTGTTTTCTTTCTTAAAAATATTCGTATCTTTATAATAATTTTTTATGCCGAATGCCGCTTTAATTATGCGTACAATTTGCCGCCCCAAAAAATTAGCCGCTCTAGGCTACAGCCTACTTAGCCTATTTAGAAATCCGGCAATGTGTCTAATAGACTTTCTGTAGAAAAGGCCTAACCCTTGGTTGTCAAATAAACTTTATAAATCAGCTGGATTACCTGCCTCTTTGATTAGTAGAAGGAATGGGTGGTTTCATATGGTTTAAATTTCCAGTATCCATTCTTGAACTTCTGCGACTTCATTGGTTGTTTCGGTTTGACTCTCAATACGCTTTAAAAATCGTGGAAACTTAGTATTTAAGATACTTTATGATAAGCGGATATTTTATATTTAGGTTTTTTTTAATTACCATTTAGATAAAATTATTCTACAAATTAAAGTACCATAAATAACGAAACCGTAAAAAGAAAAGTTAGAAAACGAACAATAAGAGAAAATAAAATCAAAAGAAATCGCCATAAGAAAACTTACACTGTCCCAAATTATTTAGCAATTCCAATGCTTTTTATATTAAATTGAAACAATTAGAATAAATTATCGCTAAAACAAATGTAATTTGAGAAGGACCAAAAATTGAAACAATACCGCTGTAACTATATTGCCACTCATGACGTGAAACCCGCTCATTGTTAATCTAAATATGTGGCACTTATATCCGATTAAAAACCATCTTATGCCTCCGAACGCCTTTAACAACTCCTAAAGTTAATCCGACACCTCGTAAACCTACCCTAATTACTACCGGGTGGCCAAAAAGCATCCAAAATAAACACAGTGGGGCGCGATAATTGGCACCCTGTAGCACAGTCTAAGGAAAGTAATTAACCTAGAATTCGAGCCAATAAAGTTCTCGATGCATTGTCTGCGAAGTGACAATGAATTCGGTTTGTCGTTCGGGGCGCCATCTTATGGCGTAAGTGTGACAATGCTTTATCAGACAATCGGATAATTTTTTGATAAATGTGCCTGGTAACTACAGAGATAGACCAGGGTTCTAAATTAAGAGTCGTAATTGGCTGTGTTAAAGCTCCTAAAGGAGGCTAGTAATAAACAACCGGAAACGACTATATTACTACAGGAAACTGGAGGCCCGGGTGGCCTAGTGGATTTGATCGCAGCCCATTACGCTAACAGTCTGCGCACTGTACCGGGTGCTGGTTCAATTCCCGCCTTTGCCCTGGGAGTACTTTCTCTGTGTCAGTGAAAATTCTGTCTGTGTCTGCCTTACTTGACGAAGGTTTGTAAGCGGGTCTCTGATCAAGCCCACAAGCCGGAAAATACATGCACCAACCTACCTACCTTTTAGCGACTTAATGTATATGATTGGTGAATATATCTTACTGCGTTTTATATCAAATGGTATACGAGCTGAGACAATCTATGACACAAATTTTTTTTATTGGTTTTATCTGAATTAATCCGTGCTTCACGAGGGCTATTGTCGATGAGCTTCGTGATTTAAAACCGCTCTCAAGTTACGAGGCTGATACTCGATATGACACCCAACCATAGAAACATCGCACGTTTCGTCAAAAATTTGGAACGCGGCAGATTAAACGTGCACCAGTCCTATGCACTCTTAAAACAAAAGAGTGAAATTCACTCCTATAGGAGAAGTGCATTTTCGGCACCGGAAAGGAGTGGAAATTAACTCAGACTGAGTTAAAACCACTCGTTTGTTTTAAGAGTGTGTACACGGATTCCGTTTAATGCCTATATTTTACTTTCATATGATCCGTTCTTATTAGAATGGCTAAGTCGTACACAAAACACCATTACAAGTAGTAATAGGTTGGTACCTATATTTTCCGGTTTGTGTGCTTGATCAGATATCCCCTTATAAACCTTCGTCAAACAAGACAAACCACATTGTACAAGCGTGTGCGAATGATAGGTTAAATAAATACTACCTTATTCAACGCTTGTAACAAAATTTATTAAAGAACTCATTTACAAGAAAAGTTATTATTAAATGTAAAACATAAATTAATTTGATAATTAGGCACCGCACGCAGGCAGCAAACTTGGTAAAAGTTACTAAAAAGAGAGTGATAGTTCGGCGTTCAGATCTTTTATGGAGCAGCTTGAACTGTGGGGCTTGCGTAGTAGCATTTCCAGTAGGTGAGCGCCACCACGGGTGATCACAGACGAAGAGCGCCACCACCGACGATCTACCGTACTTACCATCTCAGCGCGTCGCCACAACATACAGAATTTTTACTAACACAGAGAGAAAAAGTACACCCAGTGCGAAGGCGGGAACCGAACCCGCACCCGGTACAGTGCGCAGACAGTTAGCGTAATGGACTGAGATCAAACCCATTAGGCCACCTGGGCCCCCAGAACATCATTAACTTCAGTGATATTGATATGAAGCTTTAACCCTCACCCCTTGTCATTTCTAACATAAGTTATTAGGTACTAAATACACTGCTCAAAATAATTAGGGTAACGCATGGTTTAAACCCTTTCACCCCAATGATTTCATTTGGTATCATCAGCTTCCGATTTTTCTCCCGCTAAGTTGAGCTCGTACTTATTTATCGTTAGATGGAATAATCATGTCTTTTGAAGAATTAAATAATGTTCGTTTTAATTAAATCAAATTATGAAAAACATGGTGAAATAAAATTCACTCCCAAAATTTTTTATGAAATAAATTGACCCTAAATTCTTCATACTTGCATTCTTCGATTTTACAAAAAAACTTTGAAAAAATAATTTTTATAATTTATTCAAAAGTTATTATTCCAACCCCCCCCCCCCCCCCCCCCTAAATTTCAGGTAAAAAAAATTAAGATTTTTTCCCTTGTTTTTTACCATTTCATTCTGGTTACATAATGAATCTATTTCACAAATTGTAGATTTTTATAATAAAAAAAAATAAAAAGTTGGAACTGGACGGGTAACCAAAAGTACGTAAAGTACTCCCCTAATTGTTTTGAGCAGTGTACATAGGTAAAAATAGGAAAGGAGAAAAAAAAGTGAATCCACGTGAAAGACTTTATTTATTGAGTGAAATATTTAGATACTTTTAATGCGCATCACATTTGAATCAATTTATTTAGAAACCTCTTAAGTTCACAAACTGTAGTTTTTGAGATTATTAAGGGTCTTGTATGGTAACAGATCTTTATACAATTCCAATGGGGAATCTTTGGCCCCTATTTTTAAATAAAGTATACGACATGTACTCACGAAAACTTTCTAAAAAATCAGAAGAAAGTTATTTTGATGCCATTTAAAATAATCAATAAGTATAATTTTAAAGATATTAATTAGTTATAATTAAAACAAAAAAAATTAGTAATTATTCACCAACTACAGATGGCAGCACTTGCATTGCCTTAAGACTCGTCACGCGCCTTATAGGCGCATGAGGCCGCAATTGTTGAAACCCAGTCCCTCCGGTTCAGTGCGGCCTCCCTGGCAACTGCCCAGCTTGGCCAACCAAGATGATCTCTCTCCTTCAAGATGTTTCGTCGCCACGTCAGCCTTTGTCGTCCTCTCTTCTTTTTACCGTCAGGAGACCAAGTTAAAGCGATCCGTTCGTTAGAATCGGGGCTCCTTCTTAGCACATGTCCGACCCAATGCCACCTTTTTTTCATTATGTCATTTGTCAAGGGTTTGTCTGCTGTATTGATATGTAGATTATGGTTTGAAATTTTTTCTGGCCAATAAATTTTTAGAATCTTTCTTAAACATTTAGTGTGAAATGCGTTTAGTTTATTTTCGTGTTGTTTTGTAATTTTCCAAGTTTCACAGCCATAAAGTAGTATAGATTTTATAATTGCATTATAGATATTTAGTTTAAGAGAAATGTTTAAGTTTGACGACTACCAAACCTTAAAATGCTTTCTTAAAGAATTTTACGCTTTTTTAATCCTACACTTGATATCTTCATCTGTTCCACCCAGTTTGTCAACTATAGAGCCGAGGTATGTAAAACTATCTGTTTCTTTAATTTCTTTTGAATTGTTAATAACTTTTGTCCTATTTTTCAGATGGCAGCACTTACGGCATGCAAATATCTAAACAAAAAGTATTATTATAATTAAAACTAATTAATATCTTTAAAATTATACTTATTAATTATTTTAAGGGCAAAATAACTTTCTTCTGTATTTTTTGGTATTTTTTCATGAGTACATGTCTTATACTTTATTTAAAAACAGGGTCAAAAGTTTCCCCATTGAAATTGTATAGAGATCTGTTACCATACAATACCCTTAAAAGAAAACAGTTTTAACAGCAACTTGCATCAGTTATTGAACAAAATATTCAACAATGATCTTTTGAGAGGGATGCATTATCACAGATTGTATGAGTATAAAATATCATTATTTAATATTTAAAATTAATTTTATACTTGCTTGACTTTTGGGGTTTCTGAAAAAAAAAACACAATTATTTGTGTTTCAAGTACAATAAAAATGATATTAACTCATATTTTGAAACTAAAAATTTGCTTATTCATCAGAACAATTTTAGGCCAAAAGAAAGTTTTAAAAAATAATTAAAACTATGGTATTATAGGGTGACACGAGGAAATTATTGGACAAATATCAAACTTTTACCATAGCTCCCACATTTATGTAATTTTCTAACCAGTAATTATTTTCATAATGACTATTAGATATATCTGTAGGGTACCATGGTTGAAATTTACTATTTCCTCTGTAAATGGTGTGTACTATAGTACTGTGTATTTGATATTTATTTAGCCCCACATGGCTTCTGTAAAAAATGTATAACAGTGAAATCTAATAAAAATTACCAAACGTTTAAATTTCTTCTCTTTCCAAGTTCAAACATTGTGTAGATAGCGTTCCTTAATCATACAAACTATACCAAGTAAATGTAAGCATATTTCTATGCTCTCTGTCTTTCACCATAGCATTTCCAACAATTTCCCCGCTTTGTCCAATAACTAAACATGCATATCATAACGTTACTATTAATCCTACAATGTTGTTTTTCATTACAAACCACCTTCATAAACATATCTAAGACTGAGCATAACAAAATTCAAGATCATGTAAAAGAAAACAAAACTATACACAATTTGGCATCGATTGAACAAAAGTCATTTTTTTTTTCAAGCGCTTTGGGTTTTTAATATATTTTTTGAGAAAAAGTACGTATCTCATCCCAATGATTAATCAAAGCATTTCTGGATATACAATTACCAAATTGTGGTTTGTTAGACACAAAAAATTATGATGCATTATGGTTGTTGGGCCCTGTCCAATACTTACGCCGATTTTCCGTGTCCAATAATTACCCCGAGTCACCCTATAATAACGGACTCATGAGGTTTCTGCAAACAAAAAAACCCTTAACTATGATCTGTGTTTCGCGCACTCTTGTAGCAATTCGACAACAGAATTTCTTCACAAAATATGTCTTTAGGATGACTTAACATCAAAAACTCAATTTTGATAAAATTGTGACTGGTTTCTGAAAAAAAAAATTATTAATTTTTGAATTAATATTTTTGTACTACCACTATTTGTATAAATTTTTTTTATTTAAAATAAAATTCTTCATTAACTGTGCTATATGAAATTTTTTTTTCGCTCTTTACTATTAAAACGTACCTGCGGTGGACAAATTGAGATAGTTAAAAATTGCAGATTTTGTGTCACGAGATGTCTAGAATTACATTCGAGCAATAAGCGTCAAGTCGTCTTGGTATTTGGAGCTACGGTTAAATGACGGGGCCGATATCTAGTCGAGCAAACAGGCCTCGTATGCTGAGTTCGGATTGGTTGGTTGGTAGATATACATTCATTCAGGTTTATGTACTTGGTCAGAGACCCGCTTATAAACCTTCGCCTAGTAAGACAGACACAACACACACACAAATAGCAGCAGACTCGCTTTCAATAGAGGGCAGCACCACCGCAGCTATGGAATTATTCTAAAATTACAAAAAAATATCGTAAAATTACTAGCTGCATTTTGGAGTCTTTTTAGTGACTTGAAATGCTTTTCTAGCATTTTTTTTTAAATTTTAGAATTAAATATTATTTTTTCGATGATGCCGTAGCATTTTTTCCTCAAAGTGGTGGCAACACTGGCCCCATTGCCCTCTTATCCTGGTCCTCCATGCGCGTCCCGTCATTAGCATTGGAGGTCACGTGATCTGCCAATCTAATACTTTAACTATGATATCTATGGATCAAGCACACAAACCGGAAAATATATGTACCAAGCTACTAACGTAAACGTGTTCTCCGATGACGGAGACTACCATTTTAATTTATGGTCGGATACTAAATCGTTTACAAGTCTCAAATGTGACGCCTTTACCCACCAAGCCACGGTGGTCTTTAATTCTGTTATGACAAGCTTTAAACCCACATTTCTGGGCAGCCTGTTTTGACAACTAAATCCGACTCTTGTCCCGAGCATAATTAATAACACACTTCTAATGCGACCCACTCCTTTCAAGGGGACCCTTAAGATAAACACTCCACGAAAACTTGACGGGATTACTCAAGAATTATGTTGCAATGTTCCGTGAATTTCCCACCGTAATTTGTTTCGCTGGTTTGACAAAATTCAAACTTTGGTTGTGTTAAAATTCTGTAGAGGCCAGAAGTTGAAAGTTGAAGTGTTTGCTAAATTAAAACAGTTGACATTTTCGCTTTATTTTGCCATACGTAAATTTTTTTTTTTATAATTGCGTGAAAAAAATCCGATTTTTACACTATAATTTTAATATTAGACGCGTGCGAAAAGTTATACTTTTTAGAAACAGTGATAAAAAAAATACCTTTTTTCACAAAAAAGCAGTGAAAAAAAGTACTTTTTTTCACTCTTTTCATAAGATGCCAAATGCCAACATTTCAAGTAAAATTTCTATTTCATAATATTCATAAATCCAGAAATTTATTGATCTGCTTAATTTATAAATATTATGCGCGTGAATGTTATTATTATTTTTTATTTTTGAAGCAGTGTCCATGTTCAAATGTTTGACTTTAAACTAAAAAATAAGTTTGCCTTTTGTAGTTCCAGAGATTTATGGATGCCGATCTTCTTTACGTAAAAAAATTTATCACGTGAATTATTTTAGAACCAATGATATTTGTTTTTTTTCACGTAATTATAAAAAATAGTGTATGAAACACGTGTGAAAAGTAAACTTTTTAAAACACGTGCCATTATTTCACGAGCGAGTGAAATAAAATCCACTAGTTTTAAAAAGTGTTACTTTTCACACTTGTTGCATAAATAACTATTTTCTATAGTCCTCCTATCACATCTTTGCTTCTATGACATGAGTTTTAGACGATTCCAAACGATCACTCGTAAAATGAAAAGGGGTAAAAAAGATTTTGGTTTAAGCCAGAAACTATTTGGTGATTCGTTGCTTTTGTAGGCGCATATGTTTCTAAGGTTTAGAAGCAGTTTCTCAACTGTAGGGCTCAAAGAAAAGGCAAAAATTCGAAGTCAATAAAATGTCTATACAAAATAATAAAATTAAAACCTAATTTTAAATATATGTTATTTGCATGGTTCAGTTCCATCATCAGTTAACTATAATCCTCTTTCACCAATTACCCAAGTGTAGTTTTTTTTGTGACCCATTATTTCCAACCAAACTAAGGCAACAATCTTCTATACTCGCCAAACACCATGGGATTGTCCATCCTCTGCCTCCCTTAGGTTACCTGTTTCAAAATGGACTCTTCCACAATCAAATTATCTGAGATGCCAAGAAGTGACAGGCGGACTATACTTCAATTTTTTTAGGACTGTAGTAAACGAGTAGAGACTAACACACGTAAGAAGTCGACAAATCGGGGTAAACTTAAACTTGTTCAAAAAGTCAATTCCTCCACTAACTCTATATAGTTTTAGTTTTATACAACTATGTATTTGATACAACTTTGCTATAAGACATTCCACTGTTTGAAGCAGATAATAATCTACGCCATTACTCCCACTTGCCTTTGCGGCCATCATTACATTCTGCAGGTTTCCATTACTCCCATACGGAGTGGTAGCACGCTACATGTACTCTAAATAGTCAAGTTGTTTTTTGCAATAATATTACCATCTTGCCACGTACTGTATCAGCCTCTCTTTGGAGTCATTGCGCATCTTTTTTTTGTTGTTGCCTGTCTCCGCAACACTCCTACTGTTTGCGGCATTCATGCCATCTCATGTCTTAATTCCCGCCACACGAGTGGAGGTAGCTACGCTACCAGTACTCTAAAATTGTTAAACGTCGTCGTCAGATAATAATAAGGTTCTACGTATATCACAGAATTACTAAAAAACACGCAGTGTTTGTTACAGCTCAACAAAAAAAAATGGCAAAAGTTTATCGCTTCTTTACTAAAAAAAAAATCTCAGTATTTGTGACAGATTCACAGACAAATAGTCCATTAATTAATTACAGAATAAAAGAATTATAGAATAAAAATATAAAGCGTATATCACATCTTTACTAAAAGACATATACAATTGTTTTATACAGTTCAACTATAAAACTTCTGTGTTAAACACACAATAACTAAAAAACAGTCCTGTGCAAGAGACAACTTGAATAAAAATATGTCCAGCGTTCAGAATAGGTTTACTATAGAAAGTCTAGTATTTGATACAGCTTGAATGAAAAAAACCAGTCCACTGTGTTTTACATAATCTATAAAAAACAGTTATGTGTCAGCTTAAGGTCTATTAAAAAATTATCCAGTGTTTATCACAGTTCTACTAAAAGAAAGGTTTTTTTTGCAGCTTAACCTATTTACGACGACTTTGTTGAATTTTCTTTGACTTAGATTGGTCTTAATTTGCCCTATATTTTGTTTATTTAAATAAACTTAAGCGGAAGGCTCAATTTCGCGTGAGAATTTTTTTTTCTAATTGTCGTTAATGGGTTATAATTACAAAAGCAGACTAATGTTCGTTGCAGAATCACTGAATAACGATCCTACACGTCACAACTTTCGTCTAACATTAATCCTGCTTCAAAAAGAGTGTAATGTTACACCATATTTTTGGAGTAACGTTAATCAAATAAGGAGTTTTATCCGAAAAATCGGTGGCAACATGTGCCACGGTTTTACGGAGTAACGGCAAGGTTTAAATTTAAGGAGTAATGTTACACCGCAAATATTTTAGTAAACTTCTTCTATCGTATAACGGTACACAGTGAATTTCGTGTAATTTACTCCTTAGGATTGGATAGCTTCCATCAGTTTTATAGAAATACGCTACGCCGCGCAGTTTTGCAGTGTGTGATAGTGTTACTAAAAAAACTTGTTTTCCAGTCCAATATTGTTACAAAAAAAATATCCATCATTTATCACAGAATCACTGGAAAAATTTCCAACGTTTATCACAACTTTACAAAAAGAAGTGTTCAGTATTAGTTTCAGAATCCATAAAAAACGCCATAAAACGCCACATCAAAAAAAAAACTCCATAAAAACTTAAAAAACCAGTCCAGCATTTATAACAGCTTTGTCAAACTAGTCCAATGAATAGTCAGCAGATATGTCGAAATTATAATCAAACAAGGCATACAAATTATTGTTTACATATTGTTATTGCACTAACATGTGTAGAATAATTTTAGAGGAAGTACAGAATTGGTTTAGATTTCAAATACATTAATCGTAAAACACTCTAAATATTTGATTTTCGATAGTTTACTGATTGTGTTTTATCAATTCAAAATGTTCGAACTTAAAATATGGACATAATCACTAAAAAAATGTTGCTTTCGAAACAATTTATGGTTTTAAAGATTTTGGATATGTCGAGCGTTATATGAATTAATACAAAGTTGTAGTGCATCATTTCATACATCATATTTAAATTGTTGATTATTTAATTTTTGTTTAATTCAGTTAATTTAATTTAGTTAAATTTGTTTGCAATTTCGTAGCAAATATATATTTTATTAATTTTACACTACCACTATTTGCAATAAAAAATAATTTATACAAATCAATTATATCAATCAGAGCCTCAATGTTCCCAACAACCTGACTTCTCACTCAACAAACCTCCTTTTTCTTAGCCTGTTGGCTGTTCACTAGTTTCTTCAGTTACCCTTTTTGAACCCTGATGGACACTTGACCTTCTGCCATGATCCCATTTTGAACTTTTGTCACCACTCCCCCAGGAGGGTGCTCATTTGCCACGTTTTGTCATCCGCCTCTTTTTTGGGGTCTTCTGCTGCATCTTTTTGTTTGTCCTTGTCCTATTCCCCGCCATCACTCCCCCACTCGCTTTCCCGCGGCCATTCATTACCATTCTGCCATGTTTTCATTCCTGCCATACTGGAGGTGGAGGTAGCAACGCTACCATGTACTCCTAAATTGTCAAACGTTGTTTTTAATCATCTGAAATTCGTGTCCTTCGTAATTAAAATTTTTTTTTGCCTTTTGGCACAAGTAAAAAAAAGGTAAAATATCGACTTCGCATATAACCGTTGGGTTTTGAAACAATATTCTTGTTCGAAATCTATACTATTCTCTAGAAGAGAAACGTAATGAAGAATCAAGAGAGAAATTTGTGACAAAGCAGCAGCCATGTTGAGGTCAGCTTGAGGATTTGCGTAGAACAAAATGTACAGTATTAAAAAGTACAAAAAGAAACAGTACTAAAATAGCGCTTTTTTAGAAATTTTTATATCGGAGTCTATAGCTAGTAGTTCTTTGTATTTTTTGGAGACGTGGATTGTACTTTTGTGATTTATGAATCAGGATCATTTTTTGGGTAGTTCCATTTCTATTCAGCGAAATAATTTTAATGTCAAACTCAATTTTTCTCAATAAACACTCACTAATGGCAAGTAATTTTACTCTATCATTATTTTTTACTTTCAATTTCCTAATATGAATATAAGGTAATGAAAGTATTGAAATGGGTCGAAAATCCAAACTGGAGATTTTGTGTTTTCTACACTTTCTGGAAGGTGCTGATTCTAAAAAAACACGGTTTTCGAACATTTCTCCGTCTGTCGGTATGAAACAACTCTACAACTCGAATTAAAAGCGAGCTACGGATTTCAAATTTTTTACACGAGTTTCTATTACCTGTCGAACTTCAAAATAAGGTTTTCGAGAAAATTGCGCACGCAAAACTGGTAGCTGCCTTTCAGATTTTTTTTAATTTTTAAAGGTATTGCTGAAAAACGAAAAGAGATATAGCTTTCAAACACGCATTTATAGGTACACACTTTGAAAGGCAATTTCAATAACTCTAAAACCAAAAGAAAAGTTATGAGGTAGCTACACATTCCTCACGGTCACAATCAGCAATTCCCCAACGCCTATTTGTAATATATATGTACACGTGTCACGTGACACATTTAATAATAAACAGTCATGATGATGTCGGATTCCAACTAGTATTAAATAGTTTTACATTATATAAAATAAAATTTTAGACAAATCCTGGTAAGACAAAACTATTCATTAAAAATATAATGCGAAATTAAAAATATATATTCCACTCAAAATAAATAAGGCCTCTCACAGAGATTCACTTTTTTTTGCAACTTTACTTTTTTTATCTACTTGGTATCCAGCCACTTCTGTAAGAAGGGTGTGTGTAAATACCTCATACCACTGGGTTCTATCTTCATCTTATTCCATTCTAATATGAGCAGATCGTGATAGTAAAAAAACGCTATTAAATGTAATTAATGTTTATTGAACAGGTGTTCGTTTAACCCTTTAATTTCTAAAACGATCCAAACGGCCACACTAGTACGGATAAGATAATGCTATTCTTATAACAAGTTACGCGGTAACAAAGAGCTTACGAAGCGAAAGTGTTAATATGCCGTATTTCTAAGTCATGATACCGCGTGTGCCATTTTTAACCCCTTCCTTGTCGCTCACGTGAAAATGACGGTTTAAGGTTTTTTACCCGGTATTTCCCGCGATATTTCCGGGCTAGAGAGTTCAGTAGTAACGTACCAACAAATTTAAAATTAACTTAATTCCTTCAATTAAAATGCCATTGGGTGGGAATATTTAGTAGTAACGCCCCCAATGAGATTAAAACTAACTTAAATCCGCCAAATAAAACACAAATACGATTAACTTCCTTTTTTAAATTTCAAGTTTAAAAAAAATGAAAAATTAGAAATAAATGTATACTGTATAAACATATTTTATATAATTTTCAGGGATAAAAAATAGGCAATTTTGTAACCGTTTTCTGGACAATTATCTAATCGTTAAGAAGTTAATTCAACAATACGTTATGAGTAAATACTATGAAAAGTGCCAATTTACACATATGTTGAGGCATTATAGATCTGATGACGAAATTAAATTATAATATAAACATCCATTAAAACATCCGTCATAGAGAAATGTCTGATGAACATGTTTACGAAAAATCGGTAAGAGAATTGTAATTCGGTAACAAATACATTTTAAAAAATAACGTTACCGATCTTAGTGTTAGCGATCTGACTATTTTATAATAAAATTGGGTCTTTTTTAATTTATTTCTCGTCTCGTTTTAACTAGATACCACGTTAGCTTCTTTATTTCTATGAAAACTGTCATTTGTAAAACAAACAATTTTTCAACGATTCAAACGAATTTTTCAAACTATTTGGTACAAACCTGCATCCACTATATCCACCATTGCATCCACGATTGTATTGCGTGCAATTATTATCATCAATATTTTTTTTTTTATCTTGGTTAAAAAGTTACCTCCTTGAAAAAATAACGTTTTCTTTTTTTTTTTTTCAGATTACTGTACTACCCATGGCATTGGATAATTAATATCTTTCCCTACCATCTGAGTGAAAGAAATCAGTAATTTCGGATATGAACATGGTTTTGTAAAAAAATATTGAAAAGTAAGTAAAGTTTACATTTATTTTAAACATTTTGCTACCAGAACATTTTGTGAACCGGTAAAGAAAAGGCAAAAATTCAGTCAATAAAATGTCTTCTACAAAATAATAAAATTAAAGCCTAATTTTAAAAACATGTTACTACCACTATTTGAGTATACACATATAAGCGATTAAAACGCGACACCTAACGTCAGTACTCCACGTGATACTTGACTAATGGACTTTTTGCGGACTTGCACAACTTTTGGCCATTATTTCTGAATTTTTATTTGCCTCTCAACCAGGAATAATCCATGTCACAATCTTCAATGTATACGGGTTTCGGTGCCGTTTTGTTCAAAATTGTCCGTATTGACATCTAACGTCAGATAAACTGTCTTTTTCCAAGAACATGAAAGTAATCTCTCTGAAATGTCATTCAATCTTGGACGACGACGTTTTGATGGTGTTACATTCAGTGACGTGGGAACTAGGACATGTGCGGTTGGAGGACTGACGGATGGACAAAAGATCGATGAAATCCTCCGAAAACTATTTTGGTCGCTGCAAAACATACTCCATTCAGTGAGATGCTTTGTACATAAGGGCGAGGTTTTGAAGTTAAAGGGGGTAAATAATTACATTTAAATATACGAGTACGAACAATTCTTTATATAAACGATATTTGCTGATAAACTACTAATCAGTCAAATCTAAAGAGTTTCTCCACACAGGCTAAATATGTATTTTTCTCTGTTTCTTTTTTTCTTGAAGAAAAATATGATGCCCGAGATTGTTTGATAGATATTGTCAAAAAAGTAAACGAACAGTTCGCGCGTGATTGTTCGATTAGTCCAAGGCCAATCGTTGCGTGTTTTTGCTGATGTTTTTGTACTAGTTCAATTAGGAAAAGCGTAAAATCTTCGCTTCTCCATCCATTTGCAGTCGAATCGTTCGCATCGCGTTTCAGTTCAATTTTGCCCTTTAACTATGCATTGATTTACTGAGTGGTAACTGAAAGTCATGAAGTGTTACACACCATTAGTTTTTTAATATCTATGACCCAAGTACTATGACCAAGTACATGTTATAACTCTCCTTTCAATATTTTATGGTTCAATATACACAGAAATTTATTACTTGGAAATTGTTGGTCTTAGGTCTAAAAATTAAAACACGTAAGGGGGCGTCCAGAAATTATGTAATGTCTTTAGGGGGAAGGGGGTCGAGCCGAATATCACCAAATCTCACGTGGGGGGTAGCAGGGGCCGCGTCCAAAATAACGATTTTTTCCCGTGAAAAATCAACTTAGAATTGCGAAAAAATGCAGCAAAAAAAAAACAAAAAAAATTTCATCTTTTTTGACCGGATAACTCTTCAATGATGCTCCGAAACACTCAATGTTGACCCTAGGATGGTAGAGAATTTAATTATTTTCAATAATGTATCTTACTTTACTGTTTTATCTATTTTCCTTCAAATTTTAAAACAGTTTCAGTGTTGAGCGAAGAGGGACTGTCAGTCCCATAAAGCTAATGCATTAGTTTTGAAATCACAACTTTTGCAAAAGAATTACTTTGCCATGTTATCCCATTTTCACCAGGTATGAGAATCATCATAATATCAATTTAAAACACAATTGAAAAGAAAATAACATCATTTATTTAATTATTGATAAAGTTTTAAAATAGCCATCTGCTGTGTATTTTCGGCATTTTAAAACTTCAAAAATATATTATTAAATAACTAGATAACATTTTCGTTTCAAATTTGTTTCATTTCGCTGTTATGTTGATTCCGTACCTGGGGGAAAATGAATAAAATGGCAAAGCAATACTTCTGCGGAAGTTGTGATTCCAAAACTAATGCATTAGTCCTATTGGACTGACACTGCCTCTTATGTACACTTAAACTGTACCGAACGTCTGATTAGCACGAATACTCATTTTGTAGGCACGCTGTTACTTTAATATTTAATGCGCATAAGGACATTACTTTCATAAAGAATGGACGTGGGAAGACAGAGAATTTTTTATTCTCTTCCCTAGAGCTTCAGCAACTGGGTTTAAAGAACGTGCTATTTTTGCATACATTAACTGGATGCGACACATCTTCCGCATTTCGAAAAAGCAAGGTCGCATTTGCGAAGTTGTATATGAAGTAGCCAGAGGTCCAGAAAGCAGCAGCGGTCTTCTTAGACCCTTCCTTAACCACATATCAGGTACAAAAAGGCAAGCGAAACCTGCATCTTGAGGTAGTATGGAGTTCCATTGAAAGAGGCCTCCCTCGTTATAGTTTTGGAATCCCCACCTTCGCAGAAGTATTGCTTTGCCATGCTAGACCCTTTTCCCCAGGTACTGGAATCAACATAACATTGAAATGAAACGAATTTGAAACGAAAATGTTATCTAGTTATTTAATTATATATATTTGAAGTTTTGAAATGCCAAAAATACACAGCAGATGGCTATTTTAAAACTTTATCAAAAATTAAAATCCATAATATCCCATGAATAGTCGTTAAGGGTTCCATCCAAGTTTTTATTTAATATCTAGGACTCAAATGCTAGGACTCAAAAAGTAATAATTAAAAGTAAGTAATAAAGCATCCGGAAAGTAAGCCATTTTAGTTCTTCTAGAACACTTTGTTTTATTTTTTGATTCATAGAGTATAACGATCAATATTAGCAATAAGCTTTAAGCAACAAGCTTATTAGCTTTAATCGCGAAATGGCATGTACGTAATATCGGTGGTTGTGCTAAGCAGGAGGGACTATTGGCGACGGGCATAAAAATTTAGAACCATGGTTAAGTAATGAGCCAACACTGAGTTGGTCCAAAAGCAAATTTTTAAGGCGACGTCTTACGCGGAGCATATTTGACGCGCACTCCCTCTACAAGGGGTATTATTCGTTGGACTTGCTGTATAGACCATTTATAGATCGGCAGTTATTTTGGCAATGCCCGTGCCCGAACCTGTTACCTTTCGCATGGAAGGCAATCGTCTTACCGACTGCGCTCCACTACCCCTTCTTTAGGTGGGGCAGGGCCTGATCTAGCATTAAGCCCGTTAGGCCCGGGCCTAGGGCCCTTATAAATGTTAGTTTTAATTATGTTAAATGCTGTAGACCCCAAAAATGTCAGTAAATGTTTAAAATTTTTGACACGGAACTATATTTTTAGCTTGACTTTCGCTTGACGTTGACCTTACGTCATTGGTTTGATCGATGTTATAAGTATGCCGATAAAATGATAGCCAAAATGCGATTAATCGGCCAACTAGCATCATCATTACGGGCAATCATAAACATAATTTTCCGTAAAGGGGCCCCAAACTGTGTTGTGCCTACAGTCCGAGTTTTCCTAGATCAGGCCCTGGGTGGAGGCAAAACAAAAGTGCATCGTTACTACAAATCAATATGCACACACGTTCCTTTTACACTAACAAGGTCGAAAATGCGCGTTTGCATTGTAACAAAATTCGTTGTTATTCCAGTTTCCTACCGCACTAGAAAAGTTGCCCAATATTTCAAAATCACGTACTGTGAATGTTTAAGGTGACAGAAATAAATGTTCAAACAGTTCGTTCGATTGTTTTTAGATTCTAGATATTCTAGTTTTCAGATTTTCCTGTGGCTCAATGGCTGAGAGGTATTACGTGTCTGCCTCATAAGCCCAAGTTTATCTCCCGGCTGGGTCGTCAGATTGTCTGGATGGGAAAATCTTGGGCAGGCCTGTCATATGATTATGTGGCATGTAAAATATCCGTTGAGTACCCATTTGGCTTGGGTTCTCTCGGCAAAATTAAATTGCGGCATCTTTTAACATCTACAATAAAGAGCTCAGATTCATTTACAGCCTTGCATTACATTTACAGCATTCGGCTCTTTTTTTTAATATTATTAAAAAAAAAGATTTCCGAAATAAACCCTAAAAATCATAGAAACAAAAACTATTTTTATATAATAATTTTCAGATTGTATTTATAGTTTTAACAAACAAAACGTTTATTTTCTAATAAACTCCTAAGAATAATTAATGATATTTTAATATAATTTAAATTATCTTTGAAATACATGCTTATATCATAATGTCATCCACCATTCTTACCGCAATATTCTGATTTATTCACAATACCTCATCTTAACATAGTGTGTAAATGGACCCTAATGATGAGTCTTAGCCTCGGATAAATAAAATCTGACGCAATCTTCATTTCTTGTTTTTTTTTAAAGTCCACAGAAAAACACGGGTTTCATATACTTACTACTTTTTTTTTAAATAAATAATAAAAAAAAGGTATTTTTACCTACACATTAAAATTTTTAAATATTTTTTGTAATATTAATTGAAATAATGTTTAGTTCATGAATATATTACATATGGAATACTGGGGATTTAAATCATTAATTGAGGATTGATTATTGCGGCAAATGTTTATTGCAACTTACAACGACGGCTGTGCTCATGGAGAACAGGAAGCAAACATAACTAGGTTTTTTTTTAATGGAAGCCCTTTTAGAAAGACAATATTTCTGAAATTTTTTATTTATATTAAATATATTGTTAGAATATAAATTAAAATTATGGAAAACTTTTATTAATAAATATTTCGTGTGAAATTAGTTTTTTTTTTTTAAAAAATGAGGAATTTTAAGTATATTAGTAAAAATAATTTAAGAATAAAATTAAAATGCATAAAAATTAAAAATATTTCTTTTTATTGTAAATTTTACATTACTCCGTCCCTGTTCGCTATCGCTTGCCACACATGGAGACACACATTCCAGAAAAAGAATGGAGTTCTAAGATGACTATTTCATGCTGTTATAGCTCCGGACATTTTAAAAGCCTATACTTTCATAGAGAGAGACTAATTTTTATTTTTAATTAAAAAACTAATTGGAAATTTGAAAAACGCATCGAGGTATAAGGGAGACACACATTCAAAGAGAAATAATGGAGTTCTAAGATGAATATTTCACGTTGTTATGGCTCCGGAGATTTCAAAAGAGCTTACTTTTTTTTTAATATAGAGCGATTTTTCTTCATTCCAATCGGTAACTTCATACATGCCAATCATTTAATCAATCCTTAATAATGCATTAGTTCGTAAAGACGCTTCTGGTGCGCTAGGCAGCAGATTGAGTTGCCTAGAAGATACTTAGTCTACGAAATTAGCAAAAAATAGTACTGACAATTCAATTCGCGATCGCGTGATGGCTACGGCAAAGCGCCCTGGTGGTTGCACATGATCGAAAACCAATTGTACTGTGTGCGGCCGTGTTAAGATTTTCAAAAGATGCACAAAACTTTATTGAGAATTGAGACAAGCAACTAACCTAGACGTCCTAGACAGTAGCTAGGTGAATTGGCTTTTGGAATATTGTACCTTACACACAAAACGGAACAATAAGTTCTAATTATTTTTTTATTTTCAAAAATTATATTAAAAAAAATACTGGTACTTAAACTTACTGTTTTTACGATCGAGTTTTTGGTAGTTACATACTAAGTAATGTGGTAGAGGATTACAAAACATCGACTGATTGTCACTACAAAGTAATTTACTAAACTACTTATTTAGCATGAAAATTTTGATGTATATTTTCTAATTACTGAAGTACACATTTAATGCAAAGTAAATAAGAAGAATTTTTTTGCACCAATAGACCCTTTTTGTAAGTCTTTGTCAGGAATTCCGACTTATAAACGTAAAATGATATCATTTGTCAATAACTTAAATTCTGAATGTTGGTGTTGTTTATCACACAAATTAGTTTATAAAGTGTACTAAAAGTGCTATAGATAGATATACCTCAACACATTAACAAAGAATTTGTGCACGACACCCACAGTGGCCGAGTGAGATGTAAAAAAAAATAGTATGATGTGGTGTGTATCATCTCTCCAATAGAGGGCGCTTCAGCGCTAGTTATGTAACTTCTTTTACCGAGTGAATCAGAAATAAAATTGATTTGAACAAAAAAGGATTTTTTTGTGCTTGTTGAGCATCAACCGACAATTTTACTATTACTATTTACATAGAAATGTAAATGAGATAATCGACGAGCCTCTCACCGAGAACGTTCTTGGTTCTGTCCCTGTCCTAGCCATACAAAAAATTATTGCCAAAAAAATTATTTTCGACCTACACATTAAAGTTATTAAATAATTTTTGTAATATTAATTGAAATGTTTAAAAACAAGAAGTTCATAAAGAACTAAAATAGCCTACTTTCCTGTTACTTAAATACTTACTAAAGTTCTAATCGGGAAAAAACTAGGTTCTTACAGTAAATATCATCAACAGCCGTTTCTACACTAGATTTATACAGATAAGAAGAAAAAAAATCGAAACACAGCATCCAGCTAATAATTTAAACTTCTAAAAGCCAAAATCAACTATTTTCCTTAATATTATTTCGCAAATTAATTAAATATTATTTATCGTCTGCTCGCGATTTATTTGTAGTTCGAAGAATAATTAAATATTTATTAATAACAAAAGTAATGAAACTCCAAACTGCATTAAAAAAAATAAGAAATGTAAATTAAAACTAAGCATAATTGTATGCAAAAGTATGCCTTGCCGCTTTCTTGTTAGATAATTAATGAACAATCAAAGAATCAAATTGTGCTACATTTTATGACGTCATTCCAAACTGATTCATGAAAATATTATTTTGCTTCAAATATATTTAAATAAATAAAGTTTCTCATGTCATTGTTGATTTGGCAACAGTGATTTAAATGACTCAAAATTGAATTTCAATGCTAATTCAATGGGAAATTCGCCGACAGATAGTAGATTTATGTCCGTCCGGACGTACAGACAGACGGACAAAAAGTATGAAAGTTGGGTATCTGAGGTCATAACTTTCTAACAAAAAAAGAATTTTTAAGATCCGATGATTAGAACCGATTTTGGAAGGGGGGTACAGACAGACAGACAAACGGACAGACAGGCGGACAGACATACGAACAGACAGACAGATGGACATCAACCGCATTTCAATACCTACAGTGATTTAAATGACTCAAAATTGAATTTCAATGCTAATTCAATGGGAAATTCGCCGACAGATAGTAGATTTATGTCCGTCCGGACGTACAGACAGACGGACAAAAAGTATGAAAGTTGGGTATCTGAGGTTATAGCTTTCTAACAAAAAAAGAATTTTTAAGATCCGATGATTAGAACCGATTTTGGAAGGGGGGTACGGACGGACAGACGGACATCGACCGCATGTCAATACCTACTTTTTCATTTTTTTAATTCTTTCGAATTAAAAAAAGAAAAGTAGGCTAAAAATGGCCCTGCCATCGATTCGATATAGTATTTAAAAAAACTCTAACACGTACATTGTATCTTTCGTCCTTTTCGTTTCTTAATTTTTTTCACCACAAAATTACTGTAAAACTCCTCAAAGCAGAAAATTATATTCTATCTCACAAATAAACAAGAAGTTCATAAAGAACTAAAATAGCCTACTTTCCTGTTACTTAAATACTTACTGAAGTTCTAATCGGGAAAAAAAACTATGTTCCAAAAGTAAATATCATCAACAGCCGTTTCTACACTAGATTTATACACATTAGAAAAAAAAAATCGAAACACAGCACCCAGCTATAATTTAAACTTCTAAAAGCCAAAATCAACTATTTTCCTTAATATTCTTTCGCAAATTAATTAAATATTATTTATCATCTGCTCGTGATTTATTTGTAGTTCGAAGAATAATTAAATATTTATTAATAACAAAAGTAATGAAACTACTCCGAACTGCATTAAAAAAATAAGAAATGTAAATTAAAACTAAGCATAATTGCATGCAAAAGTATGCCTTGCCGCTTTCTTGGTAGATAATTAATGAATAATCAAAGAATCGAATTGTGCTACACTTTATGACGTCTTTCCAAACTGATTCATGAAAATATTATTTTGCTTCAAATATGTTTAAATAAATAAAGTTTCTCATGCCATTGTTGATTTGGCAACAGTGATTTAAATGACTCAAAATTGAATTTCAATGTTAATTCAATGGGAAATTCGCCGAAAGATAGTAGATTTATATCCGTCCAGACGTACAGACAGACGGACAAAAAGTATGAAAGTTGGGTATCTGAGGTCATATAGCTTTCTAACAAAAAAAGAATTTTTAAGATCCGAGGGATAGAACCGATTTTGGAAGAGGGATACGGACAGACGGACAGACAGACAGACGGAAAGACAGACAGACATACGAACAGACAGACAGATGGACATCAACCGCATTTCAATACCTACAGTGATTTAAATGACTCAAAATTGAATTTCAATGCTAATTCAACGGGAAATTCGCCGACAGATAGTAGATTTATGTCCGTCCGGACGTACAGACAGACGGACAAAAAGTATGAAAGTTGGGTATCTGAGGTCATAGCTTTCTAACAAAAAAAGAATTTTTAAGATCCGATGATTAGAACCGATTTTGGAAGGGGGGTACAGACAGACAGACAAACGGACAGACAGGCGGACAGACAGACGGACAGACATACGAACAGACAGACATACGAACAGACAGACAGATGGACAGACAGACAGTTGGACATCAACCGCATTTCAATACCTACAGTGATTTAAATGACTCAAAATTGAATTTCAATGCTAATTCAATGGGAAATTCGCCGACAGATAGTAGATTTATGTCCGTCCGGACGTACAGACAGACGGACAAAAAGTATGAAAGTTGGGTATCTGAGGTTATAGCTTTCTAACAAAAAAAGTATTTTTAAGATCCGATGATTAGAACCGATTTTGGAAGGGGGGTACGGACGGACAGACGGACAGACGGACAGACAGACAGACGGACAGACGGACATCGACCGCATGTCAATACCTACTTTTTCATTTTTTTAATTCTTTCGAATTAAAAAAAGAAAAGTAGGCTAAAATTTAGGGTTTTATAAAACCCTGAGATTATATACTTGTGCGAAAAAAGCTTGGTGGCTCTGGCTCATATAGTCACTCATTTGCACTGGACAGTCAAGAAGAGCGGAATCCCATACCATATAGATATTTTAAACGAAGTTGTTCCTTCTTAAAAGTCAAGAATACAAATAAAACAAACTTTGATAATCATCATTCTGCTATAAGCCGTGTGACAGAACCTGTCAAAATGATTCAAAGAGTATCAATTCGACTTTGAATTTTTTACGATCGAGTTCTGAAAAGTTACACAAAATAATAGGATAGGATTACAATGTATCGACTGATTGTCCCTACAAGTTAATTTACCAAACATCTTATTTAGCATGACAAATTTGATGTATATATATATTTTTTTCTGATCGCTGAAGTACACATTAAATAAAAATTAAATAACAAGAAAAACATTTTGCACCAATAAAGCCAAAATTATTTTTGCTTCGAAACAGAATGTTTTCAGAGTTTATTTAATCAGCATATTTGCATATCTTATTTATTAATCAATGAAACATAGTTACGCTTTTTTTTTTTAAAGTTCTTCTATGCTTGTGAATCAGTTAAATACCAGCCACTATGCGTATTGGCAGAGCTTTTAAAACTAAGCTTACCCAAACGTTTATTTAGATTTCTATGAGTAAAATGGTTTTATTATTGTCAATAACTTAAAATCAGAATCTTGTTATTGTTTATCACATAAAATAAGTTTATAAAGTGTACTAAAAGCCCTATTTATTACATACTAGCAAATTTATACCCGTTCTTCGCACGGAATAAAAAAATATCAAATAGATTCCAAATATGTGTACCATATACCCTGTTATAGGATCATAAACTTATTATTGTTTCCGCTCGTTATAAATTATAAAATCCCGTTTCATTGCCTTAAAATTCCAAAATGAAAAATACGCTACAAAATGCACTCATAAATGTCATCACAATTCCCTCATAAATACATAAAACCTTTTAGCTCATTTGGCGCGTTTTGGGAAATAATTTGGCGAGAAAATAGATATAGCTACCCACACCCATTATACAGCTCTAACATAATGACCTTCGAACAACCGACCAGCTTATAAATTATTTATAAAAGAAATTGCCTATTTGGCGAATTTTAGTTAATAATTTGGCGAGTTTGGCAACGTATTTGGCAAAAAAATAAAGACATAAAACACTAATAGCTCTAGTGCGATGGCCTTTATTAACCATCATAGTTCAGTAATAGCTTAACTATACATTTATTGCTTAAATATGCATACATGCAGTCAACAGAAAAATCAATGAAAAAATCATCAAATAAACCCACAATAAAATCCGGGAATGAAGACGCGGAATTACGTCACTTGAAAATGTCAATTATTTTTCAAATAATGAATTTAGTTTCTGAAAGTAATGGCAAAAGAATAAAATAAACATTTTGAATTTTAAATGTTTTCGTTAAAAGTTTTATTTAATTTTTTCAGTTGATGGCATCAGGAAAGAGAAAAAATGATCGGATTTGAGCGAAAGTTATGTATTTTTTTCAGAAAATTCGAATTTTCTCTAAAAATTGAACAAATATGAAAAATCTAAGCCTCAGGTGCACACGTTGGTATTAAAGGGAATCTATCTTGAAAATTTCGAATTTCTGAGGACAGTATAAGTAGGTCTTTAACGATCCGAATACAAACACACAGACACACACACACAGACTCTTTCTTTTATTATCTACTAGCAAATTTATACCCGCTCTTCGCACGGAATAAAAAAATATCAAATAGATTCCAAATATGTGTACTATATAACCTGTTATAGGATCATAAGCTTATTATTGTTTCCGCTCGTTATAAATTATAAAATCCCGTTTCATTGCCTTAAAATTCCAAAATGAAAAATACGCTATAAAATGCACTCATAAATGTCATCACAATTCCCTCATAAATACATAACACCTTTTAGCTCATTTGGCGCGTTTTGGGAAATAATTTGGCGAGAAAATATATATAGCTACAAACACACCCATTATACAGCTCTAACACATTGACCTTCGAACAACCGACCAGCTTATAAATTATTTATAAAAGAAATTGCCTATTTGGCGAATTTCAGTTAATAATTTGGCGAACTTGGCAACGTATTTGGCGAAAAAATAAAGACAGTAAAGACAGAAAACACTAATAGCTCTAGCGTGATAGCCTTTATTAACCAACATGGTTCAGTAATAGCTTAACTATACATTTATTGCTTAAATATGCATACATGCAGTCAACAGAAAAATCAATGAAAAAATCATCAAATAAACCTACAATAAAATCCGGGAATGAAGACTGCCGGAATTACGTCACTTGAAACATGTCAATTATTTTTCAAATAATGAATTTAGTTTCTGAAAGTAATGGCAAAAGAATAAAATAAACATTTTGAATTTTAAATGTTTTCGTTAAAAGTTTTATTTAATTTTTTCAGCCGATGGCATCAGGAAAGAGAAAAAATGATCGGATTTGAGCGAAAGTTATGTATTTTTTTCAGAAAATTCGAATTTTCTCTAAAAATTGAACAAATATGAAAAATCTAAGCCTCAGGTGCACACGTTGGTATTAAAGGGAATCTATCTTAAAAATTTCGAATTTCTGAGGGCAGTATAAGTAGGTCTTTTACGATCCGAAAACAGACACACACACAGACAGACTCTTTCTTTTATTATTATAGATAATAATAAAAGAAAGAGTCTGTGTGTGTACTAGATATTAACAAATTAACGATGCCCATTAACACCTTTATTTCCGAATAAAAACATTAAGTTTAAGTATTTCAATTTAATTTCTCGTTTAATTTAATTTGTCGTACATAAATTGTTCAGAAGTTTTTCGTCTTTTAGTTTGTTTATTTGGATAAACTTAAGCAGGAAACTACTTTTCGGGAGTAGGAATTTTTCTCGCTAAGACAAAAACAGGAAGTGATCGGTGAATAATCGTTCTTTATTACAACCGCCAGGTAACGTCCATTTTGTGGTAATTTTGGAGGCGTTGAAACGAGTGTTCCTAGAAGCATAGGGTCGTTATTTCGCGCGAAATATCGTGGTCGTTATCTTTCATGGACTTTAACCGATTGACGGGCAAGCTTAGACAGCTATCACACCATGGTTGGCTAAGATGGTTAAATAAGCGTCTCACTTAGAGATACAAAGGCTTATGGGTTATAGGCTTTGCCATGACAGATTTAGCGTGTACCAGTCCCATATACACGACGCTAGTTAATTTGTAAACAAACGTCTGTCTCCGTATTTTATTAAATTTTAATCCAATTTAAATGAGGATTTTAGACATAAAATACCGATCTTGTCAATCAAATCCAGAGTAACAAGACATTTTGTACATTTTTTTTTTTGTTTCGTTTCGTACTGTATACATTTAATGAGTGTGCTTTCTACAGGATGTCCAGAAAGGGACTCCCTGTTTTCAAAAATTAATAAAAAAGAAATGGATAGAGATATTAACACAATTCTTGCAGAAAACAAATGAGTCATGTCTGGAATTCGATATGGAACAGTTTATTATGTTAGTTATTTTTATTTCGTTATTAAAATTTTATTATGTTCAATTTAACCGACAGATAGCGCTGCAATACCATGTGTTGGATTCCACGCTATAACTATTGCTGCTTTCCCTCAACTGAAAGCTACTGAACATATTTGAACACGTGACCTTCTTTTCGGTATATACGCATGCCTAGTTCTTTCATACAGCCAACACACGGTATTGCCGCGCCATCTGTCGGTTAAATTGAACATAATAAAGTGTAATAACATAATAACGTAATAAACATAACTAACATAATAAAGTGTTCCATATCAAATTCCAGACATGACTCATTCGTTTTCTGAAAGAATTGTGTTAATATCTCTATCCATTTCTTTTTTATTAATTTTTGAAAACAGGGAGTTCTTTTCTGGACACCCTGTATTAGAAAGCAATAAAGCCAAGCCCTCAATTTCTGGCCTATGGTATCGAGCACTATAGGTTGAAAGGGAGAGCTAGGGAGCCCAGTCGGTAAGGTTTGCCTTGCATGCGAAAGGTCCCAGATTCGAGCCCAAGCATTTAAAAATAACTGTGACTGTGAACTAGACTGTGTAGCCAAAAATTCCGACAAATAATACCCAGCGTAGAAGGAAAGCTCATTAAATATGATCCAAAAAAATCACGACGATGTTAGTTTAAAAGTTACGCTGGGTGCCTATTTGGGTGCAAATGTCGAGTCGTCACTTGACTGTGGTTCTAAATTACGACACCCATCGCAGATTGTCCTCGTGTAGCTCTAGTGGGAAGCTAATTTAACCCAACTCAACTTTCTGAAATCGATGGAAATGAAAAAGTAGCTGAAAGCAAATACATTCAAAACCAAAAGATAGATAAAACAGTAGAGCTAATCTAATTTAGTTTTACTTGTGAAGCGACCCCCAACATAAACCACGTTGGCAACTTCTGGTGTAACAAAGTTGTCTTTTTTAGGTTGGATAATAAGACTTCATTTTTAGATTGGGTTTGTTCTATTATTACATAGTTTATCATGATGCACTTCAAAATACATAAAGTCGTAGTTGCTACCGATTTTGACGCTCAAGTAATAATGAATCTGAGCTCTCTGGGGGTGTTATAAAAAGCCGACATTTAATTTTATCGAGAGAACCCGTATGGGTACTTAAAGGATCTTTCATATGCCACATAATCATATGACATGCGTGCCGACGATTTTTCCATCCTGAAAAGATGTCGACTCAAACCCGTAATCAAGCCCATGATCTTGGGCTTATGATGCGTAGACAAAAAGATAATATTCTAGTTTAAGACATTTCGGAAAGTTCTATCAGTAAATAGCCATAAAATCACATGACTCACAACAAGGAAACATGTTTTATGTTTTGCCTGCGTGAAATAGGATCACAACGCAACTACTTCTATTCCTTCTCTATATTCAATATTAGCGATACCAAGATTTATATTTGCACCATGTAGTAGGTTTGGAATTTATCTTCCCTATAAAGGTGTGATGGCGTACCTAAATGTTTCATTTGATTGATATCTGAAATAGGTTTTGTTTCATAAATGATTTTCCCATTTATTCAAATCGAGCTCCAAATCTGCAGGTACTTCTCAAGTGAAAACTTTTTAGTTAAGTATTCTGTTGAAAATGGAATTTTACGTATGCCTAGCAGGACTTCACCCATCAATTTATGGAGACGATTCCTAGCTATTATCTCTTTAGCCTTATTACCCATAATAATGAGGGCAGAAAATGTGTGTATCTTTTTTTAAATGGGAATATAAAGATGGAATTAAAAAAAAAAGTCATTTAGGGTGATAGGGCTCAACGTCATGAATACAAAAGACAGACAATTTAACCATTTAACGACCAGACCACGCCCACAACGAAAAACTTAAAATGGACTCGTCCATTACCGTATGGTTGTAAGTAAAACTTTCGGATGCAACTTGAAACTATACCCTTCACACTAGGGTGGGCCGAAAAAAGCAAATTTTCGAGTACAAACTTCTAATAGGACTCAAAAGTTGCGTATTGTCATGCTGATTACTGTAAAAATAATAAAAAAAATTCCCATTTGATATTAAGTGCTGCCGCAAAGCGGTTGAAGTTTGCCAAAAATGCAAAAAATCAACTCATTTTAATTTTACCGTCAGAATTTATTGATTAAAACTAATGCTTTTGAAGATAAATTATATCGTTTAGTTATGTATTGTTATCATATAAAAATTAGAATAAAAATTTTATATCGAATATTTTATTTGTGAAATTATTTTAAAAATATGCAATTTGAAGAAAATCCCAAATTTATAGCTATGCAAACTGGATCGCTTTTTAAGTTAAAGTTGTGAAAAAGTACTCTTAAACACATAAAAATAGGATTTATAATATTTTCACCCGATATAAATAGCAGTATATCGGGTAGCAGCATGAGTAGACACTTTAAACAGCGGGGCCGTCACGCGGGTAATGGATCGTACATTTTTAAAACTATTATTATTTTAAATATCGAATGTTTGATGTTAAAACGAAGTTCGAGGAGTTTCTCTGAAATTAATCAAAATTGAAGTTCAAAGTTTAAATTTGCAATTTTCTTAAACACCCCTACATGTATTTTACCATGTTCGAAATAAGCGTTGTGCTGCATATATAAGTTGAGAAACATTCTAAATTTTCACTATCAAATTTGGGCATAAGTGATCTCGAAAGCAATGTCGCTCGAATGAAACTAAACTAAGGTCACTAACTAAAGCCGTTGCTTTTAAGTTTACCACCCTCTTTTGAGACGAAGTTGAAGCCAATCCAACTTTACTGTTAGTGTTATCTACACTTTGAGCACTTGTGACAGTACTTGGACTTGCGGCAGTACAAGGAGCATTGTGAACTGCACCAGTTTTTTCCTTCAATGTCGCCCGAGCTCTTTCATTTCTTTTCATAATTTTCATAGTTTCCTTTTTATCCACGTTTCCAATAAATGTCAATCTAGTTGTTCTTTGGTCAAAAACAAACTTTCTCTCTAAAGTGGGATCTTTTTATCTTTTGCACACTTGCATTCCACAACTGCAGAACAGTCACAATTGCATGCACTTTTTTCGCATTTGCACGAAAACGTAATGATGCATTTGCACGCTGCAATATCGAACAGCTCGTGTTTTGCATTATGTATGAAATTTTTCAGTTTAAACTTAAAATTATCCTTCCCATGATCTCGTTTGAAACTTCTTTTTCAATTTCGATATTCATCAAGAAAAGATTTTATCATTTGGATAACTCTCACATAACTCACCACTGGTATAGAAGCTTTTTGATATATATTTTCAATTTCCATAGCAACTCTTTCTGGTACTGACAAAACGGCTAAATCTTCGTTTCCATTCGTTAAAACTTCTAAATAATGCAGCAACATGTCTTCATACGTTGGGAGGTTTGCTCCACTTAGTGTTCTGGGTGAGCCAAAATTAGACATCGGTTTGCCTGCCTTGTAACTAAAAATTTACGTTTGCACGCCATTTCTAAATCACCACAATCGCGTACAAAATCACAAGAACAATGTAAATCCAATAGAAATCTGCTACTAGCTGTTTCTAGATCTGCAGCTAAATTGAAACTAACCATTGCATTGAACTGCATCGAGAATTTTCAAGTGGCGTGCCAGATGTAAAGTACTTCATATATTATCAAGTGGCCACGTGTCAAAAGGCAAAAGCTAAATCCCTTTTCCCTCTCTAGTATACATTATATGTAATGTAATAGTTACCACTCTTCCCTTGAAAGTTGTCAATCCATTCTACATAAAAATTTAGAATGTTTCTCAACTTATATATGCAGCACAGCGCTTATTTCGAACATGGTAAAATACATGTAGGGGTGTTTATGAAAATTGCTCAAACGTATAGATATTTGAGTAAATTTAAGCTTTGAACTTCAATTTTGATTAATTTCAGGGAAACTCCTCGAACTTCGTTTTAACTTCACAAATTCGATATTTAAAATAATAATAGTTTTAAAAATGTACGATCCATTACCCGCGTGACGGCCCCGCTTTTTAAAGTGTCTACTCATACTGCTACCCGATATACTGCTATTTATATCGGGTGAAAATATTATAAATCCTATTTTTATGTGTTTAAGAGTACTTTTTCACAACTTTAACTTAAAATTCGATCCAGTTTGCATAGCTATAAATTTGTGATTTTTCTTCAAAATTGCATATTTTTAAAAAAATTTCACAAATAAAATTTTCATATAAAATTTTTATTCTAATTTTTATTTGATAACAATACATAACTAAACGATATAATTTATCTTCAAAAGCATTAATTTTAATCTGTAAATTCTGACGGTAAAATTAAAATGAGTTGATTTTTTGCATTTTATGCAAACTTCAACCGCTTTGCGGCAGCACTTAATATCAAATGGGAATTTTTTTATTATTTTTACAGTAATTAGCATGACAATACGCAACTTTTGAGTCCTATTAGAAGTTTGTACTCGAAAGTTTGCTTTTTTCGGCCCACCCTACTTCACACCCCTAATGCTGACGTATGCTCGGCCCAAAAAGATCAAGTTCTCGTTGATATTTTCAGTGCGGATAATTAAGGCACCAAGTACTAAAGATTTGATAATGCTATTCTTAAGACATGTTATTCTCTGAAATAAATCTTACGGAGCAAAAGTAAAAGAGTAAATTTTCCTCCGTAACCCATTCCGACCGAGCTCTCACGATCGTGCGGGTATAAAAGAGAACGTTCAAGCTTTTAAAAAATATCAATACCGAAGCAGCAGACTTATAACGTTCGTTATTTGTATAAAAAAAATTGCGTGTTTTTAAGGCAGCTGGCATTGATGCTGTTTAAGGCAACTTTTCCGATAAAAGTCTTAAAATGTAGTCCCATAAACATAAATCAGCGCCACCTGACGGGGTCTTAAAGGGCTAGAGTAAAATTGAGCTACTGGCTAATTCCATGTAACTGTAGTGTAAGTAACGATTTAAGAGGAGATTAAAAGCTTTTTTAATTTAAAATATAAATCAAATTATATAGAGTACATTACATTATTTAGTTATAATAAGTGTTGATCAACAATTCCTTATTTTTTTTATTTAATGTTAAAAGTTGTAATGATAATCACTTTTTACGAACGTGACTTACACTACAGACAGGATAATTTTGTATGGAATTACCCTACTGTGTCTCTACTCTAATTAATTATCTATGTTGAAGATCAGAAGAATTCAGCAAAAGCTGCTAGTTTTGGCTACTTTCCTTAACATTTCTAATAATTATACCATTATTTGCAGAGTCTGGCCTGAAAAACACAAAATTTTTGTGCCAAATCTACAATCCACGTGCTTGAGTGGTGATGTTTAAGTTTGCTAATGCGTAGTATCTTATTTTCTGAAGTCGTTCATAGGCCTAAATAAAGGTTAGGGTTCGGTTTTAATTATCGTTTCAGTAGAGATACACGAGTACGATTGGCGACTGGTGTCATAATTTATTACCACACTCAAGTGATGAACCGGCTTCTGAGTAGGCACCCAACGAACTTTTAAGGGCGACATCGTAGTACGCTGTGTCGGGACTTTAGAGTATATTTAACATGCACTCTCTCTTCACTGGGTATTATTTGTCGCAATCTTAGGCTGCACAAACCGTTTATAGGTCGGAGGTTATTTTGGCAATGTCCGGTCCTGCTACCTTTCGCCTGCAAAAACAAGCTATCGTCTGGGCTCCCCAGGCCAATCGGGAAACCGAGGACTATTCCTAAACTTGAAAAAATGTACAAATATTTTAAAGATATAAAAATAAAAAATTTCAATACCTTTTACTGAATCCAATATTAAAAATATATATATAGTACTGGTACAATTGCCGAGTGATATCTGACTTCCTAATGTTCTAAAAACTCGTCTTTTAATACTCCGCCATTTTTTTTTAATTCTATTTTTTGCAGTGTTCCATTCTCTTTACGCTAAGCATACAATATTTTCGTTATTGTAAAGGCGACCAAAGAAAACGAAAACTATATTTATATTCGAGAACGAAATTTACCAAGCAGTAACCTCATATAAACCAGGGAAAATATTCTACTCGAGTCGCAAATATTCAATAAAAAGATATTCGCCGAATACAAACTAATAAATATGTAGCAGAATTTTATAAGCAGACTCTTTTAGGAAGAATGTCAATTCTCTACAGAATCTATCCATTACAATTGCAAAACACGCGGGAAAAAAAAGTCACTTTATTGAAAGATATCTTTTTATATTCTGCCAAATATCTTTACAAATCATAGCATTAAACTGGTATTGATTCTTATGCGCTTAAATTTATTGCCTTTTAGGGTTTAGTTTGGAGTACGGTACAGATTGTTTTTACAAAGTTGTAATTGTCATACAATTAGAAAAAAAAAGTTATTATTAGGGATTTACTATCTCTGTGGTTTCTATATGTATTGATATAATAAAAAATTCATTTCTTAACTCAATTTTTAATTTATCTATTAAGTTTATTAATATAAATATTTACAACTTGTGTAACATACAGTACTAGAATAAATTAAAAAAAAATATGGGTGTGTAACGCTACAAGACCTAAAATTACCACTCAATAAATCAATGCATTTAAATGTAATTTGTATGTACCCTAAGGTAATTTCCATAACTTTAAAACCTAATAAGTTCAATTGCAGCTACCAAGCGCATGCGAAATTTTCTCGAAAACCTTATTTTAACATTCAACAAGTACTGGGAACTTGTACACCAAATTTGAAGTCTGTATCGTTTTAGAAATACCAGAAAGAGAGAATACCTGTAAAACAAACAAACACTTTATTAACACAAAAACAAACATTACAGAAAAAAATTTATTTGTCACAAGGGGGTTAAAAAACCGTTTATGTGACTAAATAAACATAATTATAATTGATAAGACACAATAATAAGACACTTATAAGTTTAAATAAAAAAACCACAAAAAAATAAATTTAAATACATAAATGTACACAAAAAGAAAAATGTGGCAATGCTAATGCTATATAATCAAAACAAAATGCCAAAATTCTGGTCAGCGGGAAGTATATATATAAAAAAAAACCAGTTCGCTTCCATAAGTTAAAAAAATACATCAATATCGTCTATTGACAAAATAAATTTAAATAAAGAATTTCTAAACCTGCATAAAGAAGGGATACTTTGAAGTTCAGTAGGTAGTTTATTGAATACTTTTGGGGCTAAATATGAAAAATGTTTTCGAAAAATTTCTTTATGTGGAAATGAAACATGAAAACCAAAAAGTAATAAGGCAGCTACTATTGGGCATGGGCGATTTTCACGAAAACCTTATTATGACGTCTGACAGGTACTAGGAACTCGTTCCCCAAATTTGAAGTGGCACTTTGACGATGCACTTTTAGTTCGATCTGTAGAGTGGTTTCAGACAGACGGGCGACCAATGTTCGAAAACCACTTTTTACCAATCACTGCACCTTCCAAAACATGTAGAAAACACAAAATCTCCATTTTGGATTTTGTCCACATCGCAATACTTTCATTACCTTATATTTCAGGGGCTGGGGAGCCCAGTCGGTTAGGCACTCGCCTAGCATGCGAAAGGTCCCAGGTTCGGGTCCGGGCATCGCCAAAATAACTGCCGACCTATAAACGGCCCGTGCAGCCAAAAATGTCCGACGAATAATACCCCGTGTAAGGGAGTGCACGTTAAATATCCTTCAAAGTCCTAACGCTGCGTACGATGTCGCCCTTAACGGTTGCGTTGGGTGCCTATTCAGGTGTCGGCTCGTCACTTGACTGTGGTTCTAAAATACGACGCCCGTCGCCAATAGCCCTCGTGTAGCTCTAGTGCGATGATAATTCAAACCTAACCTAACCTTATATTTCATATCAGGTAATTGAAATCAAAAAGCACGGCATCAAACGTTTTCAACTTTCCGGGGTATATTCGTGCATAATTTAAAGAATACGTCACATTTTTTTTAACAAAACAATAATTTTAAGGGAGTTTCTCGTAAGTATCTAAAAAAGTTCCTCTACTGCTGCGGTGATTGCGGCCTTCACAGGGATTGAAATAAGAAAAACGGAAAAATTATTAAACTAGTGCATATATACGACCGAAAATTGAACAGGAAAAACATAGACTAAGTTTTTTTTTTACTTTAACAGGTAATTTTTTAATCTTTGGAAAAAATAAGATTATATTAAAGAAACTTGTAAATGAGTTTTAAAAAATTTAAAATAATTAAAAAAAACTGGTAAGACACATTGCATATAGAAACATATGCAAAATAAGCTGAAAATAGAGCTAATTGATTTGATGATTTGTAATGTAGCAAATTAATATAATCATCAGTTATTATAATTAATATAATAACTGCTGCAAATTTGTAAAATGCAGTTTTGAGAAAAAGGCGTCATATTTTCGCCAAAGATGAGAATCGTCATAACAGCAAATTAAGACAAATTTGGAAGGAAAATAGCATTAAGTTATTCAATAATTGAAGAGTTTTGTGGAATAACGTTCTAAGTGGCATTTTTGAGAAAATTGAGATTTCTGTGTCATATTAAACATATTATTATATCCTTTAAAGATAACAAGTATCAACATTTTCATAAACTTAAAGTTTAATATGTAAGCACGTATTTTTTACGATTTGCAAGTACTTTTTAAAAAAAAAACAGATCTGTGCGCAAACTAAAAACTTTAAAGCTTATTTTCTAGTTTTCACCTTTTTGACACTTAACTCTTTCTTCCACGAAGCTCTTCAATTAACGTATAAAGTTTAAAAATAATGTTGCCTTTCTCCAGAATGAATCGGGAAAAATTAAAAAACAATATTAATAATTAAATAACTAGGTAATACTTTCACTTTACATTTGTTTTATTTTGATGATATGTCGATTCTCATATTTAATTAAAAAAAAGGCTTACATGGCAAGGCAATATTTTCGCAAATTTTTCCATATCAAAACTAAAAGCTCTATGGGACTGACCATCCCGATTAAATCGTTTTAACTTATATGGTGCAAATTATGATCATTACTTACAGCAAATTAAACAAACAAATGAAGAGCTTAGTGGAAGAACGTGATAAGTGACAAAAAGGTAAAAACTAAACAATCAGCTTTACATTTTGTAGCTTACACTCAGATCCGTTGAAAACGGAACTTGCAAACGGTAAAAAATATACTTAACTTAAAGTTTAAGAAAAGGGAAAAACTTGTTATCTTTAAAGGAGGCAATAACATGTTTATTCACACTGAAATCTCAATATTTTCAAAAATGTCACTTAGCGCGTTCTTTCACTAAGTTCTTCAAATTCTATAAAGCAATTTTGTTTGCAAAATTACATTTCTAGGTTTTTTCTACATTCTAAATCAGCCCGAGGTTACTTGCAAGCGAGGCCGTATGCGATCTCTCCTTTGGCCTTTTACTGCTGTCGCGGGTTGGAGAGCCCAGTCGGTTAAGGCGTGTCGCCTTGCATGCGAAAGGTCCCAGGTACGGGTCCGGGCATTGCCTAAATAACGGCCCGTCCAGCCAAAAATGTCTTACGATTAATACCCTGCGCAGAGGGAGTTAAATATGCTTCAAAGTCCAAATGCTGCGTACAATGTCACCCTTAACGGTTGCGTTGGGTGCCTACTCAAGTGTCGGCTCGTCACTTGACTGTGGTTCTAAATTACAACGGCCGTCACCAATAGCCTTCGTGTAGCCCTAGTACGACCATAATTCAAACTAACTTAACTTTCTCCTCCCGATCGTTGCATCCGGCTTTTTCCCTATTTCGTGCATCAGTCTTCCTTACAATAACATTAAAATTTCAGAATTTTATGAATAATAAATTTTTATTCATAATGTACTTTTTTCATTTGGAAATGATTTTTAGATCCCAATCTTCAAAAATAAACCCAATTCTGATTTCTTAAACAAATATGTTATTTAAAATAAATTTAATTTGAAATTTGCGCAGTGAAAACAACTATACTACCCATTTCGTTCGCAAGGTGTACCGCTGTCAGTTACGACTGTATGCACCCAGCGTAGTTTATTGAGATTTATGGATGGCGAACACTTCGAGAGATTCATTTGAATATATCCGGGAATAACAGGGCCTTGTATCGATTGCACCTTTGGGAGTGCGTGGGATTTATATTGTGTCGGCCTGAAATTGAAAAAGTTTTTCGCGTGAAAAGAATTCATCTGTTATCTCTCTACACAAACGACGTTGCATTTAAAACAGTTCATAACGGAAATTGTGTCAAAGTCAGTCAACTGACGTTAATCCAATCATATCAAACATAAATTCCCTGTCAAAAAAGTGCCATCTAGCGGCAAATTTTTAAATCCTTTTTCATAGCGGGAAAAAAATATATGAGAACATTCTGGTCATATTATCGCAAGCCGCAATCATTTTAGAGATTGCTTCATTTTTTTAAATTCAAATAGTCGGTTAATGCTTGGTCACCTATTTCCTATAACAGTATGACTAATTGGCAATTGGTAATTTATTCTTTTCCGCCTGTCTATTTCTAGCCTCCTTAAGCAGCTTTAACACAGCCAATTATGCCTCGTGACTTAGAACCCTTTTTCAAGTGACGAGGTCGACACCTGAGTGGGCACCCAACGAAACTTTGAGCGACATTCTACGATAACGTCTGCGGGACTTTGGACTCCACACGAGTATGTCTATCCCAATATACTCGGGTATTTCAGTTGGATTTTTAACTGCATATTTCTGTCTATAGGTAAGCAGTGACTGCCACCGGCTTCGAGCCCGCTCCAAACGCTTACGATCCAATCTGGGCTGATAGCGTGTCCAACGCTGTACCAACTGGGCTATGTGACTGAATTCATCTGTTATGATAGGTTAAGTTGTACGTTTTCCGGCTGTCGATTTCTAGCCTTTATGGAGCTTCACCACAACCTCAATTGCGTTTCGTAATTTAGTACCCTGGTCAAGTGACGAGGTCGACACCTCAGGAGGGCACCCAAAGCAAACCAATGGCACCATCGTGGGCTTGTTAGGGACTTCGGACTAAATAGAATTAAGGAGCACGTACATACGTATGTCGCAGGTAATCGTTTCCGGATGTCTATTTCTAGCCTCCTTCAGGAGCTTTAACACAGCCAATAACGCCTCGTAATTAGAACCCTGGTCAAGTGACGAGGTCGACACCTGAGCGGGCACCCAACGGAACTTTGAGCGACATCGTACGCTAACGCCGTAGGGACTTTGGACTCCACAGATTTAACGAGCACGTCTGTACCTGTGTACTCGGGCCCATCCGTGATGAGATGTCGCAGTGTACTCACTACAAATACGGACAATCACACAACACAAATGCCAGGTTCTAACTAAACTAAACCTTCACAATCTCTAAAACGACATTAATACAAACATTAATATAAACCAAAACCATCCAACCAACCATCAAATCACGCATCAACCATGTCAAAAAAAAGTGCCATCTAGCGGTAATTTTTTGATTTTTGTATATTATAGGGGAGGATATTGGGAGATATTCTAATTATATTCTCGCAAACCACAGATATTTTAGACTGCTTGATTTTTTTTATTACTTTTTCAAATTGTTGGTTAATAAGTAGTCTAGTCAAACTAATACAAAAATACCATCAACCTCGACAAAATTGCTTCACAAGCTTTTTAAATGGCATTCGTATCAGAAAATGGTGTATTTTAACATATCCAAAATCGGACAAAATCCGAGCCCCATGGGAACCCTCCCAAAAATGCAATTAAAAATGGCGGCCATTTTTCCAAGTTATCGCATTTCTTAGTATCAGATTACATGTTTTCTAATGAATAATTTTAATATGACAATAACTATAATATTAAAATAGATGTTTCTTATGTGTCCGGCTTATAAGCCCAAGTTTGCGGGTTGGAGCACCGGCTGAGTCGTCAGATTTTCTGGATGGGAAAATCGTAGACACGTATGTCATATGATTTTGAGGCATGTAAAAGATCCCTTAAGTACCCATTTGGCTTGCGTTCTCTTGGCAAAATTAAATATAGGCATGCTTTAATAATGGGCAGGATTAGGGACTGATCTGGTGACAGAACAAGTGCTCATGCGGTCTATTAAAAGCAGGGGTGGGTTTACACGAGGAAGTGGATTTACAGAAATTCAACAGGCAACTTGGCTTTAATCAATGCCTGTGTGTTCTCTTTACAAAACCTCGCAATGCAAGAATACACCAGGACTTCGTTTGAAACTACCGAACAACACAAAGAAGTTGGAGTGAGCCGGCGATGCAGAGATATAAGTGACTTCCAGGAAGTTATGGAATGCATGAAACCAATTTCCTTTTTCCATGAAACCAATGTTTCTCTTGATTTCCAAATACTGATTTGGCAGTACGTACGATAACTGTAGTACTTTGCTGCTGACTCTGTTGGTGGCAAACGTGCAGGTGTGACAAATGATTTAGCTGTTGCAACTTTTTCCACTAACATTCGATTCAGTCCACTAACATTCGACGACGAAGTGTTTATAGAGAATCCTCTATCTTGCAACCATACAGTAGTAAAATAGCCTTATGTCCTGCAGATTCAATACCAATCTGTTGTCTTCCATCTGAGGAAAATATGTTTGCAGCCACCTGTAGCTGTTTATCCTTCATCAGTTTTTCCAGTGCTGTAGCTTTTCCAATCCCAAAGCTTGACGTAGTATTAGAACCAGTAAAAGCATGTAAAAACAAAATGTTGTTACAAATATCACTACCCAGCAAGACTTTAATTCCAAGAATATCGTACACGCGTTGGTAGATAAACCGCGTCTAATATCGCTCCGGAAGTACAGTTTAAAACGATTGCTTTCACCATGGTGTAACAAAAGAATCAACAAGTCTGTATCTTCGCTAATAAAGATGGTAGTTCTAATTTGGGATGATAATACTGCAGAATGAACAATATCGTAGTCTGCATCTCCACCAGCATGTTGAACAGTGCACCCAATTTTCGTCAAGGCCTCTGATATGAGTGTAATAATACGTTGCTTATTTGTATCATTAAGAAATTCTCTTTGTGTACAACAAACTTTATACCAGGAATAAAGTTAACAGTCTTGCTAATTTTGGAATTGATGCCCCGTCTGTGAGTCATGTCCTTAATTGAAGGAGCACTATCATAGCCATCGAAGACAACAATAGCTCTGCCATAATTATGAAATGTGAAGTTGGCGAAAGAATTTGCAATGTTCTGGTAGGTATCCCCAGTCTTCCACGGCACACTATGAAGTAGGCATCCACTATCTAAAACTACTGGACGATTGCTTCAGTTTCTGGAACATCTTCTGCACATAAGTTATCACACTTTTCCATTATCGCATGGGCTAACTGAGGCTTGTCAGCTTTTCTTATTACAGTTCTTAATTCGAATAACGCTGGCGGGTAAGCACAGAATTCATAATTTAAGGCATCTACAAGATTCATGTCACCCAACTGTAGCAACAGTCATCATTCTCTGGAACAACAATGCTGGATCTATGTCATTGTCTTTGCCTTCTTGTAACAGCAGATGCTGACCCCAGTGTCTTTACTCTGTCGCTTCTTTTAGCAGCATATGTGTATACCGGTTTTCCCTCCATTTTGTTTATTATTTCTGTGCCAATGGAATGTAGTTCATGTACATTTACACTTGGATCAGCAGTAACTCCTGTAACAATATTTCGGAGATATGTGTCACAATGAAATGAGGAGATTGGTTTCATGCATTCCATAACTTTCTGGAAGTCACTTATATCTCTGGATCGCCTGCTCACTCCTACTTCTTTGTGCTGTTCGCTAGTTTCAAACGAAGTCCTGCTGTATTCTTGCATTGCGAGGTAGTAAGGAAGACACACAGGCATTGATTTAAGCAAAGTTTCATGTTGAATTTCTGTAAATCCACTTCCTCGTGCCAACCCACCTCGTGTCAACCCACCCAACCCCTCTCACAGACCGCATGAGCACTTGTTCTATCACCAGATCACTCCCTAATCCTGCCCGTTGTTAAAGCATGCCGAGATTCAAATTTTCCGAGAGAACGCAAGCCAAATGGGTACTTAAGGGATCTTTTACATGCCTCAAAATCATATGACATGCGTGCATACGATTTTCCCATCCAGAAAATCTGACGATTCAGCCGGTGCTCCAACCCGAAAACTTGGGCTTATAAGCCGGATACATAAAAAACATTTATTTTAATATTATAGTCATTGTCATATTAAAATTATCCATTAGAAAACATGTAATCTGATAATAAGAAATGCGGTAACATGGAAAAATGGCCGCCATTTTGAATTGCATTTTTGGGAGGGTTCCCATGCTCGGATTTTGTCCGATTTTGGATATGTTAAAAATAAACCATTTTCTGATATGAATGCCATTTAAAATGCTTGTGAAGCAATTTTGTCGAGGTCAAATCATATTTTGACTGGACTAAAGTGGTCACCAATTTCTTAGAAAAGTATGACTAATTGTGTTGTAATTCTGGTTTGTACGGTTCCTAACAGCTCCTTGCCACATTACTTTGCTACTAAAATGTTACAATAATTCAGAGGTATCATTCTAACTTAAAAAGCTTCCGTATCGTCTCTTATTCTACAAATATGAAACAACAAACATAACATTTACAGAAAAAATAAGGCTTGGTTGAAATTAAAATGCATATTCAAAGATAAACACCACGTTGAGATGTACAAAAGAGCTTTTACAATTTCTAAATTATGCAATGAAATCAACAACAAACAGCCCAATGTTTCATCAAGCAGAATGCTTAATGACCAATCCCAATTAGGGATAAGGTTGGGTATGCACCGATATTGGAAGTAAAATCCGACTGTCAATTTCTGGCCTATGATGTCATGAGTAGGTGTGTAGTTGAGTTGCCTATCGTCGCACTAAAGCTACACGAGGGATATTGGCGACAATTAAATGATGAGCCGACACCTGAGTCGGCACCTAACGCTACTTTTAGGAGCGACATCGTACGCAGCGTCGGGACTATGTAGCATATTTAACACTTTCACAACGTATGATTTTTGTTGCCGCGTAATGTGTCATGGGAATGGCGTAATCGAATCCTTATTTGTTTGGCCGTCTGGGCCGTTTTAGAAGTAAAAGGGGTAAAGGGCACTCCCTCTTTTGGTAAAGCCCGGAACCTGGAACCTTTTGCATGCAAAGCAAGCACCTCACTAATTGGGCTCCCCAACCCTCGGATATAGATCCTTATATACTTATGGACTTTTTTTTAAATATTTTTTTATTACGAATGTCCAATATTGCGAAAAAGTAGTTTTACTAAGTATGTGCTCAATGTAGTGGGTTATGATTTATTGTTGGCTCTGGGGACTTCATTATGCCAAATTTGTAAATTTTGTCTTGTTTTCAGTGATAGTTTAAAAAAAAAAGTAACAGATTATAATCTTTGATTCCATTAGACCGGAGAAGTTTCATTGTGCTATTGTTATTGTGCTAGCTTGTGAGAAATATTTTGTTGATCTGAGATATATTTTTTAAATATTCAGCTGCTTCTTAGATGTGTCCTTTGAAGGAGACTTTTGTTGTTTGACTCAGATTAACAAAATTTTGCACACATACTTTTAACAATAATATAAAGCAAATTTTCTACACTATTGGAAATTTGATATAATTTTTTTTCGTTACTTCACCCAATTCAATGGATGGAAGAAGAAATTCCTTTTAAAAAAAAGACAAGAGAATAGTCATAAAAGTGCCTATTTTTTATCTCTGAAAATTATATAAAAATCTGTGTATGAACGATATATGTATAGATGCACATACGCGCTTACGCGCGAACTCACACGCCCATACATACATATAATTATTTTCAATTTTTCATTTGTTTTGAACTTGAAATTAAAAAAAAGAATCATATTTTTAAGACAAGCCAACAAACCTCACCCTGCAAATTTAGCGGGAGAAAGACGGAAATGGTTAAATCGTCCAAAATCTCCAAATGCATTTTATTCTAAAGACTTAAAATTTAAGTTTTCCAAAAGACGTCAGACATATTTCGTCTAAAATATATCATATCTACACGTTCTGGTCTCTTGTAGTATTGACCTTTACGCTCCCAGAAAATGAAATATTATGCCCAAAGCTCTTTAGTATTTCAAAACGACTTAGCTTTTACCTTTATTTTAAAACAAATAAATATTCGAAACTTTTGATTACTTGAGCGCGAGACGGCGTATTACGTTTCTTTTTCGTTCATTCGTGGCATCATGTGATTCGACAAAAGTTTAACTGACATTATTTGTCATAATAGGGGATTCTAGCCTATCTTTAATTAATTATATTTTCTTAATATTCGGTTAAAATCATGTTAAAAATGTAGTAGTGCGCTGGTGGATATTATTTTAGAGAGACCAAGGTAGGTTGGTATATGTATTTTCCGGTTTTAGAGACCGCCAAAAAAAAAGAAGCCAACTTGTTTAACCTTTGCTCAACCAGGCAGTTAGGTTGAACGCTTCTGGATGTCTATTTCTAGACTCCAAGAATCTTTAACACAGCCAAACTTTGCCTCGTAATTTAGAACTGCAGTCAAGTGGAAAGGTCAACACCTGAGCTGGCACCCAACTGGACTTCGAGCAACATCGTACGCTAATGCAGTCGCGACTTTGGACTCAACAGATCTAACGAGCACATGTGTCCCTCTGTACTGTACTTGGAGTCTCCCGTGTTTAAGTCGATTTTCTTATTATTTTTTGCTGACAAATAATCCGTCTATATAGGATGTGGCCGGTTTTGGAAAGCGGGACTCTCTATATGAGACCAGGCAGTTAATTCATTCATCTTGGTAACAAAAGTTGGTTGGAAGTTTGTACGTTTTTCAGTCTTGCCTCCATATGGAGCTTCTACACAGTCCATTAAGCCTCGTCATTTAGAACCTCGATAAAGTGAAAAAGTCAACACCTGACAACTTTCGATCGACATCGTACGCTATGCGGCTATGAAGGTCAGGACTTTAAACTTCACAGATTTAACGAACACAGAAGTTCAAGAGTGTAGTCAGGATAAATCCGACAAACATACAATACAAACATCCATGTCCACATGCCGGGATACGAACTCGGGGCTTTCGGACTGCCTGGCGAGCTCCCTGACCATTCAGTCGCTTAATCAGCGTTCACTCTGGAATCTACACTTTGTTAGTTGGTTGGTTGGTTGGTAGACATATATATTCAGGTTTGTGTGCTTGGTCAGAGACCCGCTTATAAACCTTCGTCAAGTAAGACAGACACAACAGACAACACACACATAAGTGGATCCATCTAATTTTTAGAGACAGAGGCCAACTAGAGGATCCCCAGAAGTGGCTTGTCACCCCCAGAGGTATTGATTTGGTATGGGAACTTGAGGACTTTCGGACCCAACAGATTTAACGAGCACGTACTCCGCATATACTCGAGGTTTAAACCAACATCCATGCCTTTCCGATTTGAACCGACCCAGAGGCTCCAACTAGCTCCTAACGTGCCCCTCGTTTGTTAGTTTAATCTAGTGTTCTGCTGTGAAAAGGTAATGAAGCAGTTTTGTCACCGATTGTTAGCGAAAGTCGAAAGTAACTAATATAGGGGTGCTCTCAGCTGGAAACAACGATTGGTTTTTGGTCGTTTTAGAATTACTTTCGCACTAAGTCTGTAGCTGTACCGGGATCAATATGTTTTAGGGTCTAGTCTTCTGATTTAATGCCGTAAATAGTGAGGTAGTGCTCAGTCTGTAGTGCTCGTAATGTCTAGATATTTATATTATTTTACAGGAAAAATAATTAGCGTAAAAATCTCCTACTTGTCATCCTTCTATTTTTGCACTGCTGGTCTTTACAAATTAAGCGGCAACAAAAAACTTCCTTAACCCTTTCACTACTAAAACGGCAAAGGAGGCCGTACAACTAAGGATTCGATAATGATATTCCAATCACATATTACATGGAAACAAAAATCCTGTATAGCGAAAGTGTTAAGGCTTGATTCCAACGTCCATGCCTGTGAGGACACGTATAGCTTTGAAGACGACTGATTGGTTAATGGTCAATCAGAACGCTCACGCTTACAGTGACATTACAGTTACGTCAATCGTTATCCTAAACCCCAGAAACAAACTATCCGTCACCTAATTCGTCCAAATGACCACGCCTATGTCACACCTACGTTACACAATGTCTTGGACCCCATGAACACGCCACGCTCCGTCCTGTTCGTTTTTTAGTTTGGTTTGTTTGAAGTATCATCCAGCTAGAATTAGCCAATGGCTTTTGGCAAATGGGCTTCATAGTTTTTAATCAGCCTTTTCTAAAAAAATCTAAATTTTATTAGTTTTTGTTTTTGTCTATTTTCACTGATAAATAATATTTTTGTGTATTTTTAGAGTAAAACAAAGAAAATATGGAATTAAAATTACGAGGCCAGGCGTCAAAAAGGACTTGGGGAAAATCTATCTAAATGTTATTTCAACCAAACCAAACGTTTCTCTATTTTTAAAAGTACTTACGTTTACGGATTTTTTTTACTGGAATAAACAGTATATAAAACATTGGTTTTTTTTCTGGTAACTCAGTTGCCAGTTAAAAAACCATCAGTATGACCTTTTTTTCATTTTTAGTTGTAGTATAGGTCTATGGGACCTAAAATACCTTTTCAAAATTTGTCATGCAAGATACACTTTTGTCACCCAAATGAAATGCAATCAATAAAGTCGAAAAGTGTGATCAATTTTGATGTTTTTTATTTTGCATCAGACATCACTGGGGAAAATAATGTTTTGAAAGAGAAAATTGAACACGATGACATAAAAATGAATGTCACTTCGAGTTAGATAGGTTGTTATTTTGGAGATTATTTTCCATTTCTTCTATGTCTCTTCAAAATGTAACACTAATACACTTTGAGATTTCTTACCTACACCCCGTCCCTTAAAAAATTGAGCGCAGATAAAATATGCTAAAAATTAAGGTACGGTTAAATTTTATTAGTTTAGATAGTAGTCAAGTTTGTTGTTTTTTCCAACGAGGCTGCTTTATTAGAGGTAAAGCCTTTGCAGACTCGGCATATTCCCCAGAACTGAGAGCCATTTTTTTGTGGCACCACCTAGGCGACTCTCTCTACCAATTTTGACTCTCAGATTACGAAAACGACTTATTATTAAACGACATATTTTCAAATTAATAATTCAAGTTGAAAATATAAAATATTTTTAATTGTTATGAAATTTACCTGAAAACTTATATTCTGATACAGTATGTTTAACCCATAACTTTTCCTTTAGAATAACATTCCCTCTGATACGTGTTCTGAATTAATACATTAGTGTTATACATTCTGATTTTAAAGCTACTAAAGATTTGCTAATTTTTTGGCGCTAAATCGCTAAACAATCAAATAAATTTAATAAAACTTCAAATCTTCATTTCCCTTGTTACATTCGATTCTCATGCAGTCAATCTACAACTCAAATTTTACTTTCGATTCTTTGATGATTAGAACGGAAGTTGAAGGTAGGTTAGAGACAGACACCCCACAATCTAAGAATCGGATCGCATAAATTTCCAACAAGAATATTGTTCCAAAATAAAACGGTTATGTGTGAAGTCGACATCTTTCACTTTTTTTTTGGCGTGGGCCAGAGGCACATATTTTTTAATACTAAATCGTCAGTTAGAATCAAGCTAGCTCGCGGAGATCGGAGATCGAATTAACAATAAGAAGTATCGACGCGAAGCGTCCTTACTTCTCCATCTAAGATCCCCCAAAATGGGAGAGCGTTTGTGATTTCCAAAAGTAAACTAAAAGTCCATATAAATGTGGAAAACCCGTAGGAGAGACCCCAGGGCAAAGCCATATAGGCTTGTCTAAAATAAAACAATGATGAAAAAGAACACCAAAAAAGTGCAAAAAGGACAATGAACACATATCGTTAAGCACTGGACATAACAATGCTAGTCAAAGTGAAACTTGTCGTCAGGGTAAAAATAATATTAGTTAAGGAAAAACTTAACTGTCATAACGGTATTACCAAGAAGGGTCGTGATGAACGGTGCATGGACGTTTGTATTTTTGTTCAACTAAATGATCGTAAGAGATAATGTCTTTAAGGTTCTCATATGCAGATTTATCAATAGAGGTCTTGTAATTATGTGAAGCAGAAAGAATTGCTGAGTCAATAAAATCTATATTTAGGTCTATGTGAAGGATCTTATTTCACACATACCAAGGAGCATTTGTCATTCTTCTCAGGGTTTTATTTTGAAATCTTTGTAGTTTGTGTCTGTGTGTCTTGCGAACAGCGGCCCACGCTGGAGAGGCGTAAAGTAAAATTGGCCGTTATCATGGACTTATAAAGTAGAACCTTGTTGTTAATGGACATTTTGGAGTGTTTCCCAATGATGGGATTTAGACTGACGCTGGCACCTGTGGCTTTAGCTATTGTTTGCTTAATGTGCTCTTTAAAGCTGAGTCTATTGTCCAAATGTACTCCGAGGTATTTGGTATGTGGCTCATTTTTGATATCAGTATTAAAGATCTCAAGATCGGTGTCGCAATTTGTCAATGTTTTGTGCTTTCTAAAAAGGACTGAGCCACTTTTTTTTCTTAAAATTCTGACTCTTCCAATCTTTCAAAACCTTTTTTCAATTAAATATAGAGCTGGTGGGGGAAAATTTGTAAAGGCTATATTTCCCCATGTTTATTTTTTGGGCTATTGGCCGTAGGGGCCGCCAAAGGGGGCAGTAATACAGTCTCCCCTGCAGGGCCCCCGAAATTTTTGGGACATTTTATTGGGGGGGGGGGGGGGGGCCCCTTTTTGGGCCCCCCCTTTTAAAAAATTTTTTTGGAGCCTCGGAGTTAAAAATCATTTTTAAAGGGGGCCAATTTAAAACATTTAAAGGTTAACCGGGGGTAACAATTAAAAATTTAAAAAAAACTTTGGAAAAAAAAAAAAAAATTTTTTTTCTTTTAAAAAACAAAAAAAACCCCCCAAAAAATTTTAAAAACCATTTTTTAAAAAAATATAAATAATTTTAAAACCCCCTAGGTAAAATTTTTTAAAAAAATTAAAATTTTACCCCCGCCCCCGGGGAAATAAAGTTTAAAACCAAAAAGTTCTAAAATTGGGGTAAAAAGAAAAGAGGGAAAATTTTCCCCCCCAAAATTAAATTGTTGACCTTTTTGTAAATTTTTTTCAAAAAAAACTTTACGAATATCAAAAAAAATCGTTTTGGCAAAAATAAATTTTATTGCTTCACGAAATTATGGAAATTTTTTTTGGGGGCACCAAAAAATTTTGTAAAAGGGGTTACATTTTGCCTTTTCTATTTAAATTTTTATAAATTATTTTTTTATTAATTTATTTTTTTTTTATAAAACAAATTTCTTTTTTAAGAAAAAAATTTTTAAATTTTTTAACTCCCTAAATGATACTTTTAAAAAAGTAACTTAAAAAATAAAAAATAAAATGAATAATAAAAATTTCTTACCCGGTTTTTTTTTATTTCCAACGAAAAATAAAATTTTTTTTTAAAAAAAGGTTAATTAAAATTTAAATTTTTTTAATTTTTTTATTGTGAACTTTTTTTTAAAGGGGGAAAAAGGTTTTTAAAAAATTTAAAGGGGCTTTAAAAAAAGCATGAAAAAAGGGATAAGTTTGGGGTTTTATTTTAAACAACACGTAAATACTTAAAATAAGCAAATTTTAAAAAAAAAGGGATTTACTTGAGTCAGGAAAACCGACCCCGGGGTAGGTGGTTTTTGGCTACTGACTAAAAAAAGGGGGCAGACTTTTTAAAAGACAACAATAAGGCTCCCAACTTACACCCCCTTTTTTTGGGGCCCCCGGGAAATCGGTGATCCCCCACTTTTTTTGGGGCCAATGTCCCCCAAGGGGCATGCTTTCTTTGAAAATCTTTTTGGGGTCCCCTTTGATACTGTTTTTTTTTAGGGTTATCGATTTAAAAGATAACGGATTGTCCTCCCACGGCCCCCCTTACACAGAAAAAAAAAACCTAAATCCGTCCCCTACCCCCAAAAAGACTGTCTTTGTTTTCCTTAGTCCAGCTGGTCCAACCCCCTTTTTTACATTGGGGGCCCCAGAAAAAGATAGGGGCCAAAGGGGGAAATTTTTAAATACCCATTTTTACAGCCTAAAAAAAAAGCTTGGCAAGCCTGTCAACGGGGGCAAAGAGGCAAAACTGTTGGGGGTAGTTTCATACTTGGAAAAAATTCCCACAATTATATTTTTTTTAATTCAATATTTTCTTTCAAAATCGTTTTTAATTTTGTATAAGTTTTGGGGTCCCTAGGGGGGGGGGGGGGGGTAAAATTGGGGGTGAAAGATTTCCGTTTTTTTAAAAAAACAAAAGGGAATGTTCTTCATACCATTTTAAAACTTCTGTTTTTTTTAAAAAAAAAATCTTGGGGGGGGGCGCCTTTTATTGGTCCCCCTTTTAAGGGGTAAAATAGCACCAAAAAAAAATTTTTGGGGGGGAAATAAAAAAAAAAAATGATACAATTACGTATTATTGTTAAATAATTTTTTTAAAAGTGATTTTTAAAAAATTAAAGAGGGCCCTTTTTTTGGGGGCCTAACGGGGGGCCCAAATTGGGGGCCCTTTGTAAAATTTTGGGGGGGGGGGGCTCCCCCCTCCCCCCCTTATAATTTTTTGGCCCTTTTTTGGGGGGGGGGCTGGTAGGGGAAATCTTTTTTTATACGGGGGTTAAATAGGGGGGAAAATCAGGGGGGTTCCCCGGGGACTCCGGTTTAAAAAGGTTAAGGGCCCCTTTTGGGAAATTTTTATTATTGTTTTTTAAAAATTAAAAAAAATCTGTTTTTTGGGGGAAAAGATTTAATGGATTTTGAATATAGGGTTTTTGGGGATGTTTTTTTTTGGGCCCAAATTTTTAAAAATTAGGCCTTCATGCCAAAGGTTTTTAAAAACCCCTTTTTTAAAAATCTAAAAACACGGCTCCCACTTTTTTGGGGTTTTTTTTAAAAGGGGGTTTCCAATTTTTTTTCTACTATTATAAAATTTTTGGTTTTTGTTGTTGAATGCCCTTTTTTTAAAAAACCCCTATTGATTGAGACTGATAATCTTATTGGGGTTTCCAAGAAAGTGCCAGGGTTTTTTTTTTAAAAAGTATTATAATGGCCTTTTTCTTTTAGTCGGAATGTATTGTGTGGAGGGGTGGGGTTAAAAAATTGTGATGGGGACATGACCTTTTGGGATAGATTTTTTTTGGGGTTTTTTTGGGGAAACATTCGTATCCAGATGCCTTTTTTTAATCAAAAGGTTTTTTAAAAAAGTGTTTTTAACTTCCTCAGGATAAGTTTTTTGAATAGTGGGGTTGGGGGTTTGGGGCTTAGGTATCATGAACCCCCCTTTTGTAACATTTTTGAACCCAAAAAAAAATTTTTTATTGGAAAATTTCATGGGGTTTTAAAAATGGTTTGGGGAAAGGTATTTGGGGAAATACTTCTGCCGGGGGCTTTTTCTGTGTAACTTTTTTTTTGGGCCTTTTGGGTGGGGGGCCAAAATTTTTTGGATTGATTTTAATTCTTTTTGGCCAATTTCCGACTGTAAAATTTTTTGGGTGGATAATTTTTTTAAACCTGTACATTCCCAAGTTTTTTTTTTTTTGGGGAGGGAATAATTGCTCTGCTCGCCCCCATGCTTCGTTTCCCCCTTTCTTTTAACCTCCGATTGTCCCGGGGGTTAAAATTTTTGAAATTTTCTAAAATTTATTTTTTTTTTTTTTCTCTCAAATTTCCTGGGGTAATTTATAGTTTTTTGCTATGGTTTTTTTGTCTGGAACTATTATCAATGCCTTTTTGGGGTTTTTTAAACAAATCCTCTATAGCAGTTTTCAAAATTTTTTCTAGGGTTTTTAAATGGAGGGTTAAATTTTTTTACTGTTTTGAGGGGGGAAAATAAAAATTTTCCCGGGGAGTTTAGTAAATCTGTTTTAAAATTGGGGGGTTGTGTGAGGCCATATAGAGAGAAATTTTTCCGGACTGTGGTCGGAAGACAAGGAGCTATGTATTTTTAAAAAGTGGGGGAAAGGGGTTGGGGGAATTCCCCCCTTAAAAGGGGATGTATCTAAAATGTCAGGTCTAGGGGTTTTAAAAAAGGGGCCGGGGAAATGCGTGGGGTTATCAGGGGGGAATTAAAGTGGGGCCCTTTTTTTAAAATGAATTTTTGAAGAGTTTTTTCCTTTACATTATTACCCCCGGGAGCCCCAGGTTGGGGTTTAGCATTGAGATCACCCGAGTATGGTTGGGAAGACCGGGGTTTTTTTTGAAGGGGGCCCTAGTCGTCCCCCCCACCTTTGGGGGTTGGGGGTGGATTATAAAAGAAACCACCAATATTTCTCCAAAAGTTTCGTTTTCAATTATGACTGCGCATGCTTCTATTGTTTTAAGTTGGGGCAATATGTATTCAGTGCTTCTAAGACTATTTTTAATGTATACCGCAACTCACCACCTCTATTAGTTAGTCTGTCTTTTCTGTACAATTTGAAATTTGGGATTTTTAGCATTGTTACAAGGGCGTAGGTGAGTTTCATTAATAAGCATTATGTCCAGGTTTTGTTCGTTAATAAATTGCCTAAGTTCCTCCAGTTGCTTTTTGAGACCGTTTAGATTGGCAAACCCAATGTTTGTATACATAATTGGCTGAAAGGTGTGATCTCTTTGAGAGCTGTAATTATTCATGGTTGGAATAGTGTCATTAGCTCTTCGAAGGCTGATAGCCCAACCTCTATTTTTGCAGTGATTCCTTTGGCAGTTTTAAAATTTAGAGCAGCTTTTTAAGAATACTTAGTATGCGTTTAATGTTAGTACCTTTTATAAAATTTTGGAATTGTCGAATCAAATCTAAGAAGTTCAACTCGTCAGTCTCCTGGTCGTCCTGATTTGGAGGAAGTAGGTTTCCATCTTGTGTGAGTACTGAAGTATTTGGTGCATAATTTGAGAAGTGGAAGGGAGCGTTAGGATCATTTGTATTGACCTCATCGGAAATCACTGCCTGCGAAAAGCTGACACCTGGTCTAGACATGTTTGGAATATAAGCCCTATTTGGAACAGAGTCAGATCTGTGGTCATTAGATGACATTGCAGTATCTACTACAGTGTTGTAGGGGTCCGAGACGGAGTAGATTGTCTGGGTTTGGGATACTTCGAACATCCACGGAAACTAGCGGCATGGGGGCCCTGACATAATGCGCATTTTGGACTTTCGATTCTCCCTCTTGAGGGGCAATCTACTGTCATATGGTCTAGTGAGCATTTTACACACCTCTGGGTGGGTTGTGACAGCCCGATTTTGCGTGGCCATAGCGTTGGCATTGATGGCACTGTGTAGTGTGTAGGTTGTTTTTACGCTTGTATGGGGCAACATCCACTTTTAAGTGCATAAAGTCAGGGAGATTAAATTTGCTAGCTCGCTCAGTAATTACTTTTATTACTTATAATTTTCTTTTTTACAAATAGTGGTAGTAAAAAATTTAAAAATATGTTTATTACGAAATTGTAAATGTGATTCCGGCGTCAGTGCGTCGGCACCCATCAATGAATTGAATTTTTTACTGATTCTTTGCTGCAGCTGAATTAAGTATTTAAAAGTATGTGCTTGAATCGCATATGAGTAATACCAACCAGTTCAGCTGGACAATGCAATGACAGTGAGTTACTGTCGTTTTATTTTTCAGCTGTTGTCGACATCTATATTAATCATTCCTTTTCGATGATTTTTGTTCAAAAATAATGATATCAGAAACTCTAGCTTTTATATACATTCGTCTGTCTGTTCCCATCCACTTAGGCTTCTGTTAAAACCTTCTATTTTTCAAAATATTTTTTTTCGTTTGAAAGCTACAACATCCGAGACATCTATATATTTTTTGTGTGTGGAAAGCTACGATATTAGATACCTAAATTTTACTTATCTTTCGGTGTAATAAGAACTTCTGTGAATTTTAATGTTCTCGTAGAGAAAGCAATATTTCAGTTCCTTCAAAACTTTCTCTTCGTTATCACTATTTCCTACCATGTGAAAAAAAATACATTAAAGTTTTCGTCGTTAATATTCTAACATCAAATGGGTATGTTAAATTAATAACTCAAACTCAGAAGTTGCCCCGCTTAATAACCACACTGTAAAAATAAGTTTTAAAAAGAGGCTCATTTTAATGGGTTTTTTTTCTATGATAATTAAACTTAAACTACTCTTACGCATACGCGTTCAAGTGCATTAGCAAAAATTATATCAAAACACTAAGAATTAACCGAATATTCTTCATCTGAAAAAATTCCAAAACTTCTTAATAACTTAAACTCAGAAATTGCCCGTTTGATAGCCATATTGTAAATATAAGTAAAAAAAAACAGGCAATTTTTCTAAACATTTTTTTAAAATCTTAGACTACCACTACTTGTAAAAAATAATTTTGTATTTAAAAAAATCAATTTGCTACATCATTTTAGTGTGTACATAGTTCTTATTAAAATATTATGCGCTTCTGGAGCATAGAAATAGTAATACGACAGATGTTAGCATCACTTTTTAGCATCTGATTATTAAAATTATATTTGCTTAAAATTTATGCAATCAGATACTTCTTGCTATAAAACATTTTGTAAGAATTTCTGCGAATTTAAAAATACTCAGAAACCAGGCTATATTCAGTTCCCTTTGTTATAAGTATTTTATACCAGGGGTTAAATCGTATTAAAGTTTGTAGTCGTTATTTGAGCATAAAATTGTGTCAAATTAATAGGGTCAAGTGGGGCAAAATAGGTTTACAAAAAACCCGCATATTTTGCATTCACACCCTTCAGGGCAATAAAAATATCAATTCTACCACTATAAAAAATATTTAGGATATGCAAATTAAGATTTCTTATAACATTTAAAGTGAAATTTCCCTGAATAGAATTTTTTTTCGATGTTGATAAATATGATAGAAAAAGTGCTGCAAATGACTCATAAATAAAAATGACTTATAAAAATAGGTCAGTAGTGGGGTAAAATAAGTCATGCTTTGAAAACTGCTTCGATTGTGCTCATTTTTTTTTAATTTTCTTGATAACATTGTTTAGAAAGCAATCAGGTAAGATGATATAAAGCTTCACAAGAACTCATACACTTCCCTGAAGATCAATCCTGGGTCAGGAAGGACTTTTATATTTTGAGAAGCATCTCCATCCGAAACATAATCTCTTTAAGAGAAAAGGAAATAGGAACTTTCTTTTTCTCCTGAAAATATCGTTGTGTATAAGTTTTCTTCAGTTTGTGAAAGAATAAAGAGAAATAACTTATTCGTTTTATCCCCAAAAACTCGACATGGACCCACCTTCTTACTTGCAGTGAATTGAAATTGTCAAAACTATCTTAGCTCTATGTAGTTTTTAGACATGTAATTTTTTCTTCTCTGTTTCCTTACAGACATTTTTGCAGATTTCTTTTCCATTCTTGTTTTTTTTATATGTAGTCTATTTAAAGAAGTTGAAGTAGTTGAATTTTCTCCCGTTTCTTGCTGCATAAGTTTTCTCTTTTTTTTTGCATTCTACATTGCTTCCTTGGAGAAGTGTCTCTATGATTGCAGATTTGATGTGCTTTAAAAGATAACCTATACTTGACTCATCTTGAGGGGTAGTTCAAACAGTCTGACTTAATGTGGTTATCGATGTAGATGAGTAGCTGACGCTTCTGCAACAGCATGACTTCTTGAATTGCTGATGTGATTGCCATTTATTCAACTGTTTGAATTGTGCCTGGAAAATGGTTTTTAAGCATTGGTTTGCATACAATATCTTTCGAGGAAATATCCCACTTCTTTTGAATCAACCAACACTGTTTTCATATTGAAATTACTGAAAACGGTTTATAATAATGAAGGGGACAATGAATTTCAAATTTGCAGGTGTTTATGAATAAAAGAGTGACAAACAAATATTAAAAGCAATTTATAAAAATAGTAGTTATCAGAAAGTGATTTAAAAAAGCAAAAAAATATGTTAGTTGTATAGTGTGTGCTTAGCCGTACCTATATTAAAATATGACCTATTTTACCCCACTCAGGTTTTTTTGCTCCAAAAATTTAGTTATTCCTTTTTTTTTACATTATAACTTTCTGAATTTATTTTAGAACAGCATCTGTACACAATAAGATCAAAATTTTATATACTTGTACTTCTAACTTTTGTTAAAACAAAAGTTTTCTACAGCCATAATTTAAAGTTTTCCAAATGAAAACATATAATGGCCAAAAACTGTAACTGCACCGTAGAATGTGCAGTTAGTTTTGCATATAAAATGATGAACAGTATCAATAAAATATAAAACTGGCATCAGAAGAAGAAATAATTATCTCAATTGTTTTTAAGGAATTTTGTTTTGAAACTGAAATATTTTACCCCGTGACTTATTTTACCCCACCTGACCCTAACTCAAACTCAGAAATTATCTTGTTTGATACGCATACTGTTAAAATAAGTTTAAAAAACGGTTCTATTTCCTATTTTTTAATGAAAATGGAACTTAACAACTACTGCGAAGCATACGTGTTCGAGTGTTAAAACAAATCATCTCCATAAACTGAAAAGGAAATGAATAATCAATGAAAGATCTTTATTGGAAATCCACAACCAAATTTTACAGAAATAATTGGCTGGACAACGCGTAAAACATTGACCGTCAAATGAAGAAAACTAGGATATCCCCTTGGTTTCAGAGGTTGGTTGGTTGTTAGAATACATATATTTTCAGGCATGTGTGCTTGGTCACAAGACCCGCTTATAAACCATCGTCAAAAAAAAAAATTTTTAAAAATAATATAGGCTAAAAAAACTGCATAAAAATTTTTAATTTGTCTTTTTTAAACTTATGAATAAAAATTTGGAAAATTTTTTAAGAATAAATAAACTTTAAATTTTTTGGGGTCTACTTTTCAGTTTTAAATTAATTTTTATAATACTTTACTGAAATAAAAAAAAATTTTTTTAAAAATTTTTAAATTTTTTTTTTTAAATTTATATCAAAAAAAGTAGGGATAAAAATAATTAAAAAAGGGGTTTTTTTTTGGGAAAATTAGGGGCATTTTTTTAAATTTCTTTTTTTTTTTTAAAAAAAAAATTTGGAATGAAAAATTTTTAAAAAATTTTTTTGGGGAAAATTTTTTTTGGAATTTTTTTTAAAAAAAAATTTATATCAATAATAGGTGGGGATAAAAAAATTTATAAAATAGTTTTTTTTAAACAAAAAACTTTTTTCTGTTTTTTGTATAATAAATTAATAAAAAAATTAAAAAAAATTGTGAAAATTTGTTTTTAAAAAAAAATTAAAAAAATTTGGGGGAAAAAATTTTAATTGTAAAAAAAAATTAAAATGCCTTAAAAAAAAAAGGATACTCCCAGGAGTAATAAAATTAAAAAAAAAATTTTCCGGGGTTTTTCCCTTTTTTTTTAAAAAGGGAAAAAAATAAAAGAAAAATAAAAATTTTTTTTAAAAATTTTTTAAAAAGTGATTTTAAAAATTTGAATTTTCTCTTTTTGAACCCCAAAAATTTTGTAGTAAAAACCCCTTTTTTGGGGATTTGCACAAGTACATGAAAATAAAATTTTTTAAACAATTACCCCCTTATTAAAAAAATTTTTTTTTCCATTTTTTTTTGGGCTTTAGTTTAAAAATAAAAAACTTTTTTTTTTTTAAATTTTTAAAAAAAACAAAGTTATGTTTTTTAATCTAATCCCCAAAAAAAAAATAGGAAAACCCCTCAATTTGTTCTATCATAAGCAATAATTGTAAATTTGATTTATGTTTGTGGGAGTCTAGAACGTGTATAAATATTAATAATATTGAACTAAAAAGTTATCAAAACCATTCTCTTATTAAAAATTTAAATCTGCACTTATAAGCTTATTTAATGTGTCAAATTAAAAATTTTGGGAAAATAACAAAAGTTTCAAATTGGAAGGGGAATTTTACACAATAAAGAGGTAGGTGAAAAATTTTGGTTTTTTAAAAAGGGAGTTTTTTTCGTTTGTATATTGCGGGGCCCCGGTCATGTGCATTTAATTTTTTTTAAAATAAATTAAAATAAAATTATATTTTTTATAAAATGTTATTTTAAACACTTTTTTGTTCTTTTAAAATTTGAACCAAAATTTTTGTGCTTTAACTTTTTAAAAATTTTTAAAAAATAAAGTTAAAAATTTAAAAAAATTTTTTTGCCCCAACAGTAGCCCGGGGATTCGTAAATTTTTTAATAAATTTTTTACTAGCAATTAAAAAGTAAAATTTAATTTTTTAAAAAAAAATTTTTAGGTTTTAATTTGTAAAATAAAATAACCGTAAACAAAAGGGTTAGGGGGGAATAAACGAAAAAACCGAAAAAAGTTTTAATAGCAAAATTCCCCAAAATTAGGTCTCAAATTTTTTGAAACGTCCCTATTTTTAATTGAAATTTTATTTAAACCGGGTTTTTTAAATGGGGCCGTTTTTTCAAGCTTTCAAAAAATACCGATAAAAAAAAGATATTTATTTTTTAATTGTATTAAAAAAAAATTTTTTTCCCTTTTTTAAGAAACAAAAATGTATTTTTTAAAACTTAAAAAAAAAGTTTTTTCTTTGTTTAAATTTAAAAAGGAACATTTTTGGATTAAAACAAAAATTTTGATAATATTAAAACAAAATTGACCAAAACCTTTTTTTTTTTTAAAAATTAAATTCACAAAAGTTATTTTTTTGTGAAAAAAAATAAATTCCACAAATTTGGGGGCCCGGACCATCAGCAAATGTTAAAACCTTTTTTTTTTGTTCAAAGCCGGGGAAACTATTAATTTAAAGTTTTTGAAAAAAATTTAATTTTACCCAAAAAATTTTTAATTTCAGTTACAAAAATTTTTTTGAAAGTTATTTTTTCAAAAATCACTTTTAAAAGTGTGTAAAAATGCTTTTAAAGGTTCTAGAATTACAAAAAAAAATGTTCAAGCAAAGCACATTTGTAAAAAAAAAAAGTTAATAACAATAAGGGATGGTAGTTTAAAAAAACCATGCTAAAGAAACCGGTCTAAACCGGCCTTACGAAACTATTTTTCAATGAAACCGAAGTCACAAAACACCGGTTAGTCTTAAAACTGATTTCGGTTTTCCATCCCTAGATCATTGCGACGGTAAGGAACGGAAGGTGAGGAACGGACGGTAAAGAAATTCACGATGTTTTCCGGTCTTTTTTGTGTTGAAACTAACTCCAGTTGAATAAAATTGATTTTTTACTCCTTATACTCCACTTAAACGTATTTATAGAAAAAAATTCAATTATCAAGCAAAAATTAACCTTAACACTGGGGGACTGTAAGGAAAGTAATAAAGTCACGCAGCTCATTTTACTGAGTTTTTTTACTTTTGGGCTTATTGGTAAAGTATAGCAAAAAAAATGCGGCCACTAACTGAAATGTGAGTTTTCTGCAACACAGTTTTCATGATTGAAGAATCACTGTAGTTCAATCCAGTGCCTCTCTTCACCACTTTAGCAATGAGGTCAGTGAATGTACCAAAACCCAGGGATAAAGTTAGGAGAAGAGAAATTCACATTATAAATATTAAAAGTCAAAATTTTATGGAAGGAATTTGTTAAGATATAGTATCAGTTCAATTTAAAATCCAAATGAATGTAATTTTTAGCTCAAAAATGTGTTAGTTTGAACACTAAACTAAAAATTTGACATTCTAGAAATATGACGGTAAGGAATTTTCTTCACTGTTTTGTGACCTAAAAATTTTTTGGAGTTTCTCTGCTTTAAAATTCCGTTTTGCAATTATATTAGGACCAGCCCATTGGTATAATAAGAAAAAATTGAAAAGAAATATTAACTTTTTAAAAGGTTATGCCCAAGGGACATAAAATTAAAAATTATAGTAGAATTGCCCATATGTATGTGTAAAGAATATATGCGAGTATTTGTTTGGGAGGGAAGAGGATATATTGATGAAACATTGTTTCTCAATCGTTCCGCAAAGATATTGCAGTAAAAAGTTGGCCACTTAACAGGGCCTTTACAACAAGCTTTTCCTCACTCCTAATCAATTTAGGAATGCTGGTGTGGTACAGAGATAACAGTAGAATTGGAAACCTCATTTAAGCTTGTTGAAGAATAGTAGCAAAAATGAACCCCCGTGAAGGTGCGAAGAAAGATTGTCATACTTGGCAACTTGGCACCAGCTTGCGAAACAAGTTACAATTTTTTAAAGAGGAAATTTTCTCACTGTGTTTGTATTATTCCTACCGTCAAATGGGTTAACGTAGGCCAAGCTTCTTAATCTAATAACTTCTCATTGAATACATTCTTTATAAAGTTAATGTGAGTGCCGTTTTCAATTAGTTGCTACTCGACGTTGACATAATAGTAAAAAATATCAAAGAAGAAAGTCAGTGCTTGGGTTTTATGCTTGGGGCAAAGTTACCCTCCTGGGCCAAAGTTACCCCATTCGACGATACATTACAATAAATTATCACATTATACTTTGAAATATAAAGACTTAGTATAGGAAAAAATCAACTTTTTAAGGCATGCGGTGAAAATTCAATCACTTGACACAAAACAGAAATCGTGTTTATTTTAGCACCCTTATGATTAATGTTACATGCTTCTACTCCTTATTTTCTTTCTCTATGGTTTGAACCCATCCAATTTATCCGCCAACCAGATTTGGACAACTGGACTCAATTTCTTTTTTCTTATCTAAATTTAATCAACTAATTTTCAACTGTTACAACCGTTTTGGTCTTCCGATTTCGCGAAAATTCAGTCGTACGTAATAAGCAAATTGATTAGAGGCCTTTAACTGAGTGGGGCATTTTAACTGGAGATGTGAGAGTTAATGAAGATGTCTAGCCCGAAAACACGTGAAGCCATCGTCACTAAATGTGAGAAATACGCCCAAACATACACGATTTATACACGAAACGTTTAATTTGATTTTTTAAAAGTCCGCAATTAAAATTCGAAAATGACAACTTTTACAATTTTTAATTGTAGTAAAAGATATGTTTCTCTTCATATGAAGATTGAATTTTGTTTTAATTAGATTATTTGAAATGGTGCTCCAAATAATTAGCCAATGTTTTGTTTAGGCTTATCGTGATAACGGTCAAAGCTTCCTTTGTCCAATTATGACGCAATTTTTGACTGTAGTGCAAGATATGTCTCTTTCATATGAAGATTGAAATTAGTATTAAATAGATTATATGAAATGTATAGCTTCAAATAATTAGCCAATGTTTTGTTTAGGCTTATCGTGATAATGTTCAAGGCTTCACTTCCAATATGATTTTTAAAAAATTAGGCCAAATTTTCAATAGTGTGAGAAAATTGCCTTATATGATTGTTAGTTGGTGTGTAAAAATTGTGTTGATCTAAGCTACAGTAGAACTCCAATTATCCGGAGCAATTAGGACCTAACCACATTCGTATGATCGGAAATTCAGATAATTGGAGAAAATGCATATTTAATAATTACTCAATGTGCTGTTGGGCTGCGAGATATTGTAGTTTTAGTTTCGGTCGTCATCAACCCAACTAAATCCAAACTGTAAGATCAAGATGCCTTTTGGCAGTTTAAGTTAAAGCTTTTTGTAATAGTTTTTCCTATTCAACTTGTGTTAGAATTTTGGTTTCGCAGAAGTTTATATGCGACATATAAACTTATATACTCTTCCTATTTGTTACTGTACGTCTCTGTTGGATGTCATGCCTAGTAATTTTTTTGGTCGGTATAAAAAAAATTACTGGGCATGACATCCAATAAAGACGAACAGCAACAGGTAGGCCGGGGTGGTATTTTTTCTGACATTCGGATAATAATCATCTCTTCGCTGCCGTGGGCAGGTAAACTGCAGTAACTAGCCTATTGACTTAGACAATTGTTGCAAAAACACCATTACTCTAGCCTATAGTAAAACATTGGAAAGACTAATTATTTTAAATCAAAATGGTTCAATCCATTATTGTGGTTACGCTGTTTACCCGACCACGACTGTTCGGATAGTTGGAGTTCTACTATAATATCTTCAGTTGCCTCTGTGAAGGGGTTATTCTTTCCTCCATAAAGCATTTCACCTGATTAAAATTTCGTTGAAACTTTCCCAATCGAATTCATTGGCGAAGTAATTCCGAGGTAGGGCTCTTCTGGGAGTTTCTTAGTCTCTGGGAAATGTATGCGGGTTTCAACTTCCTATGGGAAGGGCTCGGTGATTTCCTTGAGTTTCAGGGTTCATTAACAGTCCGGAATTGGCTGTGTTGGGTTCACATCGTTGTTAGTGACATTTTGTCAAAATAGAATAAAGGACACATTTTCAAACTAAAAGGGCTTTTTTATGATTGACGATGTGTGATGACTTTTATCAATGTTTTTAGATCATCACCTTTTTTATCAATCCGTTTATGATACGGCTTATAAATGATTGCTTTCAATCCCAGGACCTGATATTCTGGAAATCATTGCTTTCTACAAGGTGATCGGTAATAAAACACCCCTACTCTGAGCCCTCTATACAGCGAACTATTCAGAGTAAAGACTCCAAATTTGGTAAACATATTATTCAAGACATGGGGAAACGGATTATGCAAAAAAAGTTACCAATGTGTGTGTGGTCTCTTTTTAGCATATTCTGATGTATAGCGCCCTCTATCGGAGTCTCTGGAATTATTTTGCATAATCCGTTTTTCTTTGTCTTGAATAGTACAGGTGATCGGTAATAAAACTGACCCTACTCTGAGCCCTCTATACAGCGAACTACTCAGAGTAAAGACTCAAAATTTGGTAAACATCCAAACTCTGATAGAGGGCGCTGTACAACATTGGTAACTTTTTTTTGCATAATCCGTTTCCCCATGTCTTGAATAGTATGCTTACCAAATTTTGAGTCTTTACTTTGAGTAATTCGTTGTATAGAAGGCTCCGGGTAGAGGTGTCTTATTACCGATCACCCTGTACTTGGCTCTAACAACGGTCCACTCAACTTCTAAAACCAAAGAAGCTCTCCGTGACGTCATTCAAACCTCTCGTTCAGAGTGTCGGATGTTTCGAAGAAGAAGAAACATGTTTCGCATAAGACTTTTAATATACTTTTTGGGAGGGGCTCGGGTGACCTAGTGGGTTTGCTCGCTGCCCATTACGCTAACAGTCTGCACACAGTGCGCAGAGACGTGATAGAGCATGGTCTACTCAATTTATACGGCCAGAGGAGCTCTCTGTAATGCCACGCTAGCCACCCTGTTCGGAGTGTTGGCTGTCCTAAGAAGAAGAATCCTGCTTGAAAAATGCTTGGATTCGGAACCGAAAAGTAAAGGTTCTAAATTACGAGATGGAATTTGGCTATGTAAAGTCTACATGGAGTTTAGAATTAGACAGCCGAAAACGTGCAACCTAAACTAACATACTCTCTCAAAATGGGCCCGGTTGGCCTAACGGGTTTGATAGCAGTCGATTACGCTGACAGTCTGCGCACTGTACCGGGTGCGGGTTCGATTCCCGCCCTCGCCCTGGGTGCACTTTCTCTCTCTGTGTCAGTAAAAAAATTCTGCCTGTGTCTGTCTCATAGAGGTAGGAAGGAGGGGTAGAGGGGCCCTCCAGTTGAGATAATTTGAAGCAGGGTTGTCAGGTTTTTCGAGCTACTGCGCATAAGATTCTGACACCGAGGTATCCCAAGATGCACCGCTCTAGCCTGCTTCATTTGTGCTACTGCGCATATACAAGGGCCTCTATATTTTCCTTTCTACCTCTATGGTCTGCCTTACTTGACAAAGGCATAGAGGTAGGAAAGAAAATAGAGAGGCCCTTGTATAATGTATATGCGCAGTAGCGCACAAATGAAGCAGGATAGACCGGTGCATCTTGGGATACCTCGGTGCACTATGTTATGCTCAATAGCTCAAAACACCTGAGAACCCTTCTTCAAATCATCTCAACTGGAGGGCCACTCTTCCCCTCCTTCCTACCTCTATGGACAAAGGTTAATAAGCGGGTCTCTGATCAAGCACACAAGCCGCAAAATACATGTACAAACCTACCAACTGGGGAAGCGTGGTTTGTTTGAGGGAAAGAAGACAATTCTTGATGAAACTTGTATCGTCGTATAGGTACTTTGTAAAAAAATATTTCCGCGGTTTCTTGGAAAGTGTTGAAGTTAAGTTGGTGTAATAACAGTCACTGGCACTAAGTAGGTAGGTATATTGGTAAAAATATTTTCCGGCCTGTGTGCTTGATCAGAGACCCGCTTATAAACCTTCGTCAAGTAAGACAGACACAGACAGAATTTTCTTACTGACACATAGAGAGAAAGTACACCTAGGGCGAAGGTGGGAATCGAACCGCACCCGGTACAGTGCGCAGACTGTTTGCGTAATGGACTGCTATCAAAGGGCTATAGGCCACCCGGGCCCCTTTTCGGGAGAGAAGGGTAGGTACATATATATTCAGGCTTGTGTGCTTGTTCAGAGACCCGCTTATAAGCCTTCGTCAAGTAAGACAGAGAGAGAAAAACGTATTTTTACAGTCACAGAGAAAGGAAGTACACCCAGGGCGTAGGCGGAAATCGAACCCGCACCCGTTACAGAACGCAGACTGCTAGCGTGATGGTCTGCGAACCAAACCACTAGGCCATCCGGGCCCTTTGGGAGAGTACGGTAGTTTAGGTTGCACGTTTTTGGCTATCTATTTCTAAACTCCATGTAGATTTTACATACCCAAATTCCATCTCGTAATTTAGACCTTTACTTTTAATTAACCTTTACTTTTTGGTTCCGAATCCAAACATTTTTCAAAAGCAGGGTTCTTCTTCTTTGGACAGCCGACACTCCGAACAGGGCGGCTAGCGTGGCATTACAGAGAGCACCTCTGACCGTACAAGTTGAGTAAACCATGCTCTCACGTCTCTGTATTTTGAAAACTATTTTCAATCGAGAATCAGTTACAGCAATATCAAACTACTGTAGCAATTCCAGTGGTTTTGATGTGCCTTTCAGTTTAATTTTCTCGACTAGAGTTTCTTATTACGCTAAAAGAGGCTGTTTAATTTGGAAATTTTAAGATTAGTCTGCCTTAGGCATAGAATGTTACCTAATTACTGTTGAAGTTCTCTGGTAAGTCCGATTTATTTTCATGTTTCCGTGACTTGCGTTGGCTGTTAATAACTCTTCTGTTTTCGTCGGTACTTCTCCACGCACGCAAAACGCGACTGTAAATCTAAAAAGATTATCTTAATTGTTGAGTAAATATGCATTCACTACAATCTAAGATATATATCTAAAGTATTCAGACTATGTGTCGCTATGTCTCCATTCAGACGAGTGTAATAGTCAAAAGCAATTATTTCAATGTCAACTTATGAGATATTGCTGATTATCGTAATTATCAAGTAATTATAATCCTAAAGTATTTCAACTATGCATCGCCATTTAAACGTCACCTCAGGTGTGGCCGATTCGTTCGTCTATTAGATGAAGCTTCCAATTTCACAAATTGAGTCCTATTGTCAAATTGATACTAATTTACCGTTTAAGAAGTGTAACGAACACATAGGAAACATTTGAATTCTAGTCTGCGACATTGTGAGGGGCAGAGGGGGGCCCCAATAAAATGTCCGCTTCCCTTATACTGAAGTCTTGATCAGGTCCTGAATAGCGGTTTTCCAGAGTTGTGCAACGCAATAAAAATAAATTCTGTAACTTTCAACTACGATTTCAAGTTCGACTTTGCAAAGAAATACAATAGTCATTGTGTCTGGTTAGGACTAGGTTGAATTTTCGTCGCACTACAGCTGCACGAGGGCTATTGCGACGGGCGTCATAATTTAGAACCACCGTCAAGTCGTCACCTGAGTTGGCGTCCAATGCAACTTTTATGAGCGACATCGTACGCAGTGTCTTCATTTTGGAGTAACTTTGAGACTTTGGAGTATTTAACGTGCACTCTCTCTACACGGGGTGTAATTCCTTTTGGCAATATCCCACCCGAACCTAGGACCTTTCACATTGAAGGCCTTACCTTACTGACTGGGCTCCTCTCTCAGCCCCTTACAATATCTGGGTTCTGAAGTTAAAAGTAATCGCCTTTTTTTCGATTTGTATTAAAACACGTTTTATGTTTATTTCAGAGCTTAAGCAACGATATATACGGTTCCACTGAAACCCTTATTTTTCTTGCAGGTAAAAGAGAGATACATATCGAGAAAAACCTCCGAGGATGCATTATTGCCGAAATGTGCCTGTTTTGCAGATAAGGTCAAGTTGTGTCTGTCCTGCTAAGAATATGTGTTTCGAAATGTTTAAATTGAAGCAATAAGAAGATTTGCAAACGCATGAAAACTGGGTGTTTAAATGTGGAATGTGTCTTTTTTTATATATATTTGATTTTCAACGTTAAATACAAGAAATTTCAAGGAAACTTTTCTTTAAAAAATAATTTAAAAACAAAACTTCAAACGAATATCAATCTCCCGAATCTTTAAAATTTGCATTACGTCAATTGACAAATTTCCATTTCGCCTTCTTTTCTCGTAAGATAGATCGGAAACTTCGATAAGTGGCGTCCTTTTTTTGCTAAAATAAGAACAAAAAACAGTCTCATAAAGTTATTAAGACCATATGGAAATTTCTTTTGGTGGTATTGATTCCAACGATACATCAAACGCAAACGCTTTCGCTGTTACTTGACTATTTATGCCGTAATTTTTAGCTTAGCGATCCTTGACGTTATTACCAAATAAAGAACCTGATTGCGTTTCTCTCTAAATAATTTCAATTATGAGATTCAATAACTCCCAAGTTTATGCACCAAAGCGTGAACTCATTTCGGCTTTATTTGTCGATAATTTCTTTTTAAAGAATTGCAACTATTATAATCGGCATAATATCTTAGCGTATGAAACAACGAATTAGAAGCTCTATAATTTTCCACATCACATTACTTATCCGTGGATGCGTTAGTCGTTATTCAGTCCTTTATCCAACATAAAAGAAATGTCCTAATGCTTTTATAACAATTTTCGAGTTGTATAACGAAATGACTTCGATCCAAGTGAATTATGAAGTTAATGAGCAATAACTTCGTTTGGTCACCATTATCTGAATTCAATATTCGTTCGCCAGCTTTTTCAGAGAACAATTTTTTTTAGCACTTATTATGATTCGACTTGTAACGAACATGCATCAAAAGTAGACTAAAGCAAGCTTCATGAGTAATTTTGTGTCTATATTCAAAGCATATCAATGATCATTGAGTTTTTGGACTGACGAAACAATTTTTCTTACATTTTGACAACAATTGCATCGAACACTGGAATGCAAATGGATTTTGAATGGAATAATAGCGATTTCTTAAACGATTCCATAGTCTGCCTATTATCTTCATCAGATTGTGAATTGAATAAATTTGATTGTGAATTAATAAAAGTTTTATGAGCGACTTTGTGGTCCATTCGTTGTCTTAAGCGGTTTTCAATAACTGTTGACTATAATCGCAAATTAACAATTTTCGTAACAATGATCAACAATCGAGATCGGCGAACAAACATGGCTAGTTTTTATCAAGTTTCATAAGCGACTTCATCGTCTATAAGTTGTTTTGAAAAGATTTCAATTATCGTTGATTACATTCGTTTAAAGAAAAATTTACTTTCCCGAACATTGATTATAAAATCGTTAGCTGGAAATGAACACTTAGCCTGAATAGAATAAAACATGTTTCATGTGTCTTCTTGGTAGATACGTTGTATTGAACGGAATTAAATAGTTATTGACAATTTTCTTAGAAAATCCTCGTAAAGAACTATTCTTAACCTTTTTGTAACAATGATCATAAAATTGAGAACGGCAAATGAACATGGATATTCTAAAATGAGTGTCACGAGCGATTTCGTGATTTGTTCGTGGTTTTCGTAAAAGCTGTCAAGACGGCATTCCTTGAAATGGATATCATACTGGAGGAAGACATCGTCGAATCCATCGACAACGTCACCGCCGACGATGGTAAGTGGTTTTCTATTCATTTAAATCATCCGGTCTTTTAATTTACGAGCTCCAGCGGATTCATTTGTTGCTGACCGGAGAAGATGCATGAATTTCAAATTTACTTGCAAACAATATATACCCAGATAGCACCCCCATATGGGCCCACGTGGTTTCCTAGTGGGCTTCCATATGGGGCCCAGAAAGAAACGACCCCTTTTTTTTTTGGTTAAACCACGTCGGCCCACATGGGCCATCCCACATAGGCCCATATGGTTTTCTTTCACATTGGTCCACCTGGGCTTCCCCACATCAGCCCAGTACAATTTTTCATGAGCATTCAATTTTGCCTTTCAAGTTGAACGATCTCTTTATTAGTTAATAATGTACCGAAATAATTAATATATATTTTACTAATTTACATAATATACAGTTGGAGGATAAAAATAATATTTGGACAGCAGTTTACTTTATAGGACAGACGGGCAATCCATATAGATTTAGATAGGCCATCCCACATCGGCCCACCTGGGTTATCCCATATCGGCCCACCTGGGTTGTCCCATATCGGCCCATTCGGGTTCTTCTATAAAGCTCTGTTTTATTAAAATAGCTATAAATTGTACTAATTTTTTTTCTAAAAATGCATTAGTACTGAACAACATCAATTATTACACCATGAAATTCACGGTATTGATTTTCTTTATCAAATATAATTTCAATTTGCCTCGATGAATTAATTTAGAATAATATACGGATGCATATTTTTTTATGGTACGATAATTTTTAGTTAACAATGAAACCTATTTTATTTGAGTTATAAACAGTCAATTTGACTAAGAATGAAAACCGAGTTCTAAACTACTTTAGCCAATGTCGTGGGCTTGTTATGGATAGCCCACAGAAATCTATATGGGTTGCCCATAATGTCCCATGTAGATCCACGTGGTTATATTTTTTCTAGAAAAAGCGTAAAATATAAAATTTTTAGCGTCCAAATACATTAATGTCACCTAATTATTAAAAAATAAATAACATTTTACTCATATTTTATCGTAATTAGCGCATAATTTGCTAAAATTTAGTACATGGGATTCACATGGTTTGGTGATGGGCTGATGGGGCCCACCAGTGCCCATCTGAACCACGTGGGCCCACGTCGGACCATGTAGATCCCACATTGATGGCCTGGGATAGTTCTATCATTAAAAATAAAACTGTCTTGTATAAACATCTAATCATAATAACAGTCTAATAGTATACATTGTCAGTGCGACTAAAGTGAGAGATACTTACGAAAATTAAAATTACTCTCGACAGGAAAAGGAAAGGAACTCTCTAGAATTTTAACGGAGATAGAATTCGATACGTGATAACAACTTAGAGATAGTTAAACGCCAGTTGGTTACCAATGCCATAATTTAAATGTCTTATGCATCGTTCTACGTGAAGATTCCGCTGTGTCCTATCCGGATCGTAGCGTACTCCGGTATGACAAAGGAGAAAACATGAGACTTGGAAAGAATTGCCGCAGAAAGCTGGTAGGGGTGTCAATGACGGGGAATGAGACAAGGGACAAACAAAAAGATGAAGCGAAAGAAGACCTCCAAATGAGAGGCGAGATGGCAAGTTAGCACCTACCCGGGGAATAGGTGAAAAAGTAATGGCAGGATGGGCGTGCTCCAGGCGTCCATCAAGGTATGAGACGCTAAGAAGTGACAGGCGAACTATAATTTGTGCTTAATATTACTGTATCTGTTATTAACTGGATTACTGGTAGGAATGAGCAGCGCCATCTATTGGCAATCTTTCAGTGGGCATTCCACAAATGTAAGCTTTTTTAAAATGTATGACTTCACTCCACTTCCAGAACCTCCTATGTCCACCTTAGAGTCGGCTGCGACCGCCATCATCCTCGCTTTTATCATCCTATCCACCATCATCGGCAATGTGCTGGTCATCCTGTCCGTGTTCACGTACCGTCCTCTCCAGAACGTCCAGAACATGTTCATTGTGTCCTTGGCCGTGGCGGACATCACAGTGGCCGTGCTGGTCATGCCCCTCAACGTGGCCTACACGTTGATGTCCAAGTGGCAGTTCGGCCTGCAGGTCTGCAAGATATGGCTGACGTGCGATGTCCTGTGCTGTACGGCGTCCATACTGCATTTGTCTGCAATTGCACTTGATAGGTAAATGGTCTAATTCGTTCTGTATTAAAAATCCTGATAAATCCAGTCCAGATTTGAAAATTTATCATTTACGCGAAGAAATATCTCACTAAACATTAGAAGCATAGAAATCATAATAAAAGTATTAGGGTGGAGGATCACGTGACCTCCAATTGCAGCGGGAGGACACCACAGCGGTCGTGCTGGTTTAGTTTAGTTTGAATTATCGTCGCACTAGAGCTACACGAGGGCTATTGGCGACGGGCGTCGTATTTTAGAACCACAGTCAAGTGACGCGGTCGTGCTGGTCATGCCCCTCAACGTGGCCTACACGTTGATGTCCAAGTGACAGTTTGGCCTGCAGGTCTGCAAGATATGGCTGTCCTGCGATGTGCTGTACGGCGTCCATACTGCTTTGTTCTGCGATTGCACTTGACAGGTAGATGTTCTTGTGGTGTTTGTTTATAGGGTAATTTTAGTTAAATTTGTCCCGGACTATTTCGTTCTCTACATAAAATCTTGATAAATCCAGTCTAGATTCGAAATTGTATTATTTTCGCGAAGAAATATCTCATTAAACTTTAGAAACATAGAGATCATAATAAAAGTATTAGAGTGGACTTACTTTACTTTACTTTATCCAACGCCCATTCTTGGCCTCTCGGCCATTTGGCGCCGAGCCTCCTAATAACGACTGACGATATCATCAGTCGGATGTTGCGAAAATGCAGTGCAATGCAGTAGGTGGTTACCATCATCCTAAAATGGCCGCAGAGAGGGAAAGTCTCATCAGCAGCCTGTCCAAGTCGATGGAGGTAGACCCCCAAGAAGTCATGTCCGGTGGTAAGGCGAAAGCGAGCAACAGCCTCGGCTCTCTCAAGGTGTCTCGGAATAGGGCCAAAAGTGGCGAGGGTTTCCCATTGCTTCCCAAGACTAGTATTAGAGTGGAGGATTACGTGACCTCCATTCGCAGAGGCGGGACATCACAGTGGCCGTGCTGGTAATGCCCCTCAACGTGGCCTACACGTTGATGTCCAAGTGGCAGTTCGGCCTGCAGGTCTGCTAGCTATGGCTGACGTGCGATGTCCTGTGCTGTACCGCGTCCATACGGCATTTGTTTGCGATTGCACTTGATAGGTAGATGTTCTTGTGGTGTTTGTTTGTAGGGTAAATTTAACAGTCGACACACTGTAAGGCAAGAAACCACTGTAAGAAAATCTAACACTCTACACTGTAAGAAAATCTGTTTGAATACAGAATATTTCTGATATTGTCCTACAGAATTTATTCTTATTTTATTGTCTCGTGCATAACATGTACGAATTGCAAGCGCCAAGTAGCGGTAGTTTTTTTTATTCACCAAAAAAAGTAGCTGAAGGATCTTGGTTCATATTCCGAAGTACTTCCATCCTTTTTGAGCAATGGTTAAGTTTATATTAGTTTTAACGTTTGCACGAATTTATTGTGCAACCTGTAGATTCTCAGTTTATCCCCAGGAAATTGGTAATGTAGTGTAACCATGTAGATTGCGCCACCAAACGGTAGTGCGCATATTTTAATGTATCTCGCCCCCTCCCCTTTCCAAAATCTGTTCTATTCGTCAGATCTCAAAAACTCATTTTTTGTTAGAAAGATATGATCTCACGGACCCAACTTTCATACTTTTTGTTCGTATGGCTGTACGTCTGGACGAACATCTGGCTACAGTTTGTCGGCTAATTTCCCATTGAATTAGCATTACAATTTAATTTCAAGTCATTTAAATCTCTGTTGTCAAATCAACAATGGCATGAGAAACTATATTTACTTAAAAATAATATAGTATTGACATTCTGACGATGTCCGTCCGTACCTTCCAAAATAGGTTCTATCCATCGGATCACAAAAATTCATTTTTTGTTAGAAAGATATGACCTCAGAGACCCAACTTTCATACTTTTTGTCCATCTGGCTATACGTCCAGACGGACATCTGTCTACTGTTTGTCGGAAATGTCCCATTGAATTAGCACTTGAATTCAAATTCAATTTAAAAAGTTTAAATTACGATTGGACGCGGCGATTTTCTTTTCTAATGTGTACAAATCTTATGTGGAAGCAATCTAGGTAACAATTACTTACAAACCTACTTGTCTTCCGATTAAAATATCAGTAAGTATTTTAGTGACAGGAAAGTAGGCTGTGTTAGTTCTTTTAGAACTTCTGTTTATTCTGCAAGGAAGGTGTTAATGGTATTCCCAAATGGGTCGTTAATGGGTTAAGTTTCTTTCCTCCAGGTACTGGGCCATCCACGTCCCCATCAACTTTGCCAACAAGCGGACCCTGAAATGCGTTATCTATGACAACTTAAGCTATGCGAAAAATAAATTTTAAAAACTAAAATATAACTTATTGATGCTGCAAGGAGGTGTTAATGGTATTCCCAAATGGGTCGTTAATGGGTTAAGTTCCTTTCAGGTATTGGGCAATCCACGACCCTATCAACTACGCCAGCAAGCGGACCCTGAAGCGCGTCATGCTGATGATCGGCGGCGTGTGGTCGGTCTCGCTGGTCATCTCCGCCCCTCCGCTGGTCGGCTGGAATGACTGGCCCAACGAGTTCACCGACGACACACCGTGCATGTTGACCGAAGAAAGGGGATACGTGCTCTACTCGGCCAGTGGATCGTTCTACATACCCCTGCTTATCATGACAGTGGTACTTCTTTTTTCCTTATTTACCCATTAAACCTATATGAACCACGCAGATTTTTTTTTAATGATAAATATGAAGAAATACATTTATAAAAAAAATTACAAATTGCCCATAAGTACAATAAGAGCATTGTACTTACCAGTCAGGTTGCTTTTGTACACAGAGAGCCATTCTCAAAAATGTATTATTTCCATTAACCTAATATGAAACATAAGGCAATGAAAGTATTGCGATGGGGTCGAACCGGGAGACTTTTCAAAGCGTGTAAATAACTTGTTTGGCGACCAATACCAATGCTTGTTTTGTAGAAGATTGTGGTGAAATTCTTTAGCAACTGTTATCAAGTAATAAATACTTGTTACGCAGAAGATTACACATATATAGAATTCTACTACTAAACAGGTTAGCTGCATTTTTTGTCACTAGGAATAAACAATTTGGACCTAGTTTTGAAACGCACCTAGTTTCGTAAACTACGCTTAGCTTTAATTCTTTTAAGATTTAACAGTATACATCTCCCGAAACATGACGACCAAACTGAATTGATGCTGTAACTAACGCATGCTATGTAACTACTAAAGGATCTACGGCGTGTGGTCGGTCTGGGGAAAAAACTATAACCAATTTTCGTTAATAATTTTACTCGAATTAATAATTTTTTGTGGATTGTTTTATTTCTTTTGAAATAAAACAATTACAATCAGGCAATATGTGTATGTGTAGTCTTAATTCTATCTGAAGAAGAAAAAATTCTAATCAATGGTTCCTAAAGTGGGATACGTGGAGCTTAATGGGTTAATATTGACTAAAAAGAATAGAAAGAATTCGCTGAAAGAATAATATTGACTCAAAAGGGTTCAGATTAAATCGAATGTTGTCCTCTCTGTATAAATGAATCTGTTCTCTTGTAGTACGTATCCGTATTGTCCCCATTAACTTGGATTTTACTCCAACTATCGTATTGCTGTAGTAAATGAACAAGTAAGCAAACTCCTAAGTGCGGCTTCGCTTGGTCATAAAACGCTTATTTTTTTTAAACCGTTGTTGAACTTTTTTTATTACTTAGTATTCTTCATTAAAAAAAAGACGTCCAGTTTTGAAACTTATTCGGATTCATAGAGACTTTTAAATATTACCGTAAATATCAACTAAAACATCATTATCAAATCGAATTTTTGATCAATAAGTAATTTTATCTTATAGCTACAGATAAACGAGGGTGTATATTTGTCGGTCAATCTAAGGATTCCAATTTAGTTGGCTGGAACTGACAGTTTGTCTAATGCTGGCAGAAAGTTCTTCTTTCTCACGACCGACGTTTTTAATCAATAGAGGGCGCGTATTTAATGTGTCTTGCAAAAGAAAAATTTACTAGATTCAGTGTAAAACATATGTATATCATAATATTCACTAACAATACAGACAAACTATAAGTATTAAGTTTATGAAACAATTCGTTTGTATTTTAATAACTAATATGCTGGGTTTTTTTTTAAACTTTGTGTGCAGTAATATTTTTTCATATAACAAGTATAGTAATATGTACAGTAATATTTTTTATCATCTAACGCAAAACGCCGTAATCCTAGTGAACACGCGCTTTTAAGGTTTAAATTGCAAGTTGCCTTGGAAAAGCAGAGGTTCACCATCTTGTATACTGAAAACTGCAAGTTCTTAATATTTAACTTGGAGTGTGGATAGTTCCTTCGTATATATTTTTTATGTTCGAATTCTTATTTTGTATCACTTAGCAAAATTATAAAAATGCAATTGCAAATCAGTATTTAAAGTAGGTAATCGGAATGCTTGGCGAAAATTTACTTGAATTTTTCAATAATATTTATATTGTAATTTTAATATTTTTGAACATTGCATGTAAAAGATACAGAATGATCAAAACGATTCATACCCACCACGTGATTTGGTACCTAGTTACGGGCTCTGCTGGGATTTAGGTTTACCAATGCTCAAATGAAGTAAACAATTTTAAATCTTCTTCAAAAATGTATAAGCTGACCTAATGATTCCCAATAATAATGGGAATGTTTCAGATGATGTAAGGCTCTTGTTTTCATTTTTCCCACGTACTGCTATTCCATTGGTTGTTTCAGTTTCACTCTCAAAATAACTGTCATAGATGAAAAGAAACTTTTCTTTATATGCAAGGCTTTCTTAAACAAATGATTTTAACAACTAACAGCACAGCAAGAAGTTGACATTTAAAAAATGTAATAAGTAAAATATATTCTTAGAAAACTAATTTTCGAATGCCAAAACAAAAGTAATTTTACAAAAAGTGAAAACAAGACCGCTGTAGCTGTTAGCATACACGGCGTAAAAGAACCCCATTGAAATACAGGGTGATCGGTAATAAAACACCCCTACTCTGAGCCCTCTAAAAATAGTTACCAATGTGTATTTTGTCTCTTTTTAACATATTTTCTTATGTATAGCGCCCTTTATAGGAGTTTGTATGCTTACCAAATTTTGAGTCTTTACTCTGTAGTTCGCTGTATAGACGGCTTAGGGTAGGTTTGTTTTATTACCGATCACCCGTACTATTCAAGAAGTGAGGAAACGGATTATGCAAAAAAAATAGTTCCAGAAACTCCAATAGAAGGCGCTGTACATCAGAAAATATGCTAAAAAGAGACAAAATACACGATCACCCTGTTGTATATACTACACATGTTTCATTATAATTATTCTTATTCCAGGTATACGTGAAGATCTTCGAAGCAGCCAAGGACAGGCTTCGGACCAAGGCGAAGACAGCCGCCAAAATGGCGGCCATGAAAAAAAGTCCGGAAACCACGTCCACCATCCCCCTCAAGTCCATGCAGTCGGAGATAAGCACCATCGCCGTCACAGACGAGTCGACGTCTTCGAACAAAGGTGGTATACGAGAACTAATTAGTGACACAAAGCTGAAAAAACATTATAAAATAACGAGTTTAAGAGGGACTGTCAGTCTCATCGGGGTAATGCATTAGTTTTGAAATCACAACTTTTGCAAAAGAATTGCTTCGCCATGTTATCCCATTTTCACAAGGTATGGGAATCATCATTACATCAATTTAAAACAAAATTGACCAGAAATAACATCCGGTTATTCAATTATTAATTGATAAAGTTGTAAAATAGTGTCACTATCTGCTGTATATTTTTGGCATTTTAAATTTTCAAAAATATATAATTAAATAATTATGTAACATTTTCATTTCAAATGCAATACTTCTGCGGAAGTTATGATTCCAAAACTAATGCATTAGCTTTATGGGACTGACAATCCTTTTAACTGGCACACAGTTTTAACCATTTACATTCCCCAGCTATGAGTCAGCAGAAACTGATATTTCCTTTTTATTTCCGGAAAACCTATAAAAATTATCTGCCTGTTCCGTTTTTGCCGTGGTGCTTCTGTGATTTATAATGCCTTACGTAGCTTTAAATGTTTATAAAAAAACTCTGGAAGCTAGAAATAGACAGTAGGGAAACGTACAACCTAACCTCACATAAAAAAAGTCCTAAATAAAGTTGCAGCATTCTTAATAGGCACGACTGATTTTTTTTCTAGTAGACCAAAAGCTGTAGACATTGTTGTGCATGGGAATTTTATGTTCAGGTAGCTTTTCTATTGGTGATTTGTACCTTAAATGTAGAAAAAAGTTATGTCGAAAGGCGATTCCATGCATATATCTTTTATCACTTAAGGGTCGAAAGATAAGGTCGTAGTACGAAATTCTTCTAAGAATTTTACTCCTTTTAAACTTTAGCCAGACCTTCCAGCTGTGGCTCTTGTACGGCGTTGATTCAACTAACAAATCTCCGGTAATTAGTACATATGACACGGAAATTCAGAAAGTAGTTATAATTATCCGGCATTGGCCTGGTTAAATCCGGAAAGTTGGCCCCGGTTGCTTAAGCTATCAATTTATAATATATTTTCCATTTTAGATTGCAACTCTGGAGTCACGGAGGAAGTCAAGCCAGAGAACGTTCCTCAATTGTGTGACACCAAAGACTCTTCCACTTCAAACAACACCTTGAAACCTCCAGAAACAACATTCACCTCGAAACCACCAGGTGGCGGAAGGTCGCTGCTACCAGGCGGCAACCCACGCCTAACAGCAACAGTCAGACACTACATGAAACAGAAACAAAAGATCTGCTTGGCAAGAGAAAGACGAGCCGCCAGAGTCCTTGGCATAGTCATGGGCGTGTTTGTAGTGTGTTGGTTGCCTTTCTTCCTCATGTATGTCATCCTGCCCTTCTGCGAGAGTTGTTATGTCTCTAATAGAGTTATCAACTTAGTGACTTGGCTGGGATACTTTAATTCGGCCCTGAATCCAGTTATTTATACTGTGTTTAATCTAGATTTCAGGAGGGCCTTCATTAACATACTGTGTAGGAAGCCTTGATATAGGAAAAATAAATAACTTCGAAAAATATTACTGCCGACAGAAGCAACTGGTCAGCTTGGCGAGAAAAAGATGAGCCGCCAGAGTCCTTGGCATCGTCGTCATGGACGTGCTTTATAGTGTTGGCTGCCCATCAGTAAATCCTTGACTTCTGAGAGAAATGTTTTGTGTCTTATTAAGTTATTAACTTTTAGTGACTTGGCTACGATACTTGAGTTCGCTCCTGAATCCTGTTATTTACACTGTGTTTAACATACACTGACTGAACAAAACTCATGGGATTACCACCTAATATCTGGTTGGGCCCCCTCTTGCCCTACGGAGTGCAACGATAATGCGTGGAAGTGAGTCTGCAAGGCTCTGGAACACGTCCGGAGCCAATTGTGGCCTGTTCGTGGGTTGAGGATTCAATGCCCTGAGCCTGACGTCGAGGGCATCCCAGATATATTCAATGGGGTTCATATCAGGACTTCGAGGTCGTCGAACCAGGCACGGACGATATTGGCGCGATGTGGGGTTGCGTTGTCATCTTGATACACTGCAATGCCGCCAGGGTGTTGAAACATGACAAAAGGGTGGAGAAGGGTCTGCAAGCAGCTGAAGATACCGCTGACCAGTAAATGTGGCATCCAGAACGACCAGGGGGCCCATTCCATGCCACGAAAAGGGTGCGCCACACACGGTGCCTCCCATCAGCATGGAACAGTTGAAAACGTGATTCGTCAGACCAGATCACGTTATACGCCACTGCTGCAGTGTCCATCCATGGTGATTGGTGGCAAATGCATGCCGAATTGTCCGATGACGCTGGGTTAGCAGTGGCACACGTGTGGGACGACGGCTCTCATACCCGAAAACACGCATGTTCCGACGTATTGTTCACTGGGACACGTCTCTATCACGGCCAGTGTTGGATGCAGCCGTGATTTGTTGCCCATTTGCTCTCCTATCTCGAGTTACCAGTCGTCTCAGGTTTCGCCGGTCTCGGTCATTTAGGGCCTGTGGACGCCCGGTATGGTGTCTGTTGTGGACTGTGACACCCTCATTCACCCATTCAACTCTCGACACGGTCGACCTTGGGAAGCCGAATTCCTTAACCACTTACGAAATGGAATGCCCCATGCGTCGGGCACCCACAACCATGCCACGTTCGAATGCCGTCAACTCACGACGACGTTACATTTTACCTGATCACTCAGACAACCACTTCAAGCAATGTCTAACACACAACTGAGACCGTCGCGGAGGCTACCAGGTGGCGTTGGTCACACGTGCTGTCTATCCACAAATCAGGGCCCTGCTATTCCATGAGTTTTACTCAGTACTGTAGATTTCAAGAGAGCCTTCGTTGGCTATACTGTGTTGGAAGCTTTGATATAAGAAAAATAAACAACAAAACTCTTTCTTGCCGATGAAAAAATTGCTTGAAGCAACTGGTCTGACTGCCTGGATAGAAAAAGACAGGCAGCAAGAGTCAAGAGTCCTAAGTTGTTGGCTGCCCTCCTTCCTTATTATGTAATATTGCCCTACTGCGAAAGTTGTTAAGTCTCCAATAAGTTTTTTAACGACTTAGTTGGGACACTTTTCAACACTGATGTTATTTATGCAGTATTTAATTTGTATTTCAGGTTGGCCTTTATTGCAATGCTGCGTAAGATGCCCTGCATAAGAACAAAACAATAATAACGTGTAAGCATATTTTATTGGTCATGGAGTTATTGCATGAGGAAATTGATTTTAAAAGAGAATGGCAAGCTTTCAGAGTCCTTCACATCGTTCATGTTGTTGTTGTTTATTATTCCATTTGGTCTAGATCAAGTCTAGGCCAAGTCCAAAAGACCGTTCGCCCACAAAAAGTCTCCAACCAGCGCAGGGTTTTCAAGACGGACATTCTTCTGCAGATCCAAACAGAAAAGCAGATGGTCCGGAGAAGCTTTGTTGGTATTACATTTGAGGCACACGGGGTACATGTGTTTAGCTCTATGTTGGCTTCCTTTCATCGTGTATGTTCATGTTTCTATGCTTCGCGAGGAAAATATGCTATATAAAGTCTAAGGCATCGTTAAGGGAATTGTTACAGGGCATTCTTTCTGAAGCGATGTGCCGAAGAGACTAATAAAATTAGTGACTGTTTGGTTGAGATAATTACTTAAACACATGATCCTTTTGTTTTATATATAAAGTGTTTAATATATATTTCAGGAGGGGCTACATACTGTGTGACAGGTGCCTGGATTTAAATTCGACATAAACACTAAATACGCTGATAGCTGATATTAAGAAAGCATTTTGTTATTAGAATGGTTTCATAGGGTAGCAATATAAAACTTGACGTGAGAGTAATGAATCCATGCATACAGCTTTGAAAATGTACATTGCTATGTATACTGACTGTTCTTCCCAGTCATCGAACTCTTCAGCAATAACTGAAACGTTAACGATACTTTTAGAACAACCAAACCTCAGACAGATTTGTTAAATAAAACTATGGTTATTTAAAGTTATAAGGAATTACTATGTGGATTAACTTTACATTGAATATAGTTAATCATTTTATTCTTAGTCCAGTGAATAGAGACTCAAAAAGGGGTTTACCATACAAAAGGTCCGGTATCGCTGATTTTTGTATATGTTGTGTGTGACCCCTAGGAAGTAATAAATGTGAGTTTTCGTCATCCTCGTTCTATTGCTTTTTCCGCCATCTTGAAAAAACGTTCGAAATTTTGCCCATTTTCCAGTTTTTGGCCAATAACTTTTCTCCTAAGCATTTTTAAATAGAACTTTTCGACACAAAGTTGTAGAAAACTAAATTCTCTTCAAAATCGGTATCAAAAGTGTTTTTCTCTGACAAACAGTTAAAGAGCTGCGAAGCAGCAAAAAGGGTGTAAAATCGAGTGTTTCGAATTTGTTTTACTTTTTCACGACTTTCTATCACCGTAACTCACATGAAACTTCATTTTAGCAATAAAATATGATTTTACAAATTGTAGGAAATTTAATTTTCTATAAAATACACTTATCAAAAGTAAGTTTCTTAGAGATTCCATTAAGAAAGGTTAAATTTACAGAAACACAAAAAAAAAGGGTATTTTCACCCGACGATACAATGTTTTATTATTTAACCTATAGCTCTTTCCTAGTGTAATTTTTTAGTATTTTTGTGAATACAAAACTTGTTCAAAATAATTTTTTCTATAAAAAGATCTTTTTGTGTGTTCCATACAAGGAAATGTAACAGAGCTACGTAGTACGAAAAGTGGCGTAAAATCTTGAATTCCGCCAAAAGAGTTTTTTTTAACCCCTTACAATCCCAATAATTAAAAAAAATCATAGTTTTAGCGGATCATAATTTTTATGAAACTTATACATATCATCATTTGTTATATTAGTAAGGTCATAAAAGTAATTTTAAGTTCATTTCCAAAGAATTAAGGTATATTTTTTTAAAAACATAAGCAGAAGCCGTTACATGTTTTGCTAAAGGTACAGAGTTGTCGAATGGATATAAGTATACTTTCATTTAGATTCACCATAGCAACCATAACAATAACTATGGTAACGAAAGTCCTTTTACGAGAAAATAGTGGTCAGGAATGGAATTTGTCAAGATTTCCATGGAAAGATAAAGTGGATCAGCCTAGTGAATTAGCCTAGAGACAACCAAACTCAAATGTGTTGAGTTTTGTATATGGTTCGTCAGAAACATATAACTCTCCATCCAAGTTTTTTTACTACTGATATATCGAGTTCATGAAAAAGTAAGATACTTTTCTTTTGTCTTAATTTGAATGCTAGAAATCGTTGTCATCTATTGTCATTAATATTTATAGTTACATTCCAAACTTTTCAGAGTAGATTTTTCATGCGAGTAAAATAACTTACACCGATTTTTTAATGTTGGTGATGTTTCATTCAAAAAGAAAAACAAAGTTATTACCTTAGCATTTGACAAAAACTCGTTGAAAGTTGAAAAAAAGAACATTTCTGTGGACCCACTTACACTTTTTCAAAGGATGTGCATAGCCAAGACATCCCAAGAAGACCTTAAAGAGTATCTGGAATATGAACTTGCACCATTTCCTATGTCCCTGTTCAATGAAGATGGAAGGGAACAAAGTCTACTTTGTACTCCGCGTTCACACCAGTTACAGATTGTTTGAAACTCCCTTCAAAAAGCATCGTTGTTATTGATGGTGGACATCTACTCCACAAAGTGGTGTGGAGTCAAAACGCGACGTTTTCTGAAATCTACACTGATTATCGGAAGTACATTCTCAAGCATTATGGCTCTACGATAATAGTTGTATTTGATGGCTACCCCGATGATCTTCAGCTGAGTACTAAGAGCGCTGAACGATTAAGGAGGTGCAAGATGAATATCTCCGCTGATGTGATATTTGACCGAACAACTGTAAATACAACCCCACAGAAGAAGTTTTTATACAATGAACAAAACAAAAGAAGGTTCGTAACTTTACTTAGAAACGAACTTGAGGATTCAGGCATAATTACCAAACAAGCAGATGAAGATGCTGACGTTCTAATCGTCAACACTGCCAAATCAATAGCTTCACAATATGAGGCTGTTTTGATTGTGGGTGAAGATATTGACCTACTGGTGGTATTAACTGGTGCGCCTCCTGTTGTCAAAAATGTCTACCTTAAAAAACCAGGGAAAAGCAATTCACCTGACATTGTCTACTCTTCTTCGTCATTTCTGAATGGTTCGACTAAATATCTACTACTCCTTCATGCCATTAGCGGATGTGACACTACTTCCAACATTTTTGGATATGGAAAAGGCAAATTCTGCAATATTTTCCAAAGGAATCCATATTTGTTAGAAGTGGCAAATGTTTTCAATAACCCTGATGCTACTGCGACAGAAATTTCAAAGGCCGGAGAACAAATTTTAGTTTCCTTATATGGAGGAGACAGAGAAAAGTCGCTCAAAACTCTTCGCTTTTCAAAATTTCTTTCTACCACCACAAAGCTCAATTTGGCTAAACTGCCACCAACCTCCGACGCAGCACAATTCCATTCACTGAGGACTTACCATCAAGTCATGGCCTGGAGAGGAATTCAAAAAAATCCGTTCGATTACGGATGGATGAAAGGTAGTAGAGGTTTGCCGCCTATTATGACAAAAAAGGACGCTGCGCCTACGGATTTATTGAAAACAATTAAATGTAAATGCATCAAGAGTTGTTCGGGTGCATGCAGTTGCAGAAAATCTGGCTTGTATTGCTCTTACCTTTGAAAGCACTGCTGTGGGCTGTCCTGCGAAAATAGGGCACTCATCGTCGACGAAGATGATATTGATCTAGACACAACTTCAAACAATGAAGATGAATCCGTAGAAGTTCCTCTTTATGTACCACCCAAACGAGTCCGATTGATAACGTAATTAATTCACTTTACAGATATGTACTTGTACTATTTCATTTGTACCAGTTCAATTCTCCATAGAGATAGTTCTGATTTAATTTGTTAGGCATGATAAATGCCGCTCGGAATATTGTTTAGTTTTTTTATATGTGTATTATTTTAAGCATAAATATTTTCATTAAAATAACTCATTGAAAAATTGATAATTTTCTATTACACATTTTCCCATAGTTCTATTGGTACGATGCTAAACGACACCCTTAATGAAAAACCTAAACGATAACTTAAACGAAAATTACATAAAATAGTTTATATTTTTTATTTAAATTCTTCATTGAAAGGAAAATTTTACTTCAGCCTCATGTAAATTGAAATCTTTTACCAAATCATGTCAAATTATTCAAATGAAAAATACAAATCTTCGTTTTTTTTAATGTATCTAAATTCTTTGATATTGAACCTATAACTATTTTTAAGACCTTGCTAATATAAGAAATCATGAAATATCTACTAGTTTCATAATGATTATAATCCGCTAAAACAAGGGTTTTTTAATTATTGAGATTGTAAGGGGTTAAAAAACTCTTTTGGCGGAATTCAAGATTTTACGCCACTTTTCGTACTACGTAGCTCTGTTACATTTCCTCGTATGGAACACACAAAGTGACCTTTTAACAGAAAAAATTATTTTGAACAAGTTTTGTATTCACAAAAACACTAAAAAATACACTGGGAAAGAGCTATAGGTTAAATAATAAAACATTGTATCGTCGGGTGAAAATGGCCCTTTTTTGTGTTTCTGTAAATTTAACCTTTCTTAATGGAATCTATAAGAAACTTACTTTTGATAAGTGTATTTTATAGAAAATTAAGTTTCCTACAATTTGTTAAATCATATTTTATTGCTAAAATGAAGTCTTGTGTGAGTTACGGTGATAGAAAGTCGTGAAAAAGTAAAAAAAAATCAAAACACTCAATTTTAAACCCTTTTTGCTGCTACGCAGCTCTTAAACTGTTTGTTATAAAAAATAACTTTTAATACCGATTTTGAAGAGAATTTTGTTTTCTACAACTTTGCGTCGAAAAGTTCGGTATAAAAATGCTTAGGAGAAAAGTTATAGGCCAAAAAACTAGAAAATGGGCGAAATTTCGAACGTTTTTCAAGATGGCGGAAAAAGCAATAGAACGAGGATGACGAAAACTCACACTTATTACTTCCTAGGGGTCACACACAAACATATAAAAAAATCAGCGATACCGGACCTTTTGTATGGTAAAACTCCTTTATTCACTGGACTATCTGTGATCATTTTTGGATTTCTTCACCACCTTACCATGCACCTATTAATACAAGGAAAAATGTACACCCAAAACTATCATTCTCCAAAGTATATCTAAGATATAGTGCCCGGTCCGTTCATTGGCGACTTTTGATAGTAGTAAATTCAATTGGAGGATGTCGCCAATTAACGAGCTGGAACCTATATCCTAGTCATGCTTTGGAAAATGAAATTTTTGCAACTAAATCTTTCATATTAACTAATAAGTTCCTTCTGTTAAATGGATCACCATTCACCAAACATGTGAAAGAATTGTTACGTCTGGCCAAATAGAGCTAGAGCCCAAGGCCCCTTGTACTATGTTATTTTCTCAATATACCGGATACGGCAGTGTTTTCGTAAACTTTTAGTATATGCATACCCGCTAGAGTGGGCCAACGGCCAGATTACAGGTACAGGGTGCAAAAGGTAGGTAAATTATAAGTTAACTTATCTCATTTTCTCAGTGCTGATTTTTACGTATATTTTAAAAAAATATTGTAAAAAGTTAATAATCAACACTGCCAAATACTTTCGCCGGCCGAAGGTTTTGCCAGACACTTTAAAAGTCCCTGTAAAGCTCAGACTTTTTCCCATCCCTCTGGTGGCGCGAGATGGCGCTACGCATCTTCTAACTAAACAAAAATTTAATTAAATTGAAATGACAATCTTTCATTGTTTTGAATTTTTTTGGTGCGACTATTTTTTTTTACCTTTAAGGTGACAGAAATAAAGCTGAGGCAATAAGCAATAAAAACGAAGAAAGATTATCATTTTGATTGAATTGAATTTTTGTTTAATTAGAAAATACGTAGTGCCAAATCGTTACACCAGATGCGTGGACAAAGGCTGAACTTTACAGAGATCTTTAAAGCGGCTGGCAAAACTTTCGGCAGACAGAAAGTGTCTAGCAGTACTGATTATTGACGTTTAACAATATTTTTTTAAACATACGTAAAAATCATCGCTTATAAAATAAAATAAGTTTGCTTATATTTTACATACCTTTTGGTACCTGTAAATTTTCTGTCGGTCTACTCTAGCAGGTATGCATACACAAAAAGTATATGAAAACACTGCCTAATCCGACACATTTCATTACTGAGTAAATAATATAGGGTATGTGGGACATGTGCTCTTGGACATAGCAAGTCTATGTTTTGAAACATAGCAAGCTGCTATTGATTTAGTGCTGCAATAACTACAATAAAGAGGCATACGTTTTATCTTTATAATCAAAAACCTGGACATAAGGAGGAACATGACATGTGAACTTTCGCCAAATATCGCCACTCTTGCTACAAGATGTTGCCGAAAGCATTTTGTGAGTGATTTTTTACAGTGATTAGTTTTGCGTGCCCATTTGTCATGCAAACACGTGATAGGTACAGCTTAGATGTCACTGGTGTACACAAAACCAATCCATAGCCACCTACATATAATACCATGTAAGCTCGATTCAAAATTGGAAGTCATCTTAGCCAGCTGTCGATAGATGGCGCGATGACCCAATAAAGTGCACAATGCCATGTGTTGTTTGTTTACGAATTTCAATCCAATTCCCATTTCAGTTCGCTATGATAAGAATTTTTGGTTTCAAGAGTTCGAAATTTATACTTTTTTGTAAACTTTAGTAACACGCTGGTCCACAGTGAAAGTGCGACTGAGAGGAAAGTACCCAATTCTGAATGATTTCAACGTGCTAAACACGAATATCACCTTTAAAAAATGTAAGTTAGCTCTTGTTTTTGAGTTACTGTGTTTGTTTGTTTTTTGTCATTACATAGAATACGGCGAAAGACATGGCGCACCAAACGCAAAATTAATTAAAGTCAATTTTGTTTACAGAAACCCTTCAAATTTTTGCTCATACAGGTTTTATTTTATATTATCAACATGGAGTGGGAGGAAATGATAACTTTCAAGGTTTTTGCAACCATATTAGCAGCTTAATACCCTTCAAAGCAACATAATTGTTCTTATGTCAAGAGATACAGAACAAAGAGCAAAATTCCTTGTATTTCGTACTTGTTTGTTTTAGAAGCTGTAAAATATCAAAAATTAGTGTTAGTGATAAATCTATAACTGGTAATGTCTTGTAAATGCATTAATAACGCTAATAACTTCTGTTATATTTGCGGCAAAGTGCAATTTTCTGCACGAAAAAAAGAGCATCACTGCAAAAGTAAAGAAAGCTTATCATTTGTATTTTGATTACAAGATAGGAGACCAAGAAAAATTTCTGGGCTCCTCACGTATGTAGTTAGACTTGTGTAGCAAATTTGTCACTTTGATTTCATCTGGGAAAAAAGATAATTCTGGGAAGAAAAACGGATGCCGTTTTATGGAACTAAAGGGAATGTCATTTTATGATTATGAGGGAACCAACAAATCAGATTAATGACTGTTATTTCTGCATCATCTCAACAGTTAAATGAGGTGTTATTTAAAAAAAAAGATAAAAGTTAAATAGCCTAACATTCCTTCTACTCTGCGTCCGGTCCAACATGACAAGAGACTATATGCTAAAAAGTCTCCAATATTTTTTTTAGTTTTAATGAGGATAATAGCTTAATATGCTACAGCTTCTAAAAACAACCATGGACGAAATGTGAGGAATTTATTTCTCTTTTTTATCGGCCCCTCTTGAAGTGATTATTATAATTGTTGCGTAGTGGGGTATTAAGCTGCGAATATGGGTGCAAAATCTTTGAAAGTTATCAACTCTTCCCATCCCCCATGTTGATAATATAAATTAAAACCTGTATGAGCAAAAATTCGGAGGGTTTCTGTAAACAAAATTTGCTTTAATTAATTTTGCGTTTGGTGCGCACATGCATTTCGCCGTATCCTATGCAATAACAAAAAACGATCATAGCTCAAAAACAAGAGCTAACTTACATTTTTTAAGGTGATATTCGTGTTTATCACGTTAAAGTCATTCAGAATTGGATTTACATCTCACTCTCAGAATTTTTTTGAAATTTTGTTGTCCAGTGTAATACGAGTACTTAGATGTAATACGGAATTTAAAGAATGAAAATTAATCAAAGGATATATCAGAATCCTGTGATAAATTATTAAGAAGAGTTACAAAATGAATTACAGGTTGATGATGAGTCAACAGTCAGTCGCAGAAATTTTGTTGTCCAGTATATTTGGAACAAATAATGCCTAGTTTTTTTGCACCATACCATCCTGTAAATCAAAGAAAGAACATGGTGTTTCCATATAGGAATTCCTACGAAATGGATGATATTTGGTAAACAGTTTTTAAAATTATTCTTTTGGGGTGAAAATTTATCATCCAGTTCTATCTCATCAGTTTTCATCTATTCTAAATATTTTTATTCTTGGAACGTTTCGTAACGCATTAATTATTATTTGTTTTTCCCATCCTAATATATAGTTTAAAAATACATTTACTTTTGTGATTTATATTCAATTTGGTTCGGGCAAACTGTTTTCTAATATGAGTATTCTAAAAAGCTATGTTTTTATGAAAAGTTCTTTTAGTTTGTTTTCTTTTATTTTCGTCTTAAAAGTTATTTAGTTCTTTTATTTTTTTAATAACGGTATTTGAAACAGCCCGCTAGATCCTTCATCCTTCGCGAATACAGTCCTACTAAAATATGCGAACGACCACCCACAGGTGGCGCTACTTATCGTACAGTTAAGTAGGAAGGTTGGTACAACCTAGCGAATGCTTGAGAATCAGCCTGTAAATTCTATGTTATTTCTCGAGCTTACATGGCATTATACGTAGGAGGCTGTGAACCTATCATACTGTGTCGAATGAAAATTCATTCGATAAAATTTTGGAGGAAAGATGACGATGTTCGTCGAATGTTCGCTTGTCCTGACCCTGGTTTTGTCCCTCTGTCTATGCCTAGCTTAACTTAATGGAGAAAACCATCATTTGAAAAATTCATTGCAAAGGCAACCTGATGTCCACATACAATAGAAACAAACTAAATTGTGTTTTTCTCTTTACAGTGTTTTAAAATCAAGTGTTTGTGTTCAATTAACAGAATTAGGTTCAGTTATATGAGACGAAAAGACCATTATCATAAACATAGAGAAGGAAAAACATTCATAACTTGAAAACATTTTTTTGAATTATCACATGGAAATGAAGCTTTATCTGAAGGATGATGTACAGTTACTTCATTCAATTTTACACAAAATTTCCATATTAGGACAATATTTTTATATAGTATTTCTGGAAATGGTTTTTGTGGTTTTAAAAATATTTTTATGAAAAATTACTATATAAAATAGTAGGATCGTGATAATTCTTTAATATTACAAAACATGTAATGATTTTTCGCATACATACATGTGAGTTCCTAAACATTAAGTTTTTAACGGTACTTGTGTATTATCCACCATTACACCCATCGACCATATTCGCCAATCCCAATAATATTATCGCCAAACATGGTTTATAAGTATAATTTTTAATAAGTGAAAAGCAATAATTATCTATGTAAAAAAGTCCCCATAAAAACGCAAATAATAATGAAAAACTTATAATAAATGGTTACAAAAAATTAATATAAATAAAAATGTATAATAATTCTTATAATATATCTAGATACACTTTATTTTTTTTTGTTTGTTGGCTCAGTGTCTTATGTGCTCGTCTTACATAAGTCCAAAACCGAGGGTTCGAGCCCCGGCTAAGTCGGCAGATTTTCAGGATGGGAAAGTCGTCAGCACGCATGTTATACGATTATGTGGCATGTAAAAGATCCTTTGAGTAAAACCAAAAAACTTGAGCTAAAGAACTGACAGACCGATAGTGGATGATACACAAGTACCTTAAAATTTGAACTCAAAATGGACTATTTCTCATAAAATTAAGAAAAGTGTTATTAGCAATAAATAATTGTAACTTGCATTATCGAGTACAATTTTTCTGTAGTTGAATGTTCAACAGTTACTCTGTGTGTTAACCTATGCATATATTTAAATATACATACATTGCTTTTACTTTAATCATCATATTCTTTGCACTTTCATCATTATCTGCAGCGTTACATTTTTATATCCAATTAAGATAATTTTATAAATGACTTGTCAGCTACCAATTTCGAAGTTGAACTACCTATGCAAGATACAATTGTGATATACGTCAAATTTTAGGCTTAGCACTAATAAGATCTATCATAGAGTTAAGAAGAAAATGGAGTTGCTGCCTTGCAAAATCTAATACGAAAACTGGTTTACCAAGTGAAGCTATAGATCGCCCGGTAGTAAGCCCAAACAAACGCCTCGGCTAACTATTTGGCTCTATTCTACTGCGCAGTTTGCAAATTGGCTTTCTTTGTACATCGACTTGGCGATTTCTGACTATCTAATGAAAACTATAATTTCAACGCATTTTCCTTCCCTGAGAAGGGAATTACTATACCAACTTGTTTATATTCAGATCTCGTGCTACAGAATACAACTGCTCAAGCAGTCATTTTTTTTATTAATGCTTTTTAACTAACAAAATGATGCGTTTTAGTATGAACTAACAACTAAAGTTGAGTGATATGGGTTTGTTTGGGCTTACTATGTTTTCTTGGCGACTCTCTGACGGCTTCACTTTGTTTCACGCCAAGCTTCTCCATCTTCTTCTTTACTCAATGGACCTAATGCTTATCGTTGGCCATCGTAATGTTGCCATAATTAAAGCCTATTCGGGTTCACGCTGAAAGTTGTATTCGAACCAATTAATGCAGTGTTTGGTACAGAAAACAGCAGTCTAACACAGCGGTTCCCAACCAGTGGGCAAACATAGCGTTACTGGGCCGTGGAAGTTTGGGATTAATTTTTTATTTTTGATGGTTGATGATTTACTATATTAATTGAAATATCATGCGACCAGACTTTAAAATTTCTTTTTAAAGAAACACAATTGGTCTCATTCTGGATATAAGTTGGGCAAGACTATATCCAGCTATTGCCCAAATTGCATTGAAGCACTTGATGGTCTTTTCGACCACATATCTCTGCGTAGGAGTCTCTTCAACTTTAGTTTTCCCTAAAAATACAGAAATAAACTGGATGTTGAGAGTGACTTGAGCCTTAAATTGTCAAATTTGAATCCGGATATTGACTCTCTTATAGAAGAAAAACAATGCCAGAAATCCCATTAAGATTTTGTAACGGATTTTCAGTAATGTTTTTTTTTTAATATAATATATTTGCAGTAGAAAAATATGTCATTAGTTTTTTGTACAATAACTTTGCTCATTATAAAAAGTAGTTAGTGGGCCTCATAGTTTGTGTTTACAAAATTGGTGGGCCGCACAAGTAAAAAGGTTGGGAACCGCTACTACTCTAACAGCTGGTCCATTGCTGTCTTTGACTGTAACACATGTATGCTTAATGAGACAACAATCCCTATATTTATGTCTTAAATATATAAAATTGATGGTGTTATTATTGTATCCATACATTTTTAACTATGCAATAGGTTCTCATGGTGCTATTGTGTATGTATAAGTTTCTCACATAGAATGAAATACTGTACATATGGATACAATTATGTAATAGTCCTATATTAAAATGTATTGGAATAAAAACGGTTTTTCGATGTGTAACTGTAGAAAACTATTATTTTATTTCAACTATAAAACTTTAAAAAATAATCAAGAATAATAAAATTCAAGATGTCCACCGGCTCGGTAGCATAGAGGTATAAAGCAGCATGCTCGCCTTATCGCCACAATCATGCGCGTTCGAGCTCTTGAGTCGGCTGATTATCAAAATGGGGAAATCGTAGGTACGAATGGCTTATGATTTTGTGGCAATCAAGAAATAGAATACCTATTTGGCCTGGTTAACACATGCCGGACGCATACATCCAAACTATACACAAATTGAAGAATAATAGCTATAATGGAGTCCTCTTAGTGGATATAGTTTTTGAGTGACGTAAGGGGGTACGAAATCAAAACAAAACATCGAAGCGTTTTGCTATTTAAGTATTGCACAACCCAACTCCAGAATATTAGAATAATGAGAAAATCATGTTTCAAGTGCTTGAAATTTTGTAATTATTATACGGAAAATTAAAGATTGACAAATTCTTTTTGTCGCGTCACATTTCACGTGATTTGTTGATGAATATAACCTAAAATAATTATCATGGTTTAAAAAAAATTCTTATAAGGGTCATTCTCAAAAAATGTTACAATTCCAACTTCCAATGTTAAAAAAATAAAGTTGGGTTTTATTTAAAATATTTGTTCCTATTACATTAAGAATTCACCTCTCTAATGAAACTCCACAAAATCTATTTTTTAAAAATAATTTATGCCTTAATTCAAATTTTTCACTTACCGCAAAGCTGTTATACCGAGAGTAAGGAAACGGACGTGATAAAATATACGTTTAGACACCACACTCGAATTGCTTTCAACTACAAATTTTCTACAGTATAAATATTTTGATAGCAGCGCTCCTGATTTCTTAGTTTGAACTACATTTCTCAGTTTGAACTATTTTACATCCGTAATATTAACGTAAATTTCATATTTGTGTTTTTCATTCTTTTAAAAAGAAAATGCGACAGTGACAACGGGAAAAGGCAAACGATTTTTTCATCTTTTTTATAGCAAAATGAATTTCTCCATTGAATCGTGTGTTAATAATTATTTTTTATATAATTAATATAAATTTAATTATATTATTTTTTATTTTTAACGTTTCCAAAAAATAATTTTATAGCTTAATACTTTTTAAAAATTAGTTATTTTTCTTTCTTTTTTTTGATAGTAATAAATAGGTTCGCCCACTTTTTAAAAAGTTCTAAATGGGCAGACGATTTTTTCCTCATTTTACAATAAATGGATTTGTTTGAATGACTAATTTGTTCTATTTGCGAGATCTTCTACTCTTTCGTCATTGTTACACTAATTCGTCTGAAAGTAAAATGTTCCCATCTATCAAAGGAAATACCAAGGATCAATACCTTGCATATTAATACTTTCGCTGTAGATGATCCCTAAAAGCATCATTAACTTAAGATCCAATAATACTATGTCTACGTCTAATGCGGCAACAAAAGCCGATGCAGCGAAAGAGTTAAAACAATGATCAATTAAAACGAACAGCAAATACGATTAGCTTAAAACAAATTTTAATTAGTTTCATACTACAAAAAAATTAAGCTGCACAAATCCACTGTATACGGAAAATACAATAAATGCTTTCTAATCCGAAGTTTTAGCTACTAAATATATTTTGGATTATCGAAGGATGTGGTGTTGCCTTTAAATTACGTTCCACTAGTGCATACCGGAGAATACCTTTTCATTAACGTGAAATTAAAAAAACATGAAATTTAAAGATAATCGTGAAAACTACGTTTTCAAAAGAATAACTTCGATGAGACAGGACAGATGTCTGAGAAGGATTACTACGAAATATCGGTTTAGAACCGTGAATTTCATAAACAAGAAGTGGCGAGAATCAGGAGTGGATGCCTCAGTGAGTACTACACGGCGAAGAATACATGAATTTGATTTTCGATCGCATGTTCTATTATATGTCTACTTAAAGATTATGATTAAGAGCAGTGATCGTAATTGTAGACTCCGATAAGGTTAAACAAAATGCGATATGATTAAAAATTCTTATGTTTAATCAAATATTTAATAATATGTGACTCGCACTTATTTATAGTTACAAATAAGTTGCCATGTCATCTGAAATTCTGCAGATGCCAAGCAACAATCAAAACTTTTATGTCTAATTGGTTCGTAGTTAAGAATTGGGGGCGCTGTGCTTATCAAAAAGTTAGCCTCTTTTTCAATGGTAGCAGAGTGGACAAAATATACTTTATCATCGATTTTTGCTATGAAGTTTAGTTAACTTAAAATTTGTTTTTAGCTTAACGTAATCAGATACTTAAGGGCTTTAAACAGCACTATAACTTTATTCTTAAATAAGCTCCAGTTTAACAAAAACACGGTAACATAGTTGTCATTGAATAATTACACTCACCTTAATTTTTCAAACTTTTGTCTTTTTCCTCCATAAACTAAAATTTTATGAGAAAATTGTCAGGCATTTCAGAAATAAGTGTCTATGGTGATACTTATTTCAGCAAAAAACTCCATTTTTTTGTCGTGAAATTTTGGTAACAGAGTCAACAAAAAAAATCTTCGGTTCTGTGGGACAAAATATATTAAGCAACAAAAGAAAACGTTTTTTTTTTAATTAAGTGGTGGTTAAAAGCTTATTTGATAGCCAAGACACTTGTTAATCAATATAAGCATCAATGATTACGAAATATTTATTTCAAGTTACAATTATCTTCTCTTATTCTTTAATTTTTCGTCATGGAATACGTGAATTTTACCGACTATGCTCCTTTAAATGAAGTCTTTAACTTTTGTTTTAGTATTTTTGTATTTTTAAAATATTGGTACAATAACTTAAAAGTTCGTTCTTTTATGCAGTCCAAGTGAAAATTCCGTAACAATAAAATTAAAAAAGTTATGAAAGCTGTGGGACACCATTTGTAACATTTTTTGAGAATGACCCATAACGAATTGAACATAAAAATCAAAAAAATATAATACATCAAATCATTTTCCACAAAATTAGAATAATGTGTAAACAAGTAACATAATCTATTCAAACGAGTACCTGTGAGAATAATCAGTATTTAGTTATATCGCCCTTAGCTTTAATTACATTCCGCAAACGATCCGGCATACTTTCCACTAAAGTTTTGCACTGTTCTGTGCTGATATTATTCCAAACAAATTTCACGATGTTTATAAGTTCATTTTTGTCCTTTGGGGCCAATATTTCAAGTTTTTTCTTCATTAAACCCCAAATATTCTCTATGGGGTTCAAATCCGGGGAATTGACTGGCCAAAGAACACTAGGATTTCATTGTTCTTGCCAAGACATGGTAGTTTTCGATGTGTGAGATGATGCAGAATCTTGTTGGAAAATAAAGTCACCTTCAAATATCTTCAGACGCTGGAATCATGTAATTATCAAGAACTGCCTTGTATGCTATGCTTCAGTATTGACAATACCTTTCACTATACACAAAGTTCCTAGTCCATGAGCACTTAAACAACCCCAAACCATTATTGAAGTACTGAGCTTAATTGTACGTTTCAAGCAGTTTGCGTGAAAAGCTTCGTGAGAAAAGCGCAGTGACGCGTTTATACCAATAGGCGGCCGCCTGTGGCCCCAAGATTTCGAGGGCCCCCAAATTTCAAAATTAATAACAAATACCAAGACTTACAACTGTTTGCATACAAACATAATAATTGACCGACCGCCGAATTGTCGCTTTTTCGTGTCTCCTTTTACCGAACTATACAAGCGTGACGTCACGGAGTTCCGAGAATTTCCAATTCTTTCAAATATTTATATACTGTCTGTCTACGGTTTGTTGGCCCCCGATTTGTTTGTAAACCCAAAAAAAAACACAACTTTTATTGTAATAAAAATTACAAAATCTGTTTTTGACGGAAGATTTTAGACAATACAAATATCCATTTTTGTAAATCGATCGCATAGTAACGGTACACTGGAGATTTTTTCAATTTTGATTGAGATTTAATGCATTGTAAACAGAACGCACTGTATTTTTCGACGCACTGTAGAAACGCACTGTATTTTTCGACGAAAACGTGGAGAATGAGATTGTTGTTAATGAACAAGAAAACTTCAAAATTAATACCGTTAATGTTATTTGTGATAAGTTGAATTTTGAACTCGATAACAGACTGAAGTCCTATAAGGAAATCAATAGTCTGTTCGGATTGTTTTTTTAAATGATGAGGAGAAAGAAGATGTTTCAGCTGACGAAGTCGAATCCATGATCACTAAACTTACAACAAAGTAAAGGGAGGATATTAAGTCTAAAACAACGACTGCAACCGAAAGTGTTTGAGACGAAATAAAAACATTTTTTAACATACTTGCCAAGAAAAGAACACTTTGTGGTCTCCAGCGGAAATGTATAACTTTCTGCAACACGAATTAAAATCGACTTTTTCATGTGTGGAAACGCTGTTGGGTATTTATCTAACAATTCCGATTAGCAATGCAACTGGAGACCGTTCTTTCTCTGCACTAAAAAGAATAAAGAATGTGCAGAGAAATATGATTGGACAGATACGCCTTAACGCCTTAGCGATTCTGAACATCGAATCAGATGAAACAAAAAAAAATTTGATTTGAAAAAAAATTTCGACGAGGTGATAAACGAATTTGCAAAAAGAAAATGCAGAAAGAAAAAGTTGTAAATGGAAAATAAGTATGTAAATATAAGATAAGGGCATTAAAAGTACAAGTGAAATGCTTGTCTCTTGTAATATTTAGCCAAGACCATGGTTCTTTTTTTCAGCCCCGATTGCGTCACTAGCATTTCATGCTCCAAAAAAAGGGAGGGGAGAATCCCAATTTACAAACTGGTTCATCCTTCGTCATGCTTTTTTATTTGTACGAGTATTAAGATTTTTTTTAATTCTAATTTCTGTTTGGGGGGGGGGGGGGCGAGGGGCCCCAAATTAGGAGGCCGCCTATGGCCCCCAACATCCATAAACGCGTCACTGGAAAAGCGCCAAACACGGTTACTCTGAGGACCGACAGAAACGCAAAATATAGACTCATCACTAAAAACTACTTTATTCCACTCCTGGGTGCCCCAAGACAACATTTCTCTGCACCATATCAAACGTCTCCTTTTTTTTTTTGTTTGGCACTAAGAAACGATTTCTTCTTGGGAACATGCGATCGAAAATCAAATTCATGTATTCTTCGCCGTGTAGTTCTGACCACTGACCTGATTCTCGCCACTTCTTGTTTATGAAATTCACGGTTCTAAACGAAATTTCGTAGTAATCCTTCTCAGACATCTGTCCTGTCTCATCGAAGTTATTCTTTTGAAAACGTAGTTTTCACGATTATCTTTAAATTTCATGTTTTTATAATAAGCTTGAAGAACTTTACTCACAGTTTCTTGAGAACAATTCACATTTTTGGCTATCCTTTGCTGGGTAAGCCAGTCCCCGACTTCCGATAATTTCAAATGAAATTTACGTTTAAAATTTACGTTTTCTTCTAAGTTTTACCAATTAAATCTAGAATTTTGTTTCTAAACTAGAAGCACATAACTCACTCATAATTTCATCGAATTTGACTCCAAAGTGGATCAATTAATTCAAATATGAATTTTTTGAATTATTTTTATTTATTTTGAATTGTTTTTTTAATTCAAATATTGTAATATTTATAAAATTATTAATTATTTATTCATTTGTATGTTGTTGTTGACAACAATATTAGTTAGCATACTTAAAAATCAAGGTTATATTTTGGATTACATGTAATGATCTCATATAAAAGTATGTGTTAGTTACATATTTAAACTCAAAACTGGCTGATTTGGGAAAATTGGAGGAGGTTTAGTAGAATCTAGGATTATATAGAAATTTCTATCGAACCAGGGGTTAGGAGTTGCAAAAGTGGCTGATTTTTCCCACAGGAAAGCATTGTAGCTAGAATTATTTTTTAATTCAATTTAAAAATTTCGCTCATCCGTCGTGTAACTAAAACTTAGAAAAGAAAAAAAAGACGTGATTTAAATTTTAAGAAATTTAAATTGAAATCAGTATTTTATTTTATTTTTGATTTTACTTTGAATTATTTTTATGGTTGGAAAATAATTACACTTCAATACAATCCCATCACTTCCATTATCCATCATTTCACGATGGCAGGACGTCGAGCATATGACGACTTCTTTGCGGTGATATGGATAAACTTGCATTCCAACTCAGCCAAATGGACGGAGCTGAAGCATTTACTGCACATTTGTTTGAAACAATGCACATATTGTTGGCTTTATCTTTGCATGGTGCTAACCCCATCTTCCCAAATTTCAAATGCAATTCTTGTTATAGAAAATTTATCGGCTTCGTTTCAAGGTATAATGTTTGACTGAAATGTGTCGACTATCTAACTGACCAATATTAATCTACAAATAGTCTAATTATCTGAAATTAGGTTTTTTATTTATAGTATTGTGATGATTTGAAAAAAAAATTATAATTATTTATTCATTTATGGATTTGTGAACAATGATGTTGTTGATAGCAATACTAATAGAATGACCTATAAGGTTATAGTAATTTTTGGACGATCTAATATTTATTTTAATATACGACATAAAAACGATTGGTGTAGAATCAAATTATATCAGTAGTTGCTTCATATAAAAGAAAGTCGTGTTAGTTACACTATTTATAACTCAAGAACGCCTGAACTGATTTGGCTGAAAATTGGTGGGGAGGTAGCTTAGAACTAGGAATAGGCTATAGGATACTTTCTATTCGAACACAAGCGGGTGTAGGAGTGCAAAACGTGAGCTGATTTTCCCACAGGAATAGCATTGTAAGACTAGAATTTATACTTTTTAATTCAATTTAAAGAAATTTCAGCGTTCAGCGTGAACGAAAATTAAGAAAAGAAAAAAAAAGCACGTGGGTTTAATTTTCTGGATTGTTATTTGAATATCAGTATTTTATTTTATTTGTTGATTTTTAATATCTTGATTTTTTTATGGTGGATCAGATTTCCTCAACTTGATTTTAATTATGTTTCCGAATTTAATTTAATTGATGTTTATAAATGGTAAGAAATGAAGATATGGAGGAGTATAGGTTAACCTAAAGAATCGTGGCCGGATTTGGCGATTTTTCAAAATGTCGCCAAGTCGAGATGATAACAAACCCCGGCACTTGCCGAGATGGTTGCCATCTCGAAATGACCAAAAATACTACCTAATTTCAAAATGGCCGACCTAAAACAACGGAAAAATTCATTAAATTGCAGACCAGATTTATAAAAAAAAAGTGTAACTTTAAAATGCTGAAGAATTGATTTTTTTAAAAAAGTAAATAATTATTTAAAATCATTAAGCATCTAATTAATAAAATATTAGTAAAGAAAACTTCAGAATAAATTATATGCGTTTAAGATTTAAATAGATTAACATTTAGAAATTGTCAATGCAATTGCTAATTTCGCCAAAGGTTGCCATCGGCGATACCAGATTTGGCCTAAAATTGCCGGCCACGATTCTTTAGGTTAACGGAATATATTCGGCATAAATAAGGAATTTGTACTTTATATATAAAACTTTTCCAACCATACAAGAGGAGGAATGTCTGTTTTGTTTTCTGATGTTAAGATGGCGTAATGGTCGATTGAATTTTGGCATCGGCGGCTGTTGGCGAAGTTGAAAATTTAACGTAGCGTAGCTATTCCCATCCAGTTGTATGGGTTAGGGTTAGTTTGAATTATCGTCGCATTAAAGCTACACACGAGTGCTATTGGAAACGGGAGTCGTAATTTAGAACCACAGTCAAATTACGAGTCGACGCGTTAGTAGGTACCCAATGCAACTTTTAAGGGCGAAATCGTACGCAGCGTTGGGAATTTGGAGGATATTTAAAGTGCCCCTCCTCTACACGGGGTATTATTCGTCGAACATTTTTTGGTTGCACGAGCCGTTTATAGGTCGGCAGTTATTTTGGCGATGCCCGGACCTGAACCTGGGACCTACCGCATGCAAGACAAAAGTCTTTACCGACTGGGTCCCCCAACCCTATCGAGTTATATGAAATACTAGCAAATTTATACCCGTTCTTCGCACGGATTAAAAAAATATCAAATCGTTCCAAATATGTTTACCATATAACCTGTTATAGGAATATAAACTTATGTTATTGCTCCCGCTCGTTATAAAGTATAAAATCCCGTTTCATTGCCTTAAAATTCCAAAATGAAAAATAAGCTATAAAATGCACTCATAAATGTCATCACAATTCCCTCATAAATACATAAAACCTTTTAGCTCATTTGGCGCGTTTTGGGAAATAATTTGTCGAGAAAATAGATATAGCTACAAACACACCCATTATACAGCTCTAACACAATGACCTTCGAACAACCGACCAGCTTATAAATTATTTATAAAAGAAATTGCCTATTTGGCGAATTTTATTAATAAGTTGGCGAGATTGGCAACGTATTTGGCGAAAAAATAAAGACATAAAAACACTAATAGCTCTAGTTGATGGCCTTTATTAACCATCATAGTTCAGTAATAGCTTAACTGTACATTTATTGCTTAAATATGCATACATGCAGTCAACAGAAAAATCAATGAAAAATCATCAAATAAACCCACAATAAAATCCGGGAATGAAGACTGGCGGAATTACGTCACTTGAAAATGTCAATTATTTTTCAAATAATGAATTTAGTTTCTGAAAGTAATGGCAAAAGAATAAAATAAACATTTTGAATTTTAAATGTTTTCGTTAAAAGTTTTATTTAATTTTTTCAGCCGATGGCATCAGGAAAGAGAAAAAATGATCGTATTTGAGCGAAAGTGGTGTATTTTTTTAAGAAAATTCGAATTTTCTCTAAAAATTGAACAAATATGAAAAAACTAAGCCTCAGGTGCACACGTTAATATTAAAGGGAATCTATCTTAAAAATTTCGAATTTCTGAGGGCAGTATAAGTAGGTCTTTTACGATCCGATGACAAACAGACACACAGACAGACTCTTTTATTATTATAGATGAAGTGGAATGTTTACCACATTTGGGCAGTTTCGTTTTGCGGTAATCGTGAAATAGAAACAGGCCATTATATCATGTATCTGTTCTAGCAATTTGAACAGGAGCCTTTGGGAAAGCCCTCAAACTCCTGGAAGGGCCTGGATAAAATCAACCCCTCATATTAGAATGGGAGGAGATTATATTATCAAAATGGAGTGGACCAGTGGAGGAATCAATTGGTATAAAATAAAAGTTGACATTAAAATAAACTACTAATCAGGGTTATTAAGGGTACACCCGTGCAACGCCGGGTTTATAAAACTAGTCCTAAATAAATCGGGCAGATTCCCTAGAAAATGTTCAAATATTCTGAATATTCTAATAATCTGGAGGAAGAGGTTGTAGTACTAAGAAGAAGCTCCGTTGATTTTTTTTTTTAATTTAGGTTATATTATGGTTTAATAATTACTGTAGTTTATTAATTAATGGAACTTGAGATATTTATTATACAATACTTTTCGAATATTTTTTTTTGTAAACAGAAATTATTTAAGAAAATTGTGAAACCAAAACATATGAATTAAAAATCATTCTCAAAAATCTGTGACCATGTCTTAACGGTAGGTTTAATGGGTTAAAAATAGAAAGCCACATAAAAATGTTTCATTACATTAGATTTATGAAAAAAAATTTAATACACTTTTGGATGGCTTCGACATCCTGAAATCTTGTTTCCTTCAGCGAATTTTTCAGCTTTAGGTGCTCAGAAATTCGCTTTCAGCTGAAGTGAAAATGGACGGAAGAATGAACCTTACATTTTAATGCAAAATTTAAGGTTAATTCTTTGGTCCATTTTCACTTCAACAACAGGAATTCAAGAGCTACTTTTAAATACGCTTTTCCACGAGAACAACTTACTTCGGAATGGCGCCGATTACACGAAACATGCGCAAGAAAACGCTCTTCAAAAGGCAATCATTAGCGCCATCTTCCGGCTTTTCGTTCTCCCACAGTTACATCAGCCCTGGAAATTAATAGCCGGACCTTGCATTTTAGCTTGGGCATAAATAAGTCCTATATTTTAGCTTGGGCATAAATAGGTCCTATATTTATGCCCAAATATTACTCCAAGGTACCTAGTAGTTTTGTGTCACTAAAAATCAATGCTATACATTTTTAATGTAATAGAAAGATGACTCAACTTCACTTGAACATGACCGTGGCATTATCCTTGATTATTTTTTTAATCTATAAATATAAATGCCTGTGTATTGTTAAACTATAGTGGCTAGAGGAGAGCCACTAGATCACTCCTCTAGCCACTATAGTTAAACATTTCCATTCTTAATAAGTCAGATATACCGTTGTGTATACAATTAATCCATTTTGGTAAGTAGGTCGTCAATTTTCGAAATTTTAGGGGGTTTTTTTGTGTCAAATGCTCTGAAAATTCTGATTTTACTTGTTTACTTATAATTTGTATTACAAATAGTACTAATAAGGAATTAAAAAACGTAGGATATGATAATTTTATGACATCGTTACAGAAGAGATTGATAAGGGCAATATGGTTGATGTTACTTCCATCGCGATTTCCAAAAGGCTTTTGATAAAGTTCCTCATGAAGCTTTGTTCATTAAGTTGAAAAGATTTCGGTTAGGGACTGCCGTGGTCCGTTGGATTAAAAGTTGGTTGACCAATAGAAAACAAAGGGTTCACATTAATGGTAAGTATTCTGATTGGAATGAAGTAGTGAGTGAATGCCTCAGGGCTCTGTACTAGGGCCAATTTTATTTATTATGTTTATTGATGATATCAGCTGGGGGTTGAATAGCAAGTTAAGTATTTTTGCAGATGACTTAAAAGTGACGAGTACAGTAAATTCTGTTGAGCAAATCGAGCAGTTACAAAACGATCTTACGAAAATTAGTAATTACTGAATGGGCTTCAAGGTGGGGCAAGTCGTTCAGTGTTAATAAATGTCAAACCTTGTATTTGGGTAAAAACAATGTTAAACAATCTTATGTTTTACAGGGAGAAAGTATCCAAGATAGTGAATTTGTTAGAGATTTAAGAGTTTTGGTGAGCAATGATTTCAAAATGAGTAAACAGTGTGTTGAAGCAAGTAAGAAAGCCAATCGAATGTTAGGTTATATTAGAAAAAGTATCACTTCTAAATCTAAAGAGATTATTTTGCCATTGTATAGGGGACTGGTAAGGCCACATCTGGAATATGCTGTTCAGTTTTGGTCTCCCTTCCTCAGAAAAGATATAGTCTTGAAAAAGTTCAGCATAGGGTTACAAAAACGATTAAGGGTGATTATGATAACAGATTAAGATCTTTAAACATGTTTTCCCTGGAAAATAGGAGAGTTAGGGGTGATTTAATTCAGTTATTCAAGTTCATAAAACAGGGAGACATGGAGGGCTTAGGTTTTACCTTAAATAGCCGGACCAGACGACATGATCTGAAATTGAATAAATCATGCTTTAGAAGGGAAGTAAGAAACATTATTTTTACAATAGAGTCGTCAATGAGTGGAATGCTTTACCAGATTATGTTGTGTATTCGAAGAGAGTAGAAGATTTTAAGAAGAATCTTGATAGTCTTTGGAAACTGGTAAAGTATTAGATTTATTAGATTTATTTTGGACTAACCTTGCTGGGCCTCTGGCCTGTGGTTGGTCTACAATTTTTGTATTTGTATTTGATATTCAAAATTAAAACCAAAGTGAAATAAAAAAAAAAATGGCTTATTTGAAGTGAGTTCTTCAAACAAGCCATTTTTCAATAGACGAAAATTATTCCTGCACTCTTTCCAGGATTTCATTGATGGTTTCGGTAATTAAAAGTATGGGATGGTATTCTCCACCCATTCCATTGGTTAACTGTAACACTGTTGCCACTCCCACTCAAAACGTGAAACATGCCCATTGTACCGTAGATTTAATCCGACATGAAACAATGTTAAAATTACACATTCGGTACAAAGTAATTCCTCTTTATTTATAATGTAACAATTCAAAATACTTATAGATTTAGAGTTTCATTTCGATAATTTAAATTTATTGAAACTAAGATGAAAGATGTCATTCTCTCCACCTCAACGAAGCAGTAATTGACAAATGTTTCTCATTTCAAGTACTATAAAGAAGTTAAATTAACTCATTTCTCAAAATCTGTTAGATGATACTTTTTTAATGCTAAAGGGGTAAAAATATTCTATATAAACAATAAATATTCTATACAAGTTGAAAAATTTGTTTCAAACTGTTACTAGATGGCGCAGCATTTTGAATGATCGTGTGAATTTTAAAAAATTTAGCATATTTTGGTGTACTAACAACGCTAAATATATTTTTCTCTAACAATAAAAGTTCTAAAAATTTTTCAGAAGGGTTAAATTGATGGATTCTTTTAATACGAAGGGGGAAAACATTTTATTTAAGTTAAGAGTTTTGAAATGTTACTAGACGGCGCAAAAGTTTTAATGATTGTGTCTATTTAAAATAATATGGCATGATTTTCTGTACTTACAACGCAACATATTCTGCTCTAATAATAAAAGTTCTGAGAAATTTCCCGTAGAATTAAGTTATTATAAGTAGCAATAATTTTTCTATAATAAATTATTTAATATTCAGCATACATTTATACTGAATAGTGTGGCAACGACGTCTTACATTTATTTGTTGTGATTTCTGCATATTAGTGCACGTGAAAAAGTTTTTATTTTGAATTTTATAAAGTGACGTTTTTTAACATTTGTATTTCAATATGAAGGTAAAGTGCATTGTAATTTTTATACCTAATATTGAGTTCTGCTGGTTCCGACAACTTCATCAATCGCGATGAAAGAGAAAATTAATGAAATTTGTTTCATAGCATAATCTGTCTCGCTTAGTAGCTCTTCTATTTCCATTTAAGATTTAAATAGATTAACATTTAGAAATTTTCAATGCAATTACTAATTTCGCCAAAGGTTGCCATAATCCAATTTGTGGGGGTTATCAGATTTGGCGTAAAATAGCCGGCCACGATTCTTTTGGTTAACCGACCGGCCATTATATCCTAGTTGTACCAAACACTGTAACTGGGCATTTTCTGTATTTTCAAAAATGATATTTAAACTAAGTACGGAAAATGAAGTATAATACTATGAATAGTAGCATTAGTACACTAAAAGTAATCTGTCCCTGACATAATTAAAAATTAAATTTGTATTTTACCTGTTTTGTGTGAAATCCTAGAATCAGTAATTTTACCGATAATTTTTGGATACATAAAGTAGCTTATAATATTGCGAAAGCGTATTTTTTTGAAACTAAGATTAACATTCGTAAAATTGAGATTAACCCTAATTCTTAAAGTTTATCTTGAAACATTTATAGATACTCATTTATGTTTTCCTTTGTAATTTGTTATTTCTTTTACACAATAGATTAAAGAATTTGATCCCTCGAGCCCTAAGTTTGAGGAAGTAGAAAGCCTTGACGATGCTGAAGCCTTGGTAGCTACATACCCTAACAGCTCTAAAGCTTGGATACTCTACATAGTATGGCATTTAAAGCAAGCCGAAGTGAATAAAGCTAGAGTTGTGGCTAGAAGAGGTTTACAGACTGTGAATTTCAGGTGAAATTGCTAAAATATGATTCAAAGGTCACCTTTAAATAAGTATAGTTTTTTTTTGTATTTTAGGTACGAATTTTATTAGTAGAGATTTTGAGGTAATCATAACTAACACCTTAATTGCCAATCAGTTACGGCGCTAAGACATATTTTTGACCTACAATTTTATTTTCTTCTATTTGATAGTATAAAATTTTATCTGAAGAAAACAAATTTAACTTGCCTTTGCTGATAAATAGCACTAGTGCCCACTGCCCAGTCTAAATAGGCTATTGCGAATATAAGAAGTTGTTTTAGGAGGGTCTTCGACCATGAAGGACTCTTTTAGGGTCAGTTTAAAGGCACTGTTTGATAGTTGAAGGATGTGATGTTCAACCAGCTCTCTGTTTATATCAGTGGCAGCCTTCTTTGAATCAACTTTTAAAAGCTTTCATATTGGATTTACTGTAGTGGTAGTCTATGGTGATGGCTGTTTCTCGATTATGATGTGTATCAACAAACCCTTTGCAACCAGTGTTTGACCCTTGGCTTTCATTTTAGCATTAACCACTGCATTTTTCGAGTCTTCTGAGTATTCCTATGTTTTCGTATGTTTATACCTGTGTAGAAACTTTAAATAACTTTAACTAAACTTTATAAACTTGATTTCAAGCAAAAATGTTAACTAAAATGACTTTGCTCCAGCACATGTCAAAATATTTTTTGTTCGACCAAAAAAGTATTTTTAATTTTGGGCTTATCACCAACTGTCCCGAATAGCAATGTAAATGTTTACACAAAAGGTTTTACAGGGTGATAAAAAAAACAATATTTAACAAATACATTTAAAAAAGTTATTTAAGTATTTTTTTTCTTTTGTATTTGTTATTGTATCTATTAACATATTTTAATGTGTTAAGAAAAGTTGTGCAGCAATATAGCGTATACTATAGACAATTATTGCAATAATTTATAAATAATTTCTATAAAGCGTTCATAGCATTAATATTTCAAAAATATGTACTTTACAACTCTATAGATTTTTAGAACGCCTATAAAAATGATTACAATGAATTTATGTAGTCAGTTATGTTTGTAAGAGTATTTATTATATTATTAAATTGAACCCTTTCAGTCCCAATGACAATTTGGCATCATCATTTTAGAAATTTTTTTTTGGTCGTCTATAGCCATTTATGATATCAAAAAGCAACATCATTTGATTCTTCAATTTTTTTTCGATTAGAAAATATTTTTTATTAATCCCAATAGATGTCAGCCCTATTATTTTATTTTAATTATGATCACAAACATGATGATGCCAAATGGCATCACAGGGACTTAAAGGGTTAAAAACAAAATTTTATACATAGAAATAATTTAAAGCAATAAGTACCTAAATTTTGGGTATTTACCCAACTTGCATTGCACTAGTCCTGCATTATACTTTAAATTTTGGTATTAAACCTGTTGAGGACCAAGCATGCTTGGGAACTAAACACTGGGGGGTCCCGTGTGAAGTTGACCACCTAAAGGGGACATATGCATAGCACCCCAGAGCCCTTGGTCACGAAAGCTGAATTGGGCATGGCACACCTTGGCCCACTAATGGGCTGTTGCGTCGAGGAGTTTAGTTTATTAAACCTGTTAAAGCCCATAAAGATCCTAAATTTGTCAAAAAATTTAGTGGAAAACCGGTTTAACTTGCATACAATGTATTTAAACATATCCTGCACTTTACCTATAACCCTAAAGAATTTATGTACTTTGTCACAATTAAAGTTAAAATTGCTAAATTTTCAGTAAAAAAAGCCCAACATACTATTTCCTTAAACAATTTGTTATTAACACACAAAAACGTAGTTATTTTTCAATAAATTTTTTTTTAATTAATTATTTAACTTTAAAAAAACATTCTTCATTGATTTTATGGTTGCTTTTGCTATGTCCAGGGAGGATTAAAGAAGAAAAAACAATTTTATGTAGTTAAATAAAAAAAAATTAAGTACAATATTTAAAAAATATTCTTCATTGATATTTTGCTTTTATGATTTCCAGGGAGGATAAAGAAAAGTTAAATCTCTGGAAAGCTTTGCTGAACCTTGAAAACCGGTACGGAACCAAAGACTCCTTAGATAAAGTGTTAAAAGAAGCTCTTCAGTACCAAGACCAATTAAAAATATACAAGCACATGTTGAACCTTTACATCAGTACTGAAAAGACAGAGGTAACTATGAAAATAATCAAATAATTTTCCTTTAACATATTTTGAACATTTATATTTAAATGTGTTACTGTGTTTTATGATCTTTATGAATAGTTTTAAAGTTAAATTATCTTCTATTTCTTCTTTAAAATTATTCCCATGTATTTAATATTTAATATAATTCTTGATATTCTTGATAATATTTTTGATAATTCTTGAATAACTGTTCTAATATTAAGTTTTTAACTGAACAAAACCAGTTATGTGTTTATAGGACTTGCCAGACTTTAGATTACTTATAGCATTTAATATTTAAATTGTTTTGTATATAATCATAATTATTTATTAACTAGTATTTGGTATTAATTTTTTTCTTCTGCTTTAAACAGGATTTATTTGTTATTAAAAAAATTATGTTTAAAAAAACCGCTCTAAGTTCAACTTTCCAGAATCGTTGTGCACTTCATTCAAAATATTTTCGTAATGTTGTTGTAAATCTTCGAATGGTTTATGGTTATGGTTTCTGTGAGAAAAGACTTAACAAAAGTTTATTACTTGACAGAAATATCAAACTAAATGAATTTCTATGACGTCATTAGCTTTTCCTATTTTCTTAGCAATGGTGTAACATTAAATATTTTTTTTTTTACTTTAAAGCCTACTTTAAAAATGAAAATTTTTAGAAAAATTAACTAGTGCTCAACTAACTTATGTTACAAAATGCTATATAATATATACTAAATAATTTTATAGGAGCTGCAGCAGTTATCACAAACTGTCTTAAAAAAGTTCAAAACTGACAGAGAGGTCTGGATAACTTTAGGCACCTACTATATGCAATCCAAAAGGCTGGAAGATGCAAGAAACCTGTTAGCACGAAGCTTGCTTTGTGTTCCTAGTAAAGAACGTAAGTACTAAATGCTAATACAGTTAACTAGTTAATACAAGTTTTACATAAATTAATAGAATTAAATGCATTTGTAATAATGAAAATGATTTAAAAATTGCTTATTCACATTTCAGGGATAATCTCTGATCAAATTGTTTTCCATCTAAATATTTGAATACTTTTGATATACATATTTCTAAGATGTCTGTAATTTTTATAGTAATGATGTAGTATTTTTTTGCTCAATGTTCCACTTTAGATAATATTGAGGCACTTCAAAAGCTGGCTATGTAATAGGGTCTATTTCAAATAACATCTACACATCTACTTTCATTTGGTTTATATTGAGCTTGTTCTTGGATTGTCAAGGGTTTTTTTAGTGTTTCCCTTTTTTTCTTTGCTGGGTGTTGAGGACAGTTGTGGTTTATGATTTACCTCAAACAGAAACATCCCCACTGTCCATGCTCTGTTCCCATGATGAAGTAGCATGAACACAGTGATTGTTTCAATATTTATTGTTTCATTTTTGCATTATAGTTAACAAATACAAAAATTGTCGACCAACAACAGGCCAGAGGCCCAGCAAGGTTGGTCCAAAATAAATATAATACATTACCAGTTTCCAATGACCGTCAAGTTTCTTCTTAAAATCTTCTACTCTCTTCGAATGCACAACATAATCTGGTAAAGCATTCCACTCATTGACAACTCTATTGTAAAAATAATGTTTTCTTATCTCCCTTCTAAAGCTCGAAGTATTCATTTGATGTGAAATGTTACTTCAAATAAGGTGAAAGAGTTTTCACTGACCTATTAAGCTTTGCAATCGTTTAAAAATTTTTCTAGTGTGAAACCGCTTTACGTGAAATTAACCTTAACTTAAAATTCTGCAGGTTTTTTTATGTATTTTGTGAAAAAAAATTTTAATGAAATAAGCAATTAATGTTTACAAAAATAGAGGAAGTACATTGGCCCTTTTCTCATTTGAATTTTTGTTCATTTTTAAGTTATTATTCCTCTAAGTAAATTTTGTAAATTATATATTGTATTTTTGTTTAAAAAACTATGGGTGTGTAAAACCACACAACATTCAATTGCTACTCTACAAATCCGTATATTAAGGTAATTTATATATATATATGGTATTTTCATTACATATTAATATAGTTATTAAATTATTGGTACAGGGGAATGCCAGATATTGTAATGGTTTAAAAATTGTATTTTGCCTGCTTCAATTTTTAGAGATATCTATAAACATAGCTTTAAAATTTGCAATTCCTTTTTAAATATACTATTTCTGTTATTCTATGAAAAAGTTGAACCTGAGATTTTTTTTAAAAAAATGGGTTATTGACTGCATAATTTAATTTTGCTGTGATAATAGTATTAAATATATCCTTACTTATATTTTTGCAGTGCACTTTTTGCGTTTTGTAATTTTTCAACAAACTTTATAAAAGGTTCTGAAACAAAAAAAAATAAGGTTCTGCGTTAGGTTTACCACTTCACTGGGACATATGCCTAGCACCCCAGAGCCCTTGGTCACGGCAGGCCTACGAACGGGCTGTTGCACGGAGGAGTTTAGTTTTTTTTATATCACAAATTTGTTTTTAATCTGTTGAAGTTCTTCTAATTAATCAAAAATTAATTGGCAATTGAATCTTTTTTTAGATCCAGATCTATTAGGGAAGTTTGCTCACCTGGAGTACAAACACGGAAGTTTAGAGAAAAGCCTCAGCATGTACGAGGAAATTTTAATCAAATATCCAAAGAGAAGAGATTTGAAATCTGTGTACATACAAGTTCTCAAATCACAAGGGCAAGAAGACAGAATTAAAGCCTTACTGTGATTTAGAAATTAACAAATGTAAATAGTTATTGTAATGTTAATAAATTTTATATATATACATGTATTTTATTTAGCAATCAGCATTGGTATTGATAAAAAAAACATATGGGATGTATCTAATTTAAATCTTGCACATAATTAGAATAGTTTTCAGAAAAAACTTTTTTTTAAGTCATACTTTTTCCTTATGGTTAAGTTAGAGAAAAGCCTCAGCATGTACGAGGAAATTTTAATCAAATATCCAAAGAGAAGAGATTTGAAATCTGTGTACATACAAGTTCTCAAATCACAAGGGCAAGAAGACAGAATTAAAGCCTTACTGTGATTTAGAAATTAACAAATGTAAATAGTTATTGTAATGTTAATAAAATTTTTATATTTATATATATACATATATTTTATTTAGCAATCAGCATTGGTATTGATAAAAAAAAACATATGGGATGTATCTAAATTTTAAATCTTGCACATAATTAGAAATAATTTTCAGAAAAAAATTTTTAAGTCATACTTTTTCCTTATGGTTCAATCTATAAGAAATTTAATATACATTGTTGCCCAGCGTGAAATAAAGCCTATGTAATACCTTAGTTTAAGCCTTTGCTCAAATCTTAACTATATAATTGAATTAAAATTAATAAACAATTGAATTTTTCATAAATATGCATCAAAATCTAGAATTAAAATTGTATTGTAAATGAGGCAGTTATTATTGGCATTTTAATAAATTTGCAGGGTTCTTCTGCTCTTTGAAGAACTCTTATATTAAAAAATGGAATTATGAAATAATGTTATTAACCTTAAACATTCTTTAAACCATCAAATAAGCCTTTATTTTTTATGAAAAATCTTTAAATCTCCACATTAAAAAAAAACATATATATATATATATATTTATTATATAAGAGTGACTCATATTTTAATATTTATACTGATTAATGAATCAAAGAAATTTTCCAAAGAAATACAATGAAACTTGAAAACTGAAATTCAAATAACAATTAAAAAATTTCTGCAATTTCATACAAAAATCATAACATTTCATTTGAAGAACAAACATGTTTTAAAACTACAGATAAAATACTTTATTTGTATAGCGAATAGCTCAGAATTGTGGTCCGAGATTTTACTAATCACATTCATATCAACTATTTTATTATGAGTTTTTCTATTGGGGGGGGGGGGGGTGCCTGGTTTTCAAAGGGTTACTTTATAATTTATTGAAATCCTGAGCTCTGTGTTAATCCAATGTAAAAAAAAAGGATAATTTTCAAAGCTCATATTCTCTGCCTGTATTGAATATTTTTACAAATGTTTTTATACGATAAATATAGCTGGCTTACTGGACTTTATAATTCTTCCTTTTGAAATTGGCTCGAATATTTGTTGTAAAGTCATTTATAGAAAATTTTACAGAAAATTCAAACTAATTTTAAAAAGTTTTAATTATAGAGCCCTGTTAACCTTAATACTATTAACTAACTTGACACTAAAATTCCATGTTTACAACTAAACCAGTGTGAATTTCGGTGCTCCTCTGTACTATAAGTTTAATCACTTAATGAAAAGTTTCTATTATCTGGAATTTTCAATTATCCGACCAACCTATGGTCCCGATCAGATCGGATAATCGAGGGTCTACTGTATATGTTATTTCTTTTTTGTGTAGGTACGCATATGCTTGTAAAGCAAGCTTTGTTTTAAACATTTGTGACACGTCTCACATTTGTGTGGCTTCTTGTCAGAGTGCATAAGGTGGTGGGAGTTAAGGCTTCTCACTTGAGTAAACTGTTGGCAGATTACTCAAGTGAGGTGGTTATTTCTTTTTTGTGGGAGTTTGTATATGCTTGTAAAGTGCTTGCTTTGCTTTAAAACACTTGTGGCAGGTCTGACATATGTGTTTCTTCTCGTCAGAGTGCATAAGGAGGTGGGAGTTAAGACTGCTCACTTGAGTAAACTGTTGTTGACAAACCTTACAAACATGCGGTTTGTGTCCGGTGTGAAGGAGAAAATGGGTTCCGAGTTAGATAAGTGTGGAAAAAGCCTTCTGATAAACCTCACAAGAAAAAGGTTTTTCCCCAAATGTGACCTATTGCACGCTATGTAAGCGCCTCACTGACTGGGCTTCTCGGACCACTGAAGCTCAGATTTTCAATGAAGAGACCATACTTGGGTATAAGGGGGACAAAAAAAAGTCCTACTTACTTTACTGAAATATTAACTACGTTGATTAGATAAATAAACCTTTAAAATGGTAGCTGTAATTAAAGTTTAATAAACTATTCTTACATGCATTGTACTTAATAACAAATACGTTTAATAACAATAATTTACTAAGACCCAAATTCTATCAGACCCTTGTCAAAGTGTATAAAAAGGCTTGGGACCTTTTGCATGCTTTTACCAACTGGGCTCCCAAGCTCGATGGGTTTAGGAGAAAATAAGAGAGAAATTGTGTTATTTAGCAAACCATTTGTGGCACACTTCACCTAACACAATACATGTTATTTCTTTTTTGTGTGGGTACGCATATGCTTGTAAAGTGCTTGCTTCCCTTTAAAACACTTGTGGCATGTCTCGCATTCATGTGGTTTCTCGTCGGAGTGCATAAGGAGGTGGGAATTGAGGCTGCTCACTTGAGTGAACTGTTGCCGACAAACCTTACAAACATGCGGTTTCTGTCCCGTATGAAGGAGAAAATGGGTCCTGAGTTGGGTAAGTGTGGAAAAAGCCTTCTGGCAAACCTCGCAAGAAAAAGGTTTTTCTCCAGTATGGGTGCGGAGATGACAGTTAAGGGTGTACCTCTGGGAAAAACTTTTGTGACATAATTCGCAAACGTGCGGTTTAATTCCGGTGTGGGTCATAAGGTGCTTTCTCAATCCTCTCTTTTCAGTGAATCTCTTGTGACAAATTTCACAAACATGGGACTTTTCCCCCCTGTGAATAAGAAGGTGACTGTTCAGGCTGCTTTTGAGGGTGAATTTTTTGTCGCAAATTTCGCACTCGTAGGGTTTTTCTCCCGTGTGAAACATTAGATGCCTTTTTAGTCCGTCCCTCCTGCTAAACTTTTTAAAGCACATTTCGCATGAGTAAAGTTTTTCTCCTCCCCTGTGAGTGTTGATGTGTTTCTTGAGGACTGTCTTATAATGAAATTGTTTGTGGCAAACTTCGCAGTCATACAGTGTTCTTTCAAAGTGGATTTTGAGGTGTCTTCTGAGATTGTCCTTTGAAAAAAACCGTTTGTTACATATTTCACATAGGTAAGGCTTTTCTCCCTTATGGGTTACGAGGTGCTGGTTAAGCAAACGTTTTTGATTGAAGTTTTTGTTGCACAATTCACAAGTGAAAGACCCACGTTCATGGACAAGGATATGCCTTTTAAGATTATTTTTTTCAGTAAACTGTTTGAGACATATTTTACATTCATGGCAATCCTTTGAATCGTGTTTTATCTGCTCCGTAATTTCCATATTAGAGACGATCTACGCAAAATATGGCATATATTTGTTTACTCAACCGTAACTTATAAACTTGTCTTTCTGAGAATTTGAGAAAAGTTTATTATGAATATTTCTTTATTTTATTTCAAGTAAATAGTGCCTTTTAAAACATAGTTACAAGAAAAAAATGATCGATAACAAACCCGAAACCGAACTTGTTTTGTTGTTCTTTTCCTTTCCCTAATTAGGTTATTCATATCATGAAAATCAAGCTTTTGTTTATTTCTACACTGCCCCTTTGGCACTACTCGCATTCAAAATCAGCTTTAAACCACATCCAAACTAGCCAATCAATTGTTTCTTTTTTGTTATCATTGATTTGTTTTCATGAATCAAAAAGCTTGCTTTATGGCGCTTGCTTTTACGAAAGCATATTTATTTGTAAATTAGTATTTTTTTTAAAATTATTTTCCAAACTTAAACATAAATGAGGTTATTTTTCTTTGACATTATCTTTATATTCTATGCAGTGTTCAATTTTACGAAACAAAAGTTAGGTGTGCTGAAACTATTAAGAAGACTAGAAATATGCATTCTTTATGATCACACTTTAGTTTTCGCAGGGTCAGAGTAAAAACAGAATTTGTCTACAATTCGTACTTTTGGTTTGTTATGGACTTTCAAACGGTGATAAATATTTCACCATATATTCTTAAAGTAGAAAAACTATTCTAGTATACATTAAATATAATTTTACTTCTTATACTCCTTAATAAACGTTGGAAAATATAAAGGAAATAGTCAATATTATAGCTTCAAATGCCGTAATCTGGAAGTTTCACTACGAACTCAAAGAAAAGCTAATTGATGATTCTGATGACTGTTAAGTGTTCCATAAACAGTGTAAACCGTAGGGTATTTTAAAATAAACTGATCTAAAATTCTCTGAAAAAAAAAGAGTACGTATATAAGTTAAAACAGTTATTACAGATTTTGTGCTGTAGATAATTTCAAAAAATGGAAATTTCAAACCATAAACTAAGTGAAACAAAAGATCATCATGATTGCAAAGTGTGTCATGAACAGTTTACTACAAAAAGCAGTCTTAACAGGCACTTCTTTGTCCACAAAGAGGGACCTTTCATTTGTGAAATGTGCAATAAAAACTTCACTCGAAAGTGTTTTCTCAAAGACCACCTCTATGTCCACAAAGGAGAAAAACCACACATGTGTCAAGTGTGCCACAAACGATTTCCATTGAAGAATTACCTCAGCAAGCACCTCAAAATCCATGCAGAAAGAAAATTGCACGATTGTGAATTGTGCCACAAACAATTTGGTCAGATTAGGGACCTGAAAAAGCACCTCCTCACTCATAGTAAAGAAAAAAATCATGCGTGTGATATTTGTGGTAAAAAGTTTAGTAGAAAAGATGGAATGAAAAGGCATTTACTAGTTCACACAGGGGAAAAACCCCACGTGTGCGAAATTTGCGGCAAAGGATTCACTGTTAAAATCAGCCTTAAGAATCACCTTCTTCTGCACTCTGGAGAGAAACCGTATGTTTGCCAAATTTGTAACAGAAGTTACACGGAAGAGAAATACCTCAAACGACACTTCACGGTCCACACTGGCGAAAAGCCCCATGCCTGTAAAATTTGTCAAAAACAGTTCCGTCAGAAACGTAACCTCAACCAGCATCTCCTCATGCATACTGGGGAAAAGCCCTATGTTTGTGAAGTTTGCCATAAGCAGTTTGCTCAACGCAGCGGTCTGAAAACACATTTTCTCATCCACACTAGTGAAAAGCCACACATTTGCAATATTTGTTACAGACGGTTTACCCAAAAGTCTAACCTTGACTCTCACATCCTTACCCATGCAGGAGAAAATACACGCCTGAAAAAACACAAATGTGGAGTGTGTAATGTCAGTTTTTTCATTAGGCGTTCACTGAACAGGCACACGCAGGAGGTCCATGCAGGAGTTGAGAAACACGAATGCAAGATATGCAGTAAGCTATTCTCTCGCAGTAGAAGCCTGAAGCTGCACCAACTTATTCATGCAGGGGGAAAACCACATGTTTGTACTGTCTGCCATAAACAGTTTACTCAAAAAAGCAGCCTTAACACACATTTCCTCGTACACACTGGAGCGAAACCTTATGTTTGTGACTTTTGTCATCAACATTTTCGGCAGAATTGTACCCTCAAACAACACCTGCTTTTACACACAGGCGAAAAACCACATGTATGTGATGTGTGCCAGAAGCAGTTTATTACCAAGGTTAAGCTCAAAAAGCACCTCCTTAGCCATGGAGGTGAAAATGTAATCACAAGAAAAAAAAGTACTTGCTTATTGTAAGGTGTGCTACAAAAAGTTTGCTCAAAAGAGTGTCCGGGACACAAATTTTCTTGTTCATACTGGAAATCCTATATTTGTGACTTGTAATAAAAGTTTCAGTCAAAGATCGGGATTGAAAGTTTACTTTTTACTATATTAACAAAAGAAAAGCTCCATGTTTGTGATGTCTGCCATAACCGTTTAACACAATAGTTTCATAAACTATTATTTATTTTTTTGAGATTCAAAATATGATCCAGGCCATTTCGACAATTTGGCAGTAAAATTGCAATTACCCAAAAAAACACTTCCTTATCCATGGAGGGGGAAATGTGTCCACAAGTACAAAAAAACTGCATATCTGTTGAGTTTGCCATAAAAAGTGCTTAAAAAAATGGCTTCGACACCTCCTTCCTTGTCCATTCTGGAGACACAAACTATGTGTTAGTGATTTGTAATCAAAGTTTTGATAAAAAAAAAAAGCGGATTGAGAGTTTTCTTGTTATTCCACACCTTGTTCCTTGTTATTCCAAGAAAAGCCTCATGTTTCTGATGTGTGCCAACATACAAGAGTTTAATACAAAGGCCAAGCCTTAGATGGACGTTGCTCTCCAAACCACTCTGACTGCATTGAATATTTTTACAAGCTTTTTACAGGGCTCTATATTCTACTTTTTGAAATTGGTTCGAATATTTTGTTGTAAAAGTATTTATTGAAAATCTAAAAAATATTCTAACCATTTTTTTTAAAAAAATGTGAGTAGAGAGCCCTGTAAATCTGCTACATTTATCATAGAAAAAGTTTTTTTAAATATTCCATACAGCCCAAGTAATGTGGCTAGAAAATTATTTTTTTCCATTGGATTAACAAAGAGGCACTTTTAGTTTAGAGACCTGTGTTTATTTATTCATTCAGATTAAATAACTGGGAATTCTTATTCAATTTAGGATTCCAATTTATTAATTTTTGTAGATATTCAAAATATGCCAGTGCATTTCAACTTTTATAGACAACTTGAAAATGTTATTGCTATTTAAAAAAAAAAAAAGAATAACTGTTATAAAAATATATGTTAGCTGTGATAAGTGATCATAGCTTATGTTAAGTGCAGTGATCACAGCCCATGTTAAGTGCAATAATTAAGTTATACAGCAAATGCATTCTTAGTGACTGTCTGTATAATAGCAGTAATGAAATGGGTACTTTTCCATTTAGCGGGCGCAGGCGATACACACACCAAAAATTAGCTGTGATAAGTGATCATAGCTTATGTTAAGTGCAGTGATCACAGCCTATGTTAAGTGCAATAACTAAGTTATACAGAAAATGCATTCTTTGTGACTGTCTGTATAATAGCAGTAATGAAATGGGTACATTTCCAATTAGCGGGCGCAGGCGATACACACACCAAAAATTATAAAAACACTGTCAAACTGAATATTTTCAATGGTGTGTATACTGTGTTTTTACGTCAGAAAATTCCGTAAGTTGTCAAAGATTCTATTTGGAGAGATTTGCTCCCACGGAATGGAAAAGTACATACCAGGAAATAAATGTTTTTTTTTAATAATAAGGGATCTAAAATTTGTTTAGTGTAAGTTTTAGTAGAATTTTTTTTTTGCTTTTTACATCAAACTCTTTTTCTATTTGCATATAGAAATACACTGATATGTTTCATAGCAACGACTATCAATTGATGGCACTTAAAAGTAAAATTGAGTGTTTGGTCAAGTCACCTCAGTTAAGTAGTAGGTATTTGATCTAATAAGTATGTTACAGTATTGGGAAAATAATTTTTTTAAAGTATTTTAAAAATGATTTACAGGCATAGAACATCTAAAATTAAAATCCATTAATTTTGATTTTTGTTTTTTTCGCAATAAAATTCCTAAATATGCTTTAGGATTTAAAATGTCGGCTAAACTAGTAATGAAAATCTCTAGTGTAACTGTACAATATTGATTTGAGTGTTAGATCAAGCCTTTTGCAAATACATATATATTTATAGTTAACAGAACTACAATTAATTCTCACTGTCATTAAAAAAAAGTTTTTCTTGAAAAGGGAACTGAAAAGTGTGGCACTTAATCAAAATTTTATCTATCACGGTATACTTACGTTCCGTTTTTTAATAGTAATATAATCTGAGAATTTTTTTTATAAAAGAAACTCAAAAGTGATCATCATTTAGAAATAGGGCAATTCATTAAATTAATGTAGTTTGACCTGCAGTATATTGCTTTAAATCATTTTTTTTTAATGCTTCCACTTACAAGTTTTCAATGTTATGGTTCTCTTTTCCAATTTGCTTTTGTCAGATACTTGTTAATTTTCTTTATTTGGCTCCCAATTATTTCAAGTTATAATCCTCCAAAAACGAAATTTGTTAGTGTATTAATCTTGTTAATGGTTAAAATTAGTTGACATATTTGGTTAAATTTGGGATATTTCTAGAATATGTTAGGCAATTAAGCAAACTTGTTAAGTTTATTAAAGTTGTAATACACTTAAAGTTGTTGAATTAGTTATTCAGTTTTTTATGCATGGAAAAAGTTAATAAAGTATGTTTATAGTTATTGGGTTGTACTTTTGTTGGAACTTATATTTTACACCAAAACCACCCTCTCCCCTTGCTTTATCTTAGAAAATTTCAGATTTCTCTGATGAGTAAGTACATGGTAAGGGGAAGCAAATGTGTTAAATAGTACTGGTGATATCTGTCTGGATAATTAGTTCTGTAGATTTCTAATAAATAAAAAAAATTACCCCACTTCAACCATCCGAGTTATCCAAAGCTCTATCCTCTACAAAATAATTTTACTTATTGTAAAATGTAAAGAAAAAAAGGCGAACATAATATGATAGTTAATCAGTAAATCAAAATATAATTATTTTATTAAAGAAAACTAATAACATACATAATTCCAAATATAATCAATAGATAATATGCTAAAACGTAAATTACAATTGTTAGGGGGAAAAATAAGCTATTTGGAATATTGGTCAAATAAAATAAAATCAGTTATTGAAAGTATTACACTTTTGAAATGTTACTTTTTTTTAAATATGAAAATATTTTCATCACAAATAACCAGATTTCCAATTTAAAGGAGAATGGGAAATGGTAAAATGAAAAAGCTTATTTTTCTGTTAATTAAATACTCAATTTCTTATCAAAAAAGTACTACTTGTTCTAGGTTTCAAACTTACTATAGGTTTGTAACAGTAACTGTCACCGCTTCCACACTAGATTTATACACCTTAGAAAAAAATCGCCTAACACAGCCATTTAGTTCCAACTTAAACTTATGCAAGTCAAGAGATGGGCCGTTTTCAACTATTTTATTTCATAAATTCAAATAATATTCTTAATCCTTTGCAGATTGAAAAACAATTATACATAATAATGCTTGGGTCCAATTCTAGTATCCGTTCTGGTGGCATTTGGCGATAGTTCAAATTTTGCCAACGTTTAAATAATGAAAATTTCTTATCGTTAAATAAGTATCAACATAAAAATTTGTAAAAAAATGACATTTGTCAAATATTTAGGGATTATAAAAATGAACAAATTGCATTAATAAACAAATGTAAATAAAAAAAAACAGCTTTTATGCATAAAAATGGAATGCTGATTTAAAAAAAAAAAATGGTAGATGAATAGAGCAAGTATACAAACTTCTAGGCTTCAATATAAAAAGATAACTACTCTTTTTAATGGTATGGAACTTATAACGCTTTAATACATTGAATAAAATGACGCATCTTTTCTATTTTTTTGTATTTATTTATAAGGCTAATACCATAAATGTACATCTAAACCTAAATTTATTTCACTTCTCTGGTTTAACCAGGTTTTTGCTTGACCGATTTCTCATTTAAGCTAGTCAAAGAGTTTGATGATTAGTTTTCGTTGAGTTTTAAAAGGATTCTCTAAAAAATAATAAACATTTTAAACATGATCATCATAAAAACAAATAGATCTTGTCTAACAACTAATTATGTGTTATTAACAGAGTGTACATCATATAAAATCTAACTAAAAAACTCCTTGTAGAGGGAGCTAATGCACAAAATAAATATATAATAATCTAATTTATTGACGCCATGTACCATTCTGACAAAGTTGCGCCAGGAATTCATTTACAACAACCCAAGCAATTAATAATACAGCTTTAAAAATGAGACTATTATTTTCATCAGAAAATTTTGTTAGCTATATACCCTGAATTTAAATATGAAATTCATTAGTGGTGCATTTGACCATAAAAAAATTCATTTGAAGGATTTTCTTGTGTCGATTATTTGGTTGTAGTATTCAGAGAACACTGACAGATTGTGACGAATGAGTGACAGGAATTGTCCAGCAAACACAGAAAGTTCGTTTTGTAGTGACGATAGACCGGGAGGAATTTTGAGGCTGGAGGTCGTTCCAAGGGCAAGTTCAAGGAATTCCAGGACTCGCTTGGCTGTAAAAGTAAACATCTATTAAAAATCTGGTACAAATACAATTGAACTTGGTTACAAACTTCTCTATAACGTTTTAAGTGTTCAGAGTCTTGAAATTCCTATAGACTCTTAATGTTACAATATCTTGCTTACAACGCTTCCTTAAGTAAACATCTGTTACAAATCTAGTACGAATACAGTAAAACCCGGTTACAAAAAGACAATTTGTTTATAATATTATAAATGTTCGGTCTCTTGAAATTCCCATAGACTCTTAATAATGTTATAATATATTGCTTACAAAGCTTGCTCAAGTAAAAGAAAACATCTGTTACAAATCTAGTACGAATGCAGTCAAACCCGTTTATAACGTTTTAAATGTTCAGTCTCTTGAAATTCCCATAGACCTTAACCTTAATGTTACAATATCTTGCTTACACCGACAATTTTTAATTGACTATCGATTATAACGCAAAAACTATATGTTTTATATACTATCCACAATGACTTCATAAATATATTTTATTCCCAAAATTTTTATTGAACTTAAAAATATGTTGAGAGAACTACTACTAAAAGCATGCAGGTCTGAAATGCATTCAATAGATTTCATTTCATTACTTTGATTAACAATATTAGTAATGTATATTTTTATGATTTACGAAATGTAATATTCAACCTTATTTATAATGTTACTCTTTTATAACATTATAAACATTACAATCCCTTGAATAACACTATAACCAAGATATACTATATTATTTAATATTTATTTAGTTTACTTACTGATAAGTTGGTAGACAGTATGATCCTCATCAGAAATTTTCTTAATCAAGGCTACTAAGGTAGATTCTTGATCCATGCCAAGAGCAGAGTAGCCATGAGTTTCGAGGCACTCGTTTACTTCTTTCGCCACTTGGAGTCCCACAGCTTCAAGTTTTTCTTCTAATTGTTTTCCCCTGTGGAACACAAAAAAATTGAAAATCTGTTAGTGGCAACACTTGCTCGAGTCTTCAACAGGAATGCAGAAAAAGAGGGGATCTCAACCCCTGATTGAGTGAGACGATACTATGCAGATGACCAGTTACCTTATCAAGAATGCGTGACTTGAACAAACTAAATAATTAACTTATTTTAAACAAGATGTTTATTTAATTTTTGGAAATGTTTCTTTATGCTAAAGTTGTTGTTTTTAACAAAAATGAGGGACTTTTTACAACCACCTGCGACATACAAACATATTAACACATCAAGAGGCTGACAGTTTTTTCAGCAACACATGCAGGTTTTTTTTAAAAATTTAATTTTAAAATTTTATTAAATTTGTAGTACTTGGGATGTTTTCAAAGTTGATTACTGCATAAATAAATTTTTAAAAATCTACAGGGTTTTTGTCAGTGGAAAACCTGGACATGAGAACTAGTTTCAACGTTTCGATTGTTTTTGATAAGATTAGATAACACGCCTTCCCCTACCCTCTCGTGTAGTTTTCCAGAAACTCAGAGAGTGTGGTTTTTTTTTTTTTGTCCCCACTCCACCCTATTGAGGTTTGGGAAGCAAATGCAACTAACCTCATAGCAGAGTCTCGAACAAGGTAGGTTTAGAACAACAACACTCACATGATTTTTTGGAAAACCACATGAGGGGGTAGAGGAAGAAAGTGCTTTTGAAGCTTTAGGACTAGAAGAATCTATCAATTTTGCAAGTCAATTCGAAGCTCATCTTACTTAATTTGTGGAGCATCAGACAGCAAGATCTGGACGTGGCTTTTCAATGTGTTCTTGAAGTCTGTAATGCCCTGTATGGCTGGTCCAACGTTGGAATATGTAACTAATATCACAGTTGCTGTCAAAATCATCACTGTTAGGTCGTCTCCTAAGGTAATGAAGCGAGCATGGTCCAAATGCAGTGTCTGCAAAAGAACAATATTATCATGAATGTACATATTGATGCTATGTGGTTTTGGATTTTTTTTTTCGGTAAGGAATCTCATATATTACCAGAACAAAGAAGGATATTGGTAAAAACAGCAAAAGGGTTGGGGGTTTTTCAGAGCTTCAAAAATTTTAGGGCTAGGAATAATTGTATGCATAGTTCAGAATTATCTTGATTTACGATTGGCTATATAATCTACAAGTGTCCTACATCATCCGTCTACAAAATCCACTTTTTCGAGGTTGGTTATCGTTGTACTAGAGCTATAGAGCCGACACCTAAGTTGGCTCCCAATGCAACATTTTAGGAGTGACAACGTACATGACGTCGGGACTTAGGAGCATATTTAATTTGCACTGCCTCTACATGGGGTATTATATGTTACACCTTTTGGCTGCACAGATCATTGATAGGTTGGCATTTATTTTACTAGACCTGAAGCTTGGACCTTTTGCTAGCAAGGCACGACTTACTGACTGGTCTCCCCAGCCCCCCCCTTCCCCACTCTTTGGGGGGAATGGCATTTTACCCTCTTGCTGACAACGCAAGACTTTTTAGGTGGTTTAGGAGAGATTTAGGTGCATCTAAATTTGTATTACTCATAAGGTTTTTCAAGGAATGTGGGAACCATGGAGATAGTAAAACATCTTCTATAGGAGACACGTAATGAAGAACGAGGGAACTCGGCAACAAACGGCAGCCATGTTGATGTCTGCTCGAGGAGTTTTGTATAATAAAACAAAAAATATATTTATGAATAATATGTAATTCATCATTTAAAGAAAACAAAATGCGAATTTTGATACAATTTATTGATATTATATTTTTTGATACTCAATTTATGTATTCTAAACACTTTAAAAAACACTGATAAAGTAGAATTAGGGGTCATTTATAAGTGTTTATTGAGAAACACTTATAAATTAAAGTTTCACATTAAAAATAAATCTGGTGAATAGAAATAGAACTCTCCAAAATAATTATCCTGGTTTAGTAATCACAAAAGTACTATCAACATCTAAAAAAAATTTTAAAAATCAGCTAGCCATAGATTCCGAAACAAAAGCTTAAAAAAAAAAGTGCAATTTCATACCTTTATTCTACCCAACTCCCCAAGCGTAACTTAACATGTCGGTAGAAAGGTGTCAGCTTTTTATCCTCTCCCCCTCATGTGTCTCCTGTAGAAAGAGCGCGAGAGCATATTGAAAGTGCGAGGCCGCGAGATTTGCTATTTCTACGGGAACCCTAAGTCTTTTAAGTGTCATGTATTAGGTAACAGATCCCTATACAATTTCAATAAAAAACTCCTTATAAACTTATTTCTGAATGAAATATGTGACAAATACTCACAAAATGCAGAACAATATTTTGTATCTGAAATTATTAATAAGTATACCATCAAAAAGAAACATAAAAAATCTTTTAATTTAAAAATACTTTTAAGTTTTCATGTTAAGATTTTGATTCAGTTCCGATTTATCGTAAGTTTTGAAGAAAAAAAATGCTAATTCATTTAATGCTAATAACTCTTTTCATTATATTAGTTATTAATCGCATGAAAATTTTTAAAGTTTCCCCATTGCAATGGACAACTGGAACGACCATGCCCACAGTGATGTCAATAGTTGTCTTAACCCCCCCTCCAAACAAACCATGGCAGCTAATTTGTTTCACTTGAAAGGGCACGTCTTCAGTGACGCCTGGCGCCACACTTACCTCAAGCATTCTCTTCTTTTTCACAAACAAACCACTTAAATTATCTATTGTGTGTTCATATGTTACCTCAAAAGACAAGACCCATAAGATTTCTAACCTTTTTTTTCGATTCAGTTAAATTCAATAAGGTTGTTTCACGCCGTGAATGGCTCCAGCAGTCTTTTTTCATTTGTTGTGTTGATTACTTTTGTTGGAATTTGAAAATGAGTTTTCTAAGAATATCTTACTAATTAAATTTTTAAAATGCCAACTACCTGATGTGCTGTTGGTTCTGGTTGTTCAAGAAAGTTTGCATAGAAAGGTTTCTTTTCATCTGTGACAGTCATTTTGAGAGTTAAATCGATAACAGCCAATGTAATCGTAGGACTCGGGGAAAAATGAAATCAGATCAAAACAGGGCCGGTCTGTACCTCTTCAGTGGTGACATCAGACATGATGCCATCTAAAAGGCGCTTATCTGACAACTTTCAAGCAACCAAAGCAAAGTCCTGATACTCAAAGCAGGCAACCAAGTCTTGAGAATCGTATCAGGCAGCATCAACACCCCACATTAATCGTTCCTCCACCGCCTCACTAGAAGGGAAGGTGGCGGTCAGCACAAATAACCAATACTAGCCCTCACGATCGAGTAATTACTTTGTTGCAGACCTAGCATGTATCCCTGTATTAAAATCGAGCCGGTACGTACCTCTTCATGTATATAATCAAAAGTCTGGGCTGGTGCTTTAGATCCATTTCATTCCAGATGGTTGTTTTTACATTTGTTCGAAAATTAATGTTTTCTAACGCAATTTTTTTTATATTAACAACAAACATTAATTAATGATATATTGACCATTCTGTTGAATGAACTTTTGCCACCTTTGGCAAGTCGAAAAATTCCACATTCGAAGTAGCTTTGTATTTTAGAAGCAAAGAACTGGTCCAACTCATTTTTAATGGCACCATCGGATTACCATTTGTTTCGATCCCTTCGAAACCATTTGAATGGTAAAACCTTTCGATTCCGATCAGGCTAAGTCAGGGCTATAGGGTGGGATGTGGCATCAATTCCCAATTCAGCTCCATTAATTTTTGACGGGTTATCAACGATGTGTGGGGTCTGGGATTATCATGATGAAACATAACTCTTCTGCGATTGGCCAGTTCAGGGCATTATTTTTTAATCTCTTCTTTCAATTTCGATAGTTGACGACAATAGAATCAATAGTTTGGTTCCTTGGAAGCAGCTCAAAGTAGACCAGACAATCCTTGCAATATCCTTGCAGTCGCACCACACAGAAAGCATAATATTCTTTTGGTGTATATTGTATTGGCTTTAAATGTCGATTGTGAGGGTTCATCTTGCTTGGTCCATGATCGTTTTCGGACTATATGATCGTAAACAATCCATTTTTCATCACCCGTTACGATTCTTTTAAAAAATGAGTTGTTTTTGTTACGATTCAGCAAAGATTTGCATATGTTAATGCGTTTGGTGAGAATCGGAAACTTCAAATATCATTCAGTTTGGGAATAGGTATCAGTAAACACTTTGGTTTTCTACACAATAGTTTTATAACAATTGTCCTACATTTCAACTCCCGCATTAGGTTGAGGAAAAGTGGAAACTTCAAATGTTAGTCGCGTACCATGCATTTAAGAATTCTCTTTCACCAAAACTAGAAATTATTGAAAATGTCAGGGTTTTTTTTTTAAATTTAAATACTCCTATTATTAAAAAAACTAAAAGCAAAACTTGATACCCATTTAAATAACATTAGAAGGCCATTTTATATCCAATCAAAGCCCCATTACCACTGCATGATAAACATTTTTCAATCAAACTTTAAATTTGAAAGGTTTATGTGATACTTTGTTTGCAGGCATTCAGAAGCTGATCGAGATCAGATTTAGGGTTACTGAAAAAATCACAAGCTAAGTTTTCGAAATGTGTTTTTCGAGATGTCGTCAGGACAGGAACTAGGTGGGATTAATCCAGGGATCAGAGTAAAGTGTTAATTGTAATAGTTTTTTCACTTAACACTGTTAGATTTTTCAGAAAGTTTCTTTAACTTAGTTACTTTTAGAAGCGAGGAAAAAATTCCGTTAATTATCATGTCACTCTTCACTGTTATTTTCTGCACAGTTTGGCTTAAATTTAATTCTTTAAAATTTAACAACGCTGAATTTTCTAGTTTTAATCTTTTTGATTTGTGCCAATTGCTGCAACATAAGCTTCTTATAAAAAGGGTAAGATGGCTAATTTCAATTTCTCTTATAACTTGATATTTCTAGAAGTAACCATATACCTTTCGTGAAACTGTAATAACATGGATAGAAACTTTAAAGTTTTATTTAGAACTAAGCATTACATTTTTCGAAGTCCCTGTAACTTAGTTACTTTTAGGAAGCGAGTAACGAAAAATTTCGTTAACTTATCGATGGCTCTCATTTATTTGGCAACATTTGGCTTAAATTTAATTGTTAAAATTTAACAACGCTGATTTGCCCTTACTTAACTTTTTCTGATTGTGCCCACTTGCTGCAATCATGGCTCTTTAAAAAAGGGTAAGATGGCTAAATTTCAATTTCTCTTATAACTTGATATTTCTAGAGAAGTAACTTATTAGTTACCTTTCGTATTAAGCAACTGTAACTAATTACTTTTCATATTAAGTAACTAAGATTTTAAATGTAATTTTCCAATCCCTGGAAAAACCCATAGAGGTGCACCTACTCACTAAACAAGGTACAACTATGATGTCTATTCATTGGCAAGCTTGAAATTTAAGGTAGGGTTGCTATACATGTTCAGTAGTATGAAATACTAAGTGGAATGTTTATCTCATTTGGGTATTTTCGTTGATTGATAAGTAACGTAATGCATAGAGACCGGCCATTATATCATGGCTGCTCAGAAAAGAGGATAGAAGAGATGAATAGTGGATACTTATGCAACAATTCTCCAAAAAATATAAATAAATCATAGACAAATTAACACTCCAGAAAATAAACATTAAGTGCTTTATTTATAAAACTGTAGTAATTACATTTTTTACAGATTACTTAGGACTAGGAAATAACTCGGTAACAATAAACATTACTCCGGTACATCACAAATATGTAATTTAATTTCCAGATACTTACTTTTGAATTTTATTAGGACGAAAGTTTTCTCACGAAAGAAAAGCCACACAGATGTGAAATGAATAAATTAAATTAGTACATTTTCCCACCGGTGCGACCTCCCTCTCAAGAGAAATAACCTTGGCAACAATTCAAAGATATGACTTTTCTCCAGGCATAACTTACATAATGACTTTGTGGTATATATAATAATAAGCTGTATTTCGATAATTTTTCATATATTTATAACACTACTCGAAAATAACATTTAAAAGCGATCCTTCTTCGTACCACGCTACTCAGAATCGGCTCCTTTGCTTCCTGACTGATGAATTTTTGATTACGCGAAGTTAACATGATTTAATTATTGAAAGAGAATCACATTTAAAATTCAATACTTAAAGCACCTACTATTATGACAAATTAGTTAATAATTTGGCTAAAGTAAGAAAATACATAGCTCTGCACTGCACTGCATTTTGCAAAATCAATATGGATGCCTGTATTTGCCATTGCCAAATCTAAATTCTAAAAGCTATTTCTTCACTTCTCTTCTCAGCCCGGAAAATATAAACTCGATCATATGACGTCATTTACAATAAATAAACCAAATCCTTTCTTTTTACCTGTACTACAAGGAATGTTTTTTTTCGGTTATGGTATTTTTGTAAAACTAAAACCTTATTTTAGTTCATAAACTTAACCCACATTTATCAGAGTTTTAGAATATTTAATTTATGGAAACTGAAAAAAAAGATTTAGAGTTTGCTGATTTCAAAATATGACCCCATTAATATTTTTTAAATAATTTATTTGATAGTAAAAATTTAATTGAAAAAAAACATAATTTAAAACTAGTTAAATGTAATTAAGTTTAAAAGCAAATGCATAAAATATTTTTAAAAAACAGTAGGCACTGACGGTCCTTTCAGAAAAAAGCAGTTTGAACTAAAAGCATCATTATCACTTTACACCCCCCAAAAAATGCATAGATTTAACAATCTTCTTATTTCTATGAAAAATTTCATCTTTTTTACACTAATAGAAGTTCTTACAAATCTTTCAAGCTGTGTTTAAAGAAAAACTTTTAACTATATTAGTAGCATTTTTTTTTATTTAAACTTAGCTATAATTTAATTTCATATGTCAAATTCTTATGTTTATTCATATTATATAAAAAAAAATATTTTTGGCATCCAAAATAGCGTTATCTTTTCTGACAATGAAAGATATCCTATAAACATACTTTTTGTCCCATTAATAGTATTAATTATAATGTTTTTTTTTATTTCATACGAAAGGAATAATATTAACAATTAACTTAATTTACTTTATAACATTTAAAATAAAAGCACCATTTTTCTATAAAAATACTACTAGTTTAGTTTGTTACTTATGCAAATAGGTTAAATTTTGACGCCTAACTATCTCATCAATCATTCAAAGTCAATGTAGAAAGGCATGCACCTTTACCAATTTGGTCAACAAAGCCAGGAAAGCTCGAAATTTTCTTAAAATCATTATCCTATTTATATTGTTTGTTTTCTTTGTAAGCTTTGGGCATTGTAAGCTTCTAGAGTTTGTGGATAGTTATAAAAAAAACATGTTTTATAACTATCCACAAACAAAAAGAATATAAAATCTCAAAAAAGCTCCTACTCAATATTCTTTTGCTCCTACTTTTTTTTAAAAGTTAATAGTACAGATTGCTCTTAAATTTTTGTACCCAATTTCCAACACTGCTAAGATCATCTATGCCATAGTGGAGTTTAACCCACAGACTTTGTGAACCTTGGGTTATGTCTAGAAACAGAAAATAATATCTATAATTAACTTGCCTCTGGGAAGTTTTCTGGTGCTGTCCACCTCAATATCTTCAAGTATGCCCTTCTTATAACAACAGAGTTTTGCGGTTCTTCGCTCCTTCCCTCTTCTGCAGAGATCTCATCGTAGACATTCTGCAACCACAGACGAGTAAATTTGAGTCCATCGACTGGAGGGGATAAGCCTTGACGGAACCAAAATTAACAATAAGGAGGACGGTAAATATGCACAGGTAGGGTAGTGACAATCAAAACAACACTAGGGGCATTTCAAGCGGGATGTGTGTGCAACTAGGTAGTGGTTTTGGTACATTTGCAATTACAGTATAACCTAGTTATAGCGTCATTCAAGGGAGTTTATAAACAAGGTTGATTATTAAGTGCAGTAAACCATGAAAAAAGTGTATTGTGTACTTTAAACATTAATTAAAGTTATAAAATGACACTTTATTTATAAATTTTAACCCTATGTGCTATTAGTGGTACAAGTTCTCCTTTACCAACCAATATTTTTAGGCACGAAATAAATTTCACATTTAACGACTATATGCATCAGTTAGCAAATAAAACAAAATTTAACAGTGAAAATGAAATAAAGTTTTTAGCCTACTTTTCTTTTTTTAATTCGAAAGAATTAAAAAAAGGAAAAAGAAGGTATTGACAAGCGGTCGATGTCCGTCTGTCCGTCCGTACCCCCTTCCAAAATCGGTTCTATCCATCGAATCTTAAAAATTCTTTTTTTGTTAGAAAGCTATGACCTCAGATACCCAACTTTCATACTTTTTGTCCGTCTGTCTGTACGTCCGGACGGACATAAATCTACTATCTTTCGGCGAATTTCCCATTGAATTAGCATTGAAATTCAATTTTGAGTCATTTAAATCACTGTTGCCAAATCAACAATGGCATGAGAAACTTTATTTATTTAAACATATTTGAAGCAAAATAATATTTTCATGAATCAGTTTGGAATGACGTCATAAAATGTAGCACAATTTGATTCTTTGATTATTCATTAATTATCTACCAAGAAAGCGGCAAGGCATACTTTTGCATGCAATTATGCTTAGTTTTAATTTACATTTCTTATTTTTTAATGCAGTTCAGAGTAGTTTCATTACTTTTGTTATTAATAAATATTTAATTATTCTTCGAACTACAAATAAATCGAGCAGACGATAAATAATATTAACTTAATTTGCGAAAGAATATTAAGGAAAATAGTTGATTTTGGCTTTTAGAAGTTTAAATTATGGCTGGATGCTGTGTTTCGATTTTTTTTCTAATGTGTAAAAATCTAGTGTAGAAACGGTTGTTGATGATATTTACTGTTAGGAACCTAGTTTTTTCCCGATTAGAACTTCAGTAAGTATTTAAGTAACAGGAAAGTAGGCTATTTTAGTTCTTTATGAACTTCTTGTTTTTCTTTATGAAGGCATTTTGGACATCACATAAACATATATTTTTAAGCGTTGTAACCGAGAAGTGAATTTTAAAAAAAAGAATTATAAACAATATATTTGAACATTAAGGTCTATGGGCAATTCAAGGAACCAAACTTTTATGGTGTTATAAACGAGTTGACGTTGTAAACGAGGTTGTTGTAAACGAGTTTGACTGCATTTTATCCTTAAAACAACTGCAGGTTTTAACAATATGTTGTTTTCTTTTATTTATATCTTGAGGTAAAATCAAATCTGATTGGAATTTTTTATATGTCATATGAATATGGAGAGATTAAATTTTAATTTTATGTGTGCGACGTGTATAATGATTTTTCAAGAATTTTTTCTTTTCATTTCTCATTTGAATATTTCCCTGAATTAAAAACATGTTTTACCATTTGAATAAGCTTATAACAATTCAAAACCAGCATTGTGAAATTTATTTTGAGTTTTTAGATGAAAAATACAAGTTTGTGTGACGAATGACAATGGAGCCTGGTCATTTTAGCATGGTTAAAATGTATACTAATTCTAAAAAAAAAGTGCATAGATTTATGGTTGCCGCAAATATACTTGTTATGATATATGTTAAACATTTATTGTTAGTAAGTTTGTTAAAGTAAAATTTTTTAACTTCATACAAAGATTCATGAAAAAAAATATTGCTTTTTGAAAGTATATCAGTTTACCAATTTTTCCAATTTTTCACTTCCATTTTTTTGTCTTTGACATTTAGTAATTTGTCAGCTTTGAAAAATATGTATAAAGTTTTAACTACTCAAATTAATGTTGGTGAAATTTTCTCTTGATTTATTTATTTCTCTCAGGAGACAACTTTGCTTGAAATGCAATACTAATTAACGTAAGATTACCTTGGTTAAAATATTTATCTGTTATTTAATAGGAAGAGAAATAAATCTAAGAGGAACTCCAGAAAAACTTTTCTTAAGAAAAAAAACGGGGGGGGGGGGGGGTAATACTACACAACTCAGGCATGAGAACACAAAAATATGTAAAAAGCTGAAAGCGCGATGGGACAGAAATCTTTTAGATATTAAGTAAGAGGGGGGTATAGTAATTATTACTTTAAGGGACAATAATTTTTTATAAATATCTGCAAAATGTTGATTTGCAGGGCATTAATGGGTACCTAAAAATTTTTCATAATAGCAATAAATAATTCTCTGTGTGTGTATAGGCCGTAAAAATGCCATATTTCTATTATAAAGGATAGAATGAAGATGCTACAAATTCTACCTTAAACCTTGTCTTATACAACTCACTCAGATAAAGACACAGATAAAAAAAAATATCAGCAACTATTGTACACTGAAGTTATGTCAATTACATAGAATAACTAATTTTGAAAACAGGGTTTACATTTAAAAAATCTTACACATTGTTTTTGAATCATGTTTTTCTACAAAAACACAAAACAAACAAGCACTCTAATATCCGTAGTTCACATACAAAATAAAAAATGATATATTTTGTTCTCTCTTTAAACTAATTACATGGTTCATGCACTTTTTATGAAAAAAATTTAAGCATTTTTCAGTTCTGTTCTAGGGCCTTTCAGAAAAATTCAAGGACTAGAAGTTACTAACACCATAAAACCTGAATATATAAGCAAACCGTCTATATTCTTGTATAACCTGACTCCATTTTTTGTAAACAAAAAACCATCTAAAATTAGAAACCGAGTATAGGCTGAAGTATGAATCACCACAAAAAAAAGTTTCAAACATTAAAAAAAAAAATCTTTTAACATTAAAGCTGTTCTTACTGATCCAAAGTCACAGACACTCGATTAGGAGAATCAGGTTGATCCTACTTGGCCTGAACCTTTACTCGAGACAGAAACACCAAGCCGATAAGAAAATTTAAGCGTAGAGAGGATATACTGTGACAATAAATGACATTCAACACATATTCTTGCACTGGTTGAGGTAAGGCGATCAAAATAATTTTACGATTGATTCAGTTTCCGTTTTTTGAACAAAAACAAATATTTGAAGAAAAAAAAATGGAAAACATAAAAAAATCGGAAAATGACCCAGAAATCGGAAAAAACGGAAATCAGACATAAAGCGGAAAATTCTCATGCCTGACAACTATAAAATACCACTCAATAAAGCAAACATTTAAAGGTAATTATGTACCCTATTAGTTAATTTTAAAACTTTTAACCTAAAAAGTCTTATGGCAGCTATCATTTGTGTATGCGCTATTTTCTCAAGCACTTTAATATAACATCCAACAAGTAATGGGAACTCGTGTACCAAATTTGTAGTTTGTATCTCTTCGTTTAACAGAAATACTTTTAAAAACAATAAAAGTTCTATGGCACTGACCCCTAGCGCATTCATAAATTTCTCGAAAACCTTATTATGACGTCCGACAGGTACTAGGAACTCCTGTACCAAATTTGAAGTCCGTAGGTCCTGCAGTTCAAGCTGTAGAGTGGTTTCAGATGGACAGGCGGAATAATGTTCAAAACCACTTTTTCGGAATCAGCACCCTCCAAAACAAGCAGAAAACACAAAATCTCCATTTCGCATTTTCTACCCCTTCACAATACTTTCATTATATTATATTTCATTAGGTAATTGAAAGTACCAAAAATATTTGACTAGGGGAAGATTGAATAAAGCAACAAATTATTCAACTGTTTTTCCCCATAAAGACCAACATTTTACATTTTATTCAATAGACAGAGAGACCACTTGAAAACAAACAGCTTGCAAGATTACCTACAAGCAGATTTTACACACATTTTTTGTCAAATTTGATACAGTCGAACCCCGCTATAGTGAACCTTCTACGGAACTAACAATTGGTTCACTATATCCCATAGTTCACTATATCCAATTTTTCTGGATTAAAGTTTTATACGATATAATGCTTTTACAAGAATAATAATGGTTTTACATATCTTGAATCAATTGAATAAATAATTGAATCAAACAAGTAGGTTTGTAACAGAATCTGTCACTTAGCCCGCTTCCACACATTTGTGTTTAACAGGAATAAACGCGCCAAACACATTAATTCTATATTAAACATTTACACGCCAAATTTGGCTAGTTTCATTTATTTTATTTCGAAAATTCAACAATTATTACTTATCGTTTGCAAAAATTAATTTATATTTCAAAGAATAAATATGTAATATTCCTCGCTTTTAAATAGAATGAAAACATTTCATATCAACATACAAAGAATCCGTAGTGAAACATATTTGACATCATTTCAAACTGATCGATTTCGCAAAAATAAATTTATTGTCTAAAAGAATTAAAGTTTCTCGAGCGATTGTTGCGAATGGCAAAGGTACGATTTAATTCTAATAAAAACAGGGCCTTTAGCTATTTGTAATTCAAAGTTTTAAACGCCAAAATTAACTATTTTCATTAATCTTCTTTCTCGGATTTAATAATTAGACTTTATCGTTTTCTAAATTTGTTTGAAGTTCGAAGAATAATGATGTAATCTTTTTTAATAAATATCTTTGTGTTGCCTTAATTTCCCATTTACATTTCTTTCGAAAATTCACTTATTTATAGTTTGTTAACTTAATTTACAGTTCAAAAAATATATAATTAGTACAATTGATGCTTTAAAAATAAAAGTGAAACTTTGCATATTTTTTTATGCCAAGTTAGAATTTTCTGTGCATCTTTCTTCATACATATATAATGAACCATCAAAAGAACTCTATTGTGATATTACAACAATCCAAACTGAATTATATCACATAAATAAATATTTTTATTTTTATTTCAAATAAAGTTTTTCGTACGTTTAACGAAATGGCAACAGTGAAAATATTGAATAAAAATGGAATTTGCATGTTATTTCAATGTAGATTAAATTTTTAGTTATTTAAATTTTAAATAAACTTCTAATTTAAATTTTTTAATGAAATTTGGAATGTAGCCTAATCTGATTTTTTGCTTTAAAATGACGCATTGCACTTGTCTGTGGGACTTGTGGATGGCAACAGTGAAATATTCAATAAAAATGGAATTCGCATGTTATTTCAATTTAGATTAAATTTTTAGTTATTTAAATTTTAAATAAACTTCTAATTTAAATTTTTTAATGAAATTTGGAATGTAGCCTAATCTGATTTTTTGCTTCAAAATGACGTATCCCACTTGTCTGTGGGACTTGTGGTTCTTTCTGTGAAAGTGGGTGACAGACAGACGGACTGAACGATTATAAAACCTTCCACTTTTTACGTTATAAACGTAGTGTGGAAGCTAAAATTAGTTATTTAATAAATAAAACACATTATTAATTAATTTTTGAAATTTTTCCAAAATAATTATTCAAAAAGAATGCAAATACATTCGGTTAAATAGTAACTAATATTTAAATTTTCACGAAACACGTCTGCATTGTAGAAAAGAAATTGGCATTTTTAGGCTTTTCTCTTTACAGAAGCCACCATTTTCAGACGGTCTCCTTCTATTCAAAATGCGTCTAAAATCTTTCATAAGGAAATAAGAGACTAACAGAGAAGTACAGGTTAAATGGACAATTGGACAGTTCCACTTATGCCCAGTTTTCAAGGGGTGGTTGAAAATAAAGAATAGGTAGCTGAGGAGGTGAATGGCTTCATTTAACTCCAGAGGGGTGTGTGCTTGCAACACAAATAAATACTGCAGTTTGACATGCCTTCCAAGAATCCAGAAGAAGTGTGTATGAGTGTGGTGGAGGATATGAGTAATGGGTTGGAAAGAAAGGATGGTTTCTGGAACCCAGAGGAAGAAAGGGGTATGTTTACTTTGAAACAGGTCCAGTTTGAGTACAATAAGATCCGAAGGACAGGTTGAAATTGACTCATTGTTAAAGATTGCAATGCCCTGCCACTTGCCACTAATAGTATAACTTAAAATATGGAGAACTGAAAAAAATATTAAGGATATATGAAATTTAGGTTCACTACAAGCGAACTCTCCTTTTCTAAGTAGTTCACTATATCCATATAAAATAACATTAGTTAAATAGGAGTTCGGAAGGGACCACTAAAAAGGTTCATTATAAGCAAGGGTTCACTATAGCGGGGTTCGACTGTAATTCTGTCAGGTTTTTTTTCTATTTGGTTGTTATATTTCTTCTGTAGAACTAGTCTTGTAAGTCGTCAACTTTGAGATCGTTATCTCTAAAATATAATTTAGAATTTCCTGCAGGTAAAAAATAGGGTCTTTGCTTTGGAATCAAAATTCGTTTAATAGGTTTGCTACTTTTTGGCAATTATTCATAATAAGCACCTTGCTCTAAACATTACGCCGCCCTGGACAAAAAACAAATTGGTGTCTCAATAAGAACACAATTATCATTGAAAATATTATTACATTTTCATTTGACAAAAAACAAATTATTTTTAATTGTAATAAAATTGGATATTCTGATACATTCTAGAATCGAACAAAACAAAGAAAACACTTTTACAATAAACTTTAATTAACTAGGAATTAATCACATCAATATTTTGCAATTTAAATGCCAAAAAGCCTTTAGATGTCCTACTCCAAACAAAAGTCCGGTCTAGCTGCTTCTAGAGAGGGGCCTGTCATGTAGTTTATTTTGTGTTGATATACTTTTTCTGAAAAACTATATCAACTAGCCGCTTCTAGAGAGGGGCCTGTCATGTAGTTTATTTTGTGTTGATATATTTTTTCTGAAAAACTAGTACTTTGATTTATCATTTAAAAAAATATATTATTTAAGTTCCCCAGCATTTAAAAATTTGGTCTATGGTCCGAAATAAAGAACCAAATATTGTTTGATAATTTTCTATATTTTGCAATCATAGAATTATATCACAAAATGCATCAATGTTTTACTTATTTTCCACTTCCCATCAAGGCATATAGATAATAGGTATTAAACTACAGTTGAACCCCACCATAAGGAACCCTTTACAGAACACTTACACTTGGTTCACTATACCCCATAGTTCACTACAGCCAATTTTTCTCGAAAACAATTGTAGAGTACAGGGGAAGAACCGCTTGATTTATTAGGAGTAGTCCCGTAATTGTATCTGCTTGGCGGACATTGGCGACAGGAAACCGGTTTTCCTTTCGGTTCTTCTTTCGCGGTACAAACGTGTGACTCATGTCCGCTGATCTCTGGCGTAAATCAGGGTTGCCGCGATTGAAAAACAAAGTGAGTAACCGATTTCCTCACACCAGTTTAAGCAATGACTCGCTTTCATCGCCAAAGAGGCCTGATGAGGAAAGTTTTCTACGAAATTAAGCGGTTTTTCCCCTGTACTCTTCAATTCTGAATAAGCCATTAAAAAAGAAGAATAAATGTTATACATATCTTGAATAAATAAATTAAATTACATTAGTAAAAAAGAATGTTAATACATATGATTCAATAGTAAGTAATATTTATTAAAACTGTTCTCTCCAATTCAAAATGTGTCTAAGGTCATTCATAAGGAAATGAGAGTGACAGAGAAGTTCAGGTAAAATGACGGGCAATTGGACAGTTCCCCTTATGTCCAGTTTTCAAAAATATTTTGAATCAGATCCGCTTTTATTCAAAGGATATTCATATATTCACATGTATATAAGGAATGCCCCTCAATATTAAGTTAATTAAATGGTTTAAAAAATTTTCATACACAAAAAAAAAGTTTATATTACACACTTTTATCGGTAACATTAGAAACAATGATATTAACCACAAATCCTAAAATAAACAATGTTAATGTAACAACATATTTCACTGTTAAATGGAAATAATATAAAACATACATAATGATGCTTTATTTTATAATTATAAGCAAAGGTCTGTTATATCCTAGATTCATTATAGCACAATTCGACTGTAGTATATTCACATTTATTTAGCGATTCATTAAATTTGTAGAGAAGAAATGAAGACTGTAGAATTCTAATTGTTTGACTTTAGAATGTTGTATATCTTATCCGAATATATAACACGGCAATATAAAATGTATGATAAAAACAAAATCTTACTTTCAAGACTCTGAAGAATTTCTTTGAATTTTTTCTGCTCATACTCAATCGAATGTTGTTGCAAGTGTGGACGAAGGCGGGAGATTGTGAAATTCACCATGTCAATTTTCATTAATTCTAAGGTTTCTAAAATGCCCCTGCAATAAAATAGTTAAGGTTATTGTACAAGAACTATGCCATGGAAACTAACGCATTATAACCAACAATTTTAAAAAAAGATATTAATCGACTATCAAAAGTTACAGTAAAAATGCAAGTAGACTTAAAAAAACAATTATAACAAATAGAATTATAAAAAACAATTGTAACAAGTAGAATTTTAAATACATAATTATACATAAACAGTAAAAATAAAGTCAAGATTTGAAAACAGATATGCAAACAAAATTTAATTTTTATTTGCCACTACAAATCACCCTGAAAAATACTGTCACTAAAGTATAATTTTTAAACATTCTTAGAAGTAACTTTTTAGAAAAATAAAGAATATTTTGAATGAAATTTTGGATTCAATTTTAGAAAACAATTATATTTTTTTCATGAAAAACACCTTTTTGAGTTACTATAACTGTAGCACAGATGCATCAACACAAAAATAGTTCGACAAATTTTTCAATTATTATTTTATAAACAAAATAAAACATCAGAATTGAAAATAAAATTGACCATGTATTAAACTAAATATATACTCCTTAAATAGTGTTGAGGCGGGTATACAAGAGTTTTTAGGGGCATATGGCAGTTAAAAGTTTGGTTGTAAGGTCACTACAACACATAGTTAAGTGTTTAAAAAATTAAACACTTTTAAAAACATACCCCAGTGGATTTTGGGACTAAAATAAAGCCCTGCCTTCAGGGTTTAAAAACAATGAATAAAAGAACAGAAAATGCGAAAGTGCCCCTAATCATAAAAATAAAATAGACAACCAAAAGAATTAAAAAACCAAAGTTGCCACATCAGAAATATTTATAAAAAAAAAGAATCTTATTAATAACACTAAGGCTTTTGTGCCTTGTTATATAATACAGTGTTAACCTAGTGCTTCATACATTCAACAGCCAAATGAAACAGGATGAGTTTATCATTGTGGGCCTGGTCTGGTACTTAAGAGAGATTGTCAATCCCATAGAGCTAATGCATTAGTGTAGGAATCACAACTTCCGCAGAAATATTGCTTTGTTAGCCCTTTTACCCCAGGTATGGGAATCAACATAACATTCAAATGAAACAAATTTGAAACGAAAATGTTGTCGAGATATTTAATTATATATTTTTAAAGTTTTAAAATGTTAAAAATATACAGCAGATGGTGACCCTATTTTAAAACTTTATCAATTAATAATTAAATAACCGGATGTTATTTTCTTTTCAATTTTGTTTTAAACAGATGTTATGATGATTCCTATATCTGGTGAAAATGGGATAACATGACACAGCAATTCTTTTGCAAAAGTTGTGATTTCAAATCTAATGCATTAGCTCTATAGGACTGACAGTCTCTCTTTAAAGGTTAATAAAACATTTCTCACTTGTAAAGCGGAATAACTTGAGTTAGCTGCCTGAGTTCTTGTACGTTGTCATCCCTGGCTGGCGCACATATTCGCGCCATGGTGCACAGGATAAATTGTGCACATTTCAAGAAGTCAAGTGCTTCGTTCTCAGCCTGCTGACGGATTAAATCGATGTCCAGGACTTCGTTTATCTCGTTCTTGAGTCTTGTGTTGTGGGGCAAAAGGAGCCATAACAGGATCTGAGGAGACAGAGGAGATAACAGTTACAAACAGAGTATGATTTCCAGCAGGGCAAACAGGGCACATGCTTAGGGCCCCACTTCAAGGGTTCCCCAAATTTGGTTTAAAAAGTATATTTAAAAAAAAGTTTCAAAAATATTGCCACAATCAAATTACTAATAAGTATTGTACAATTAGACCATGTGCCATTAATTATTCAAAAGCAAGCCCCCTTATAATAACTATTATATCCCTTGTTATTTTTAGGAATTAAAAAAATGCCATGGTGTGAATAAAAATTATGTATGTATTTAAAATACGATAAATTTTTTGACAATATAATTGGTCTCTGATGTCATATCTTAAGTATGTATTAAAAAAATTATCAAGAACATGTAAAATATGCTGTGCTTACACAAGTATTCAAGAGAATTGTTGAAAATTATGTATTTGTACAAATTGAGTATTTCTAGCAGAATAGAGCTAGAAATCCGTCAAACAAAACTTCACACAAAGTTTCAGACTTAAAAATTATGAATTTTAATTGATACTAAAACCCCCGCTTGATTAGTGAATGTTTTAATTTCTGCTGCATTTTGCAATTTTTTTTTATCTGATCGGTAATAAAAAAATGAATGAACACAATACCAGCTAATACTATGCACTATTAAGAAGTGGGTATCATTTCTTTTTGATCACCATATACACAACTTCATATTGATATTAAACACATTTTTCAAAACATTTATACAACCACATTCAGAAAAAGAAAAACCTACCATTAATTAATAACTCTCATAAAGTATTGCCATGATGTAAACAGGAAAATTTAAAAAAAACTTTTGTTATTTACAATTGTTTGGAAAAATAAAGTTCTGCTAATAAATGTAAGAATCACATTCCTAATATCAAAAGTGCTAATATCAAAAGTAGTTTTCAGCATAACTTGCTTTTTAAAGTCACAATTACCAAAGTTCTTAAAATGTTACTTGTAATCTGTTCTACAATTAGTAATTCGATTGACTACTTTAACTTTAATAAAAGTATACTAACTGAAAATAAAGATAAAACCAACTACTACTAAGCTTGTTGAAGTACAAAATTCGGTTAACATTTGATTTTTAGGTACTTCATGAGCAAAATTAAAGGACATTTTCAGGATGAAGTATAAATTAAATTTCTTAGTAGGGATGCATAAAACAGTTTTATGATTTTTTTTAACATGAATTATTATGTACATACAACACAATAGTTTTCAATGTTAGCTTAGGTTCACTTAGGTAGGCTTAACTCAGGTTTCCCCATCTCTCATCTAAGAGCTTCTCTTGCGTAGTCGTAATGGTATACGCAGGGCTGTAAGCCTACTTACTGGCCACTGCACCCTTAAAAGGCACCTTACCATCATGAGGGCCCTTGATAATCCCTCTTGCAGGGGTTGCAGGGACAAGGACGAATCAGTTACCCACATTCTCTGTGAATGAGACAATTTTGCAGCTCACAGATTTGAGTATCTAGGGCATCCCTTGCTTGAGCATTGGGAGCTCCAGGATATACCTATAAGATCTTTGCAGAATTTTGCTTCGGCAACGGGGCTCTTCTTATAAGAGAGAGGGATTTATTTCTTGGGTATGGTACAATAAGTAGTCTTAAGGTAGTAGGTAGTCTTAAAAATGCAGCAAGATAACAAAAGGTGTAAATTTCTATTTTCTAACTATTTTTCTAACTATAGAAAAATTAGGTAAATTTTTATTTTTAAGGAACAGCAATAGGAACAAAACTGAGGAATCACGGGAGATGTCAGGGGATCACGGGAGATGTTTTAGTGGATATACCTATAAGATCTTTGCTGAATTTTGCTTCGGCAACGGGGCTCTTCTTATAAGAGAGAGGGATTTATTTCTTGGGTATGGTACAATAGACCCCTGGTCGCAGTGCTTGACTCACACAGAGCCCCACTCTAAAGTCATAATGTTAGTTTACAAAAAAAAATATTCTTACATCTTTTATTTCTTGAAGTAGTACCATGGCTTGAGTATACACAGGAGGATCACCTGTTAGCTCTTGTGTGAGAATATCCCAAAATGCTTGGTGGCAAATTTCAGAAATTTTACCCTCCAATCTGCAAATGGAATTAGAAATATATTAATGAAGATAAGAGATTTATGTATCAAAATCTGTAATACAGTCGAAACACAAACTCAAACACAAGAACACAAACTCGAAGGGAGCACTGAAACATTTCATGTTAACCGTCAGGTTTTTTTTTTACATTGAACTAGTGAATAGCTTAAAAAGAATATCTAAAAATTATTTTAATTTTATAAAATAATACACTAATGATGTGTGTATACAATTAGTAGTTCAGCTAATAAAGTTTATATGGAGCAGTACCTACTGTAGAAAAATGAGACATTACAAAATGTAAATGAAAAAATAGAACATTCCAATACATGTTAATGAAGTAGGTAGTCTTAAAAATACCTACTTCATTAACATGTATTGGAATGTTCTATTTTTTCATTTACATTTTGTAATGTCTCATTTTTCTACAGTAGGTACTGCTCCATATAAACTTTATTAGCTGAACTACTAATTGTATACAAAAGTCTTAAAAATACATAGTCTTAAAAATGCAGCAAGATAACTATAGGTGTAAATTTCTATTTTCTAACTATTTTTCTAACTATAGAAAAATTAGGTAAATGTTTATTTTTAAGGAACAGGAATAGAAACAAAACTGAGGAATCATGAGAGATCTCAGGATTTTCTCAGATGTAGAAGACAATTTTTATAATATTCGCTTGACGTTTTTTTTTTAGTGTTCTGTTTCATTTGTTCTTCAAAACTTGAATTAAGAGGGACTGTCAGTCCATAGAGTTTAATGCATTAGTTTTGGAATCATAACTTCCACAGAAATATGCTTTGCCATGTTAACCCTTTTTCTCCAGGTATGGGAATCAACGTAACATCGAATGAAACGATTTGAGACGAACATATTATCTAGTTATTTAATTGTATATTTTGAAGTTTTAAAATGCCAAAATTACAGCAGATGCGACACAATTTAAAACTTTATCAATTCATAATTAAATAACCGGATGTTATTTTCTTTCAATTTTGTTTTAAATGGATGTTATGATGACTCCATTCCTGGTGAAAATGGATAACATGGCAAGCGATTCTTTTGCAAAAATATGTGATTTCAAAACTAATGCATTAGCTCTATGGGACTGACAGTCCCTTAAGAAAAAAAATTGCAAATTCTGAATTTTTTTGTTCGGGTTAAGCGCGATTTCACCCAAATGATTTTGTGTTAAGAGTTTTTTAGCATTAGCTGAAAGCTTTAGAGGCTAGAGAATTGTTTACAGTTCATCTCCAGCAAAATTTTGTATTAAGCAAGTTCGTGTTAACAAGGTTTGACTGTAATAGTTAAGGGTGAATGGGAGCAGGTCTTCAAATTGAAGTGTCACTATTAATCTAATGGATTGGAAAATAAAAAAATAATTTTCCAATCAAAATTACTCCGACTTTATTGAATATTTTCAAACTGTTTTTTTTCTTCATATGTTTAGTGTAGGTGGTTTAGACGGCTTTGAGATCTCATTTTTTGAAATTGGTATAAAAATTTAATTGAAACATAATTTATTAAAAATAAAAAAGTATTTGAACCAATTTCAAGAACTCAGTTTATAGAGCCCTGTAAGCCAGTTACAATTATCATATAAAAAGACTGCTTTCAAAAATTGTCAATACACCGGGTATAATTTGGCTTAGGAAATAATTTTTTCTATTGAAATAACAATTTAACATAGAGACAGTTCCATTTTGAGCCAGTTCCATTTAAAAGATACAGTTTAAGATAATTTTCAATTTTTGATGAAGTAAAAACTATGTTAAAAAAAATGCATGTCAGAAAAGCAAAAAGCGTTAAGCAATTTCTTATTTTTTAAAACATTTATAGTATATACAAAAAAAAAAATATGCAGTAAATGCACATAAGACTTTCAAAACTAAATGTTAAAACATTTATTTTTGAATTTCATAATGAATACCCTGCCATATTGGCAGAATAGGTCTATACAAGTGTCTGCCAAAATGTTCTTTTAAAATGTTATTATATTTATTAGCAGACACCTTATTAGAGTAAATTAACTTTTTTAAAATATGGATTGCTTGGAGAGTAGAATACCATTTAAGTGAGATGCAGGACTAAGATTTACGGTCCTTCCCTTAATTGGCCGGAATGACAATTTAAATTTTACGAAGTTGCCAATGAAAGAACCGAGCTCTATAACTTACTTATACTTCGGAGAATGCGAGTCTTAGAAGAAGACTTTTCACACATTTTTAGTGTTTGTCACGTACATTACTGTGGAATGAGCCCAAATAGGTTTTGCCATGTAATTAACAAGTTTAAGGTAGGTAATTTAAGGTTTTTCAGGAATGTGTCATCTTGCTTTGTCAATTTTATCAAGTTTTTACCAATAATAATTATGATAATTTAGCTTTTAAGTGCTTTTTGTTGCTCTTCTACCTCTTTACTAAGGTCACTACATTCGCATAAAGTAAAAATAGTTTAAGTGAAAAAGCCATTTGGGGGCAGTTAGTTTGCATTTGCAGACAATATTTATCTGCATTGGCGATAGTCTGGCATTCTACTGAAGGTTATAAAAACTGAATTGCATTGAGTGTCACTCAAATATCGTCTATGGAAACATGATTTTTAGCCTACTTTTCTTTTTTTAATTCGAAAGAATTAAAAAAATGAAAAAGTAGGTATTGACATGCGGTCGATGTCCGTCTGTCCGTCCGTACCCCTTCCAAAATCGGTTCTAATCATCAAATCTTAAAAATTCTTTTTTTGTTAGAAAGCTATAACCTCAGATACCCAACTTTCATACTTTTTGTCCGTCTGTCTGTACGTCCGGACGGACATAAATCTACTATCTGTCGGCGAATTTCCCATTGAATTAGCATTGAAATTCAATTTTGAGTCATTTAAATCACTGTAGGTATTGAAATGCGGTTGATGTCCAACTGTCTGTCTGTCCAACAGTCTGTCTGTCCATCTGTCTGTCTGTCCATCTGTCTGTCTGTCCATCTGTCTGTCTGTTCGTATGTCTGTCCGTCTGTCTGTCCGCCTGTCTGTCCGTCTTGTCGTTTCTGTCCGTTTGTCTGTCCTGTCTGTCCTCGTACCCCCTTCCAAAATCGGTTCTAATCATCGGATCTTAAAAATTCTTTTTTGTTAGAAAGCTATGACCTCAGATACCCAACTTTCATACTTTTTGTCCGTCTGTCTGTACGTCCGGACGGACATAAATCTACTATCTGTCGGCGAATTTCACATTGAATTAGCATTGAAATTCAATTTTGAGTCATTTAAATCACTGTAGGTATTGAAATGCGGTTGATGTCCATCTGTCTGTCTGTTCGTATGTCTGTCTGTTCTGTCGCCGTCTGTCTGTCCGTTTGTCTGTCTGTCTGTACCCCCCTTCCAAAATCGGTTCTATCCATCGGATCTTAAAAATTCTTTTTTGTTAGAAAGCTATGACCTCAGATACCCAACTTTCATACTTTTTGTCCGTCTGTCTGTACGTCCAGACGGACATAAATCTACTATCTGTCGGCGAATTTCCCATTGAATTAGCATTGAAATTCAATTTTGAGTCATTTAATCACTGTTGCCAAATCAACAATGGCATGAGAAACTTTATTTAAACATATTTGAAGCAAAATAATATTTTCATGAATCAGTTTGGAATGACGTCATAAAATGTAGAACAATTTGATTCTTTGATTATTCATTAATTATCTACCAAGAAAGCGGCAAGGCATACTTTTGCATGCAATTATGCTTAGTTTTAATTTACATTTCTTGTTTTTTAATGCAGTTCGGAGTAGTTTCATTACTTTTGTTATTAATAAATATTTATTCATCGAACTACAAATAAATCACGAGCAGATGATAAATAATATTTAATTAATTTGCGAACGAATATTAAGGAAAATAGTTGATTTTGGCTTTTAGAAGTTTAAATTATAGCTGGGTGCTGTGTTTCGATTTTTTTTTCTAATGTGTATAAATCTAGTGTAGAAACGGCTGTTGATGATATTTACTTTAGGAACCTAGTTTTTTTCCCGATTAGAACTTCAGTAAGTATTTAAGTAACAGGAAAGTAGGCTATTTTAGTTCTTTATGAACTTCTTGTTCCTTCTGTTGTATTTGAAAAGATGTTTACAAACAATTTATTAATTATTATCTCCGACGAGTAGCCTGGCCAAATATTACCTTCATTTTTGTTTTAGCTAATGTAAGTGTGATGAATAACGATAATTGTTAGGTGCTAACCGGAGAAATTGGAGAACACGGTTGCCAGTCTCGACGTTAGCATGACTCTTATGTACAGTAGAACCTCCATTATCCGATCTAAATGGGACCAGAGGTATGTCAGAAAATTCGAAATTCCGGATAATGGAGAATCTTCATTTCATAGTAAAACTTAGAGTACAGAGGAGCGCCGAAAGTCTGCGGTCCTCAAATTCGGAATTTTCCAATTTCAAAAACGAAGTAACTTCCCGATTTCAAAATCACTGAAGATTCCACACTTTAGAATCGCTGTAGACTTCTGAGGCTGGTTTCTTTTGTGAACAACTGAGAATTACCTTGTTGGACAATGTTTTTTTATGTTGGACTTAGGGATGGTCGGTTAACAGAGTTCCGGATAACCGAGGTTCTACTGTACTTGTATGAAGTACTGGTTTGTACTTCTACTAAGAATCGCGAGGTTTTACAGTACTCTACCCACCCTGTCTTGGGTTTGTTCTGCTGCAATTTGAAGTCTTTGTTGACGGCTATCTCGTGAGCCAATGCCATGTTGAATCCGGATTTTGAGACGTCTTCGGCTGCTTTCAGAATCTGCTCAAGTGAGATGAAGGTTGGAGGTGAAGCTGTGAAGAGATTTAAGGTTTCATCAGCATTTAAAGTAACAAAAACTCAGGGTTTTTAAAAGATACTCTAGGGTCGTTCATAATATTTTATCCATCCAAAAAGAATTTATTCATCAAATATCTGTTTTTAAATAAAAAAAACTGCCTGATTTTTATTGGTAAAAAAGAACCGTTCTCAAAATTTTAATGTCCACTTCAGTTACATTGTCTAGGATTTGCAAAGACAAAGACCATTGCAAATCCTAGATGGCCTCAATGAAATGCTTAGGGAAAATGGCGAAAAAAGTGAAACATACCTAATTAGGATACCTCTAATTAGGATAATTAGGATTTAAAAAAATAATTAATTATTTGTTGAAAAACGACCTGTTTTTAGAAAACATGACAAACTAACTTTGTGTTTGATGAATAAGTAAAATTAAAAAATTATTTTCTCACATTTAGAATACTTAATATGCCAATTACACAATACATAAGAAATTAAGTTTGTATAGTAATTCAGTACGTTTAGTGCAACTTCTCTGATGTGTTTTAAAATATTTTTTAATGTTTAAGTTGTACAAATTCAGTTAAAAAAATTATAAATTTTAATTTAAAAATTTAAACACGTGGACCCTGTAAAAGTCCAATGAATTACCCTTAAAAATACAAACTGTATTTCAGTTTGAGAACTCAAACAAATTGTAAAATGAAAAGTATGCAAGAAGTATGCACTTTTCGAAATTTAAATAAGTGCCTCTTAGCCTAATTTGAACAATGTTGTAAATAAGTTTTGCCAAATTTATAAGTACTTTTTTTTTGCTAATGTTTACAACTGATGAGTACGTTTAATAAAGTCCTAAAAAATATACAATAATGACATGATAAAGTAAACTAAAACAGTCCATTTATTAAGAATAAATCAGTTGAACCAAGTACTAAGATGATTAGCAGGAAAAAGAGTAAGGCAACTACTCTTTACGCCTTATCACTGTTCTTAGCACAAAAAAGTAAAATTTTTATTATAATTACGATATAAGGTTGATATATAAATATTCTTTTAAAAACATTTTGCTCAAGCCTACTTACAGGAATGGAAATAACTAGCTCCAAATTGGAAAATTTTTGAAGCAGCAAAATTTAACTTTTTAAACAGAAAATGGAAGAAATTGTAACTCTTCACACATTTCAAAGTATAACTAAGATATAAAGTCTGGTTCATTTCATTGTCAACATTTGATAACATGAATTCAATTGGCCAAAATCACCAATGAAGGGGTCAGAATCTAAACCTTAATTATACTTTGAAGAATGCTAGTTTTACAACTACACCCTTCCTATCATCGGTCAAATGTCAAAACCATGAATGTGCAAAACCACAGAGATGGAAAACTGGATACTGATAAGCAAACCGTTTTCGAAAACCGCTAATTTTTAGAATTTACACATTCACGGTTTTGTCATTTGACGGACATAATGATAATATGGTTTCACAACAGATTGGCTCAGGATACCAATTTGAATGCTCTCTGGGTCAGAATTCCTGTCCCTACTCTTAAAAAATGAAAAGATTGCTTGGAATTATGAAACTGTTCTGTTTTGGACAATTTATTAAGGGGAGTCAGATGGTTCTATCTCTCCCATGTTAATTCTCAGGAACTATATGAGATATCATTATGATTTTTTTTAATATTTTGTTCCTTACATATAGCTCTTTGATTTAAACTGAGGATATTTCAAAATATTAAAAAATACTTTTACAGTGATTTTTTAAAAAATATGTATTGAAAACACAGAAAAATCAGATTTAAAGTAATATAATATTTTTTGAGCAGAGATATTGAAAATTTTTCAGTTTAAATCAAAGAGCTGTTAATGGGGAAGAAATAACAAAACAAAACATGTTGATATATTTTATAGTTCCTGAGAAAAATGTTCCTAACTGTTGAAAAACCTTATATTTCTGGAAACGCAAAAGAAAAGTAAGGTTTAGGTAAGAACTGATGTTAAGAGTTTCTCAAAAATGCTTATAAAAAGAAAACCCTTAAACAGAAATCAATAATTTTGGTCTTAAATTAAAGCTAAAGATAAGCAGAATAAAAAAAAGAAAGGAAAAACAGAAAATAGTCTTTTTTTACCTTAACACCCATCCGACCCCCCTTAAGTAGTTTTGTCAACTGCAAGTGATGTTAGTCTCCAATGCACATACCTGCTACACCTGAAGGAAACATGGCCGCAGCCCCTAAGTCTGGAAAGTTCCTGGACTGGGATCCTGATGGAATGTCTCTTGGCTGAGACCCTTCACGATTCGGTGGCTGATTGGAGCTCTCTCCAGTCTCTTTATCTCTTTCATCATCCATTCTAAAATTAATTGAGATTTATGTAAGTTGGTGGAGAAAAAAAGTCAAATATTTATGTATGTTATAATTATTATAACATTTGGATGACTACAGTACCCAACTGGACAATTTTATTTTTAAGATCTTCAGAGTTTTGCCATTATAAAATCACCAGAGTTTAGCAATTATAGAATCACCAGAATTTCAAAATTATAGAATCACCCGAGTTTTGTGATTATGGAACCGCCAGAGTTTTGCGATTATAGAATCACTGAAGTATCGCAGGATGAGGTTTCAAAATTTTAGGAATCACTATTTACAATAGCAGAGGTTTCAGGATACTAAAACAGTCTCATAAGTTTTTTAATTTTTTAATCACCAGAGTTTCTGAATTTTACAAATCAATCCACTTGTACGATTTTAAATATCAAATTTTTGCCATTTCAAGATGATTATTTTCGGCAAGATTGTTGAAAACTACGATGAAAATGTCGGTATTAACCAGTGGCGGATTAATACAATTTTGTCGGAGGTCAGCAAAACCAGAAGGGGTAGGGATTTTCTTAAAACTGTTCATTTTTAGACGCCCTCATAAATTAGCTTTGGCGCCTCATCAATTTATATTATTAATTATTCTAGCAGTATCTATTTACCCGTAATTACATTAATTACAAATTGTGGATGAATTTAAATACTAAATAAATAAATTTAATTACTAGTTAAAAATTATTAATTACTAATTAGACTAATAACCTTACATTTATTTAATTTAGAACTAAATTTCAAATGTAAGCATTCTTTTTTTTAAATATACATAAGCTTACAAATTATTGACATTCACACACTTCCTTGAAAAAATTGAATTTTTGTCTACTAAAGATCGATAGAACACTTTCGCCGCCGATGATTTTTGTTCTCAATGGAATAGGTACATTAAAATATGCAATCTTTAGTAAAATGTTTAATTTGATCAATTCGCTTATGTTAGAAAGAGCTTTTTCATGACTTACTTTATTCTTCAATGTATTTATTGTCTTCTGGCTCCTGATCACAACTTATTTTCGTTTCTCACTCATTTCGTTACTGTCAAAATCACGCATAGCAGTTGAATTAAAATTGCGAGCAGTCTACTTTACAAGTGACGCTTTTTGACAAAAATCTGCACGTGATGCGCACCTGGCCGAACACATTTTAACCCGCACCAAGTTTTCTATGGTCATTCTTATTTTTTAATGCATTCGTTGTTCTTAATGCATTCTTCGGTCTTAAAATGTATTTATCGTTTTTGAATGTGTTCAAAGGAATTCGTTGTTCTTGGAATACATTCTTCCAACAAGTTTTGAAACAAATAAATTTCATTTGTCTGCATTTAGTTAAATTATTATTTTTGCAGGGGGGGAGGGGCCCTCGGATATTCCACCCGCACCCGCAGATTATCGGGAGTTTACTGTATAGGTATCTCAAATATACTACATCCAAAACTTATTTAAGAATAAACGCGTTAACAAAATAAATTCATTTTAAATAATAGCTCAGGTAACTAAGCTCGTTTTTCTTATTCAATTATGTATTTTACATAGAGACATAAAGCAGTATTACAAAAGTATTAGTAGTTTTAAGTCATAAAAATAGTATTATGATCATACATGGATAAGGACCGTGTGGTAACTCCACAATCAGCATATGTAATATCTGTACAGTACATGATAGACATTTTTTAAAAAGTTTTATAATGAAATTTAACAATAATATAATATTCAATAACTAAGTTTTGAAGTTTAAATGACTTATTTTATGTATTACAAATTAGGGTGTTTTTTACTAATAATGAAATTTAACAATTTCATATGTGCAGAATTTTCATTCATCAATTTCAAATTGATCAACACAAAAATATTTCAACACAAAAATATGTATTGTGTTCAAAATGTATACACGAATATGGTTTTGGAGATTATGAAAAGAAATTTAAGTTTTCCCCTTTAAAAAATGCGTCGTTAAAACAAATCTGATGAAAAAAATACCATAACCAAATTATTATGTGGAATTTTTTTCTTATAATTATACAAACTCACATTTTTCGAAGTATCTAACTTCATATTCATATTTAGGACCTTCGAAAACATACATATAGACTTCTCAGAAAAAAATCCATTTTTACTAGAAGTTTTAATTGCATATTCGGATTTGCTATTTTTTGCACACAAAAAGAATGAAGGGTCACGCGGATATATCCTTACATCAAATTTCCGATCTAATATCTTCTTTTGCCTTTTTCCTTCCCATAATAAACGATTTAGAAGAGTTAACAATCTTTGTTTTAACCCTCTTTTGAATATAAGAAAGGAATAATTGGACATGGTCATGCATGGACTGCATGCAAAACCATTTTTATTGTTCTTTAAAAAGTATCAATATGTTCTTTAACCCAGTTTAAGCGTCTGAAGTATATTATATTATTATTAGTTTTTAAACTCACCTTTATTTCGGAGAATCGGACAAATTATTAAGTGAAAAGGATTTCCATCAAGGGGTCAAGAATAAAATTGACGATATAGGGTTTTCGTTGGGACCATTTGAAAGGAGAGTAAAAAGCGGAGAATCGTTATATCCCGGGATTCAATAGAGGGGATCAAGATGTAAAATGACACCTTTAAATATGGAAGTTTATGGAGTAACGTTACACAGTTGGAGTAAACTTGCACCAAACGAGAGTAAAACTAGAATGAAATTCAGAAAAATTAGTCAGATATTTCAGAATTGTTGAAATGTTATAAAAAAAATCATGGTATTGTTACACAATTTTGTTGGCAGTGCTTAATCCAATTTTATCGGACGAATAACGCCACCCCTCCCCCCAAATCCGAAGTACTGAAGCCGGGGGAAAACTTTTTCCAAGAACATTCAAAACATCAACGCCCGCCGAGTAGAAGTAAATACTTACCAATTCCCCGTGTCTGTTTAAATTCTCCCTTTCGGAGGATCGAATTCCAGCAGACGATGAGGAAGAAAAGGGCACATTTTACTGACATTGGTTGGAATTTTTATCAATGGGGGGGGGGGCGTCTTTTAATAATGTGACAATTTTTTGACCACTCTCCTCCCCTGGTAATATTTCGTGATATGTAGCTTGATATATTACGCATTAAAAAAATCTTGGGTCTCTGGGGGGGAGCGACCGCCCCCCTCTAATCCGCCCTTGGTATTAACTGTTCTGAGAATCTAGTTACAATAGCCGTGACTAAATTTATAGTTACTGCAAATAGAAGGACTAGGTTGTATTTTGGGACTAAAGAGCCCCTTAAAACGGAGAAATTATAAATAGAATACAACAAGTAGGTTTGTTACAGAATATGTCACTTAAACCGCTTCCACACAACAATTGTGCTCAACAGGAAACAAACTATTTATACACTTCAGAAAGAAATTTGCCACAAACAGGGCTGGGCTTTTAGCTAGTTTAATTCACATTTTTAAATGCCAAAATTAACGATTTTCATTAATCTTCTTTCTCAGATTTAACAATTAGTCTTTATCGTTTTATAAAATTGTTAGAAGTTCGAAGAATAATGATGATGATTTTTTTATAATGATTTTTTAATAAATATCTTTGAGTCTCCACAATTTCCCATTTACATTAAATTTCTTCCAAAAATTCAGTTATTATTTATCGTTTATTAAATTAATTTACAGTTCGAAAAATAAATAACTAGTAAAATGATGCTGTAAAAATAAAAAAAATTGGCTAGTTTCATTTATTTTATTTCGAAAATTCAATAATTATTACTTATCGTTTGCAAAAATTAATTTATATTTCAAAGAATAAATATGTAATATTCCCTCACTTTTAAATAGAATGAAAATATTTCATATCAACATACAAAGAATCTCGTAGTGAAATATATTTGACGTCATTTCAAACTGATCAATGTCGCAAAAATAAATTTATTTTTAATTTATTGTCGAAAAGAATTAAAGTTTCTCGAGCGATTGTTGCGATGGCAATGGTGATTTAATTCTAATAAAAATGGCTTCCTATGCTTTTCAAATGAGCATTAAATTTTGCAGTTTTTTAAGTAATTGAAGTACTTTGAATTCGAATTCTTTTCTGAAATTTTCAATGTATTCTATTTCGATGTGCTGAATTTTTTGACATATCACACTTGTCCGTAGCATTTGTAGTTTGGGCTATGAAAGTGAGTGACAGACGAACAGACAGACTGAACGATTATAATACCTTCCACTTTTTACGTTATAAACGTAGTATGGAAGCTAACAATTTTGTCCTTTAACTTTATATTTAATGGCTTAGGATAATGGTAACTATCTCCTAGTTTTTTTTGCATATTAATAAACTCGCCATTGCTTGAAACTTAGGGAAGGGGTTGTAATGTGAAAAATTGTCGGAGAGGTGGGGGAATGACTATTTTAGATTTTATTAAAAGAAGTCGCATTACTTTTCCGCCAAAGGGCACATTGTACAGCCAGCAGCATTTTAAACCAGCAATGACAATTCACATGATTACAAACTAACATAAAAACAGTTAAACACGAACAGTGTCTTGGATGTTTGTGACAGATGCATGTACAATAGACTGGATCCAGCCCTTCCTTGTCTGTTTTGATTGTCTTTTTAAATTAACAAGAAGCGTACATCACCTAACAATGTCAAAATTATATGGGGTCATGTATAACATTATAACCACAGCAAAAGAACTTAAGATCCAAAATTGTTCTCGTTGTAAAATCCTTTTTAAGAAATACCAATATTTAGTGCCGAAACAGACAAAAAATGCAAGTAATCTATAAAAAATAATTACATAATATAATGTTCATTTATGCCATACAATCATATCAACCTGTAAAAAAAACTAATTTAGTTCAAATCAATCCATATTTCGTTTAGTTCACCTGATGTTCCAAACATCAAATAAGAGAAAACCCAAAAATAATTAGAGCACCTGTAACAAAAAGAGTTAAAAACAATATATTTACTATAAAGTCACTTAAAATACTTACCTTGATATGAATAACTTCTTTTCCAGTAATATTTTAAAAATAATTTTAAAAAATTCTCAAAAAAAAATCAGTTTTTAGTTTAGTATATCTATTTACGGTAGTATCAGTATTAATTATGCGTTTCCGGCTCTGTATTTTTAACCTTCCTTGAGAAGCTTAAACGTAGCCAAATATATTTAAAAATTTAAAACCCTGGGCAAGTGACGAACTTAACACTTGAGTGGGTAGAGTGGTTTCCGACAGACATATTTTCAACCAATAACATATTTACTAATAATTTATATTATAAACAATTTATAATTAAATATATTTTTAAGTAAGCTATGAATAATAGTTAAAAACGAAAAACATATAATCAAGTGCATTATCAGTGTCCATAGGTAGCGCTGTATTTAAATTGCAAAACTAGCAAATCGAAACAAGCTAAATAATGAGCTCAAAACAATGACTAAAAGAAGATGCATCTCGAAATCAGTATAGCTTGAGAAAGTGGAAAATTACCTATATAGTTTGGAATTACCAAATTTAATTTAAGCGAATGTCGTCGAATATTGTGGAAGGGAAACAATCCTCGTCGACAAAAGGAGCGCTAGCATAAGCTCCTGACGGCTGGTCATTGGCTGCGAGGTTATAAGACCTGGTATTCAGTCGGAGTCGTATGCAGGGCCGGATTTAAAGATTTGCCGCCTGGCTACGATCGAATTGCCGCCCCTGTCACAATATTCTCCCCCTTCGGAGAAAGATAGCTAGTTAGCTGCAAATTAGGGTGGTATGTGCTGTTTAAAATTATCACAACTAATTTAAAAGAGGGAAAATAAGTTTATTTGAATTAATTGGAAAATATAGAAATAGAAAATCAGATATTTTCATAACTTATAATATCCTCACTTACCCTGGTACCATAAAGGTGTAACTGATGTGGTTGAACAACCAGCGAATACACTCATAATGCTTTCTATTGTGTACTGCAATTTAAAACTAGCTCTTGTTCGACTATATGCACTTATTACGTGATATTAAACGCTTATTAAGTTGATACTTAAATAAACTACATAGTTATTTGCCAACTAGTGCCGAAAATAATATTAAGCGAGTGGCTTTTATTTCACGAGACCGTAGGTCGAGTGAAACAATCACAAGAGCTTAATAAAGTATTATTTGGCACGTGCTTGCTTACAATATTTTTTATAATAACGTGCAAAAAAGTATTTCTACCATTGAGTGATTTTCAAGACATCATTTAGTTTCCATGGCGATATTCGAAAATGCAAAGTAGTAAAAGAAAATTTGTAAAATAATTTTCTATTTTTGAATCAAAATAGTATTTACATTAGTGCTACCGAACATGGGTGAAAATGAATTTGAAAAAATCAAATATTAATAACTACATTGGATCAAATGTTACTATAAATATGCATGTTAAATAAAAGTATTGTTTGGCGTGAAATTTGCGTTCTTACTTTTGTCTTATTTAATTTCCTTTAATAATTTTTGTAGTACTTGTAGTTTCCATGGAGATATTAGAAAATGCAAAAGTAATGAACCATAATAGAAATAAGTGAGTTTCATGACATCATTTAGTTTCCATGGAGATATTAATGACGTCATTTTGTTTTTCTACCAATCAGATACTCTTATTTACTTTACCGCACTAGTGCCGAAAGTGGCACTGTCTGGGACGTAAGCACGTAAAGTGTCATTTTCGAAACGATTTATGAATGAATATGATATAAAAAAGTGAACTTTTTTGCATGTTGTTATAAAAATTTAATTACAGGGACTCCTACTTTTACCCTTCAGAATTAATGTAGAAACAAAGGTTTTACTGAAATCCTAATGTAAATACAAAAAGCAAACAGTAATCTTCGAAGAAGATATGGGTAAGACCTAAGTTGTTCCCTCATTGGCGGGCAGCTTTGAAAGCGGCTTGATATTAGCAGGAAACTTTCTCGAAAAAACTGATCTTCCAGACAAGATGGCTCCAGATCCCTACTATAGTTCCCTCCACCCTTATTTGTTACACTTTAGGGATGGAACCGGTATTTAAAAAAAACAGTTTTTCTGAAAAACTGCCATCCCTAACGTGTTCTATTTTGGTTGGCGGCGAGTATAGTACTCTTTTTTTACGTTGATAACAAAAGAAAATGAAATAAAAAAAATTAAGTTGACGGTTGTTTTTGAAATAACGAATTTATTTATTATTTTTTTTTTTTGGCGTCTGAATGGTGTTTTTCGTTCCCCCACTTCCGTTGTGAGACATCCCATATATATTTTTCTTAACTATTTTTTTCTGTGTACATATTAAAATCATCTATGTATCTTTACACTCTAAATCGAAAACGAAATAATAGGCGAATTTTTTAAACTGTTCTTTTCATTTTTCGTTCAACTTCCAAATCCGTAGGGAGAGGGTAGTACAATTGCCGGGGTTGTACAGCGGCCATGTTTGCTACTAAATATTAGTATAGTCCGCCTGCCACAACTTAGCACCCCAAATATTTTGATTGTGGAAGCGTCCACTTTGTAAAAAGGTAGAGAACCTAAAGGAGACATGGTTGCCAATCCCATGGTGTTTGGCGAGCCTGTGGATTGTTGGGTTAGTTGGGTTTGAAATAATGCGTCACACTAAAACTACACATTCTTGACTTGATCGTCAATAGATTTGCATCTGTAGTATGTATTATTTACCATATTCAGTATCATTTCGGGGAACGCTATCTCTCTATATTAAAAAAAAGTAAGCTCTTAGTGTCAGCAGCCATAACATGATGAAATATTGATGTTACAAGTCCAAAAATTTTTTTGGAAGGTGTGTCTCCCTTATGCCTCGATGCCTTTTTTTTGTTTTTCAAATATCCAATTTAAAATGATTTTCTGTTGGCTGCATCGTTGGGATTGAGATGCTAGTAGGATGATTTTCTTCCTCAGTGGTGCAACATATCCTACGACCTACTGAAATAGAAAGCTTTACTTGGATAGCAGCATCTTAAATGAATCTGGAAAATCGTATATATATACTTTAATTTCTTTGAAAATAATTTTTACAAAGTCATTCTTATAGTTTTAGACATACTGCTTGCTTGAAAACATACGCTATATAGAAGAGCATGATGTTACTTTTCCTGTTCTTGTTATAGTAGGGATCAAAAACCTGTTCACTTTTATGATGTCAAAATATTCATGGCCACACCGTCGACAATTCAAAATCATGGGCAGAAAGGTTTAGCTGGGTTAATTCTGCAACGGTCAATGCAGAGAAAACTCAAATTAGGTTCATCCATTATTATCTTTATTCGTAACTAATGCACGTTAGTTTTTAATTTAATGGAGTTCTTTTACTACTAGAATGTTGAATAAAAGTAGTGCAATAAGAATATTTAAAGCCTCAATTTATTAATTCCATTCCAGTTCGTTATATAAATTAAAAGAATTCCCACGATATATTTATATGTGTTGTGGGAATATGATTGAGAGAAATTTAATAATTCTATAGCATCTCAATGCCCAAAGAAAAAGAAGGGTCTTTTTTTATTAACACTTAATAAGCTATTTTCTTCAATTGGATCTATCCAACGAAGTAGATTTTCTTTTAATAAATTAATAACAAAATTTTAAAAAAAAATTATCTGAATTATAATTGTTATTGAACTGCACGAAATGCGCAAACTATCTTCGGTTGGATATATTTGTGGAGTATTTTATGAGAAACTGTGTACGAAATACCAAGTAAACTTATTTAAGGGCACAAAGGCGTACCCAGGATCTGATTTAGGGGTAGGCAGGTGATATTCGCCCTCCCCCCCCCCCTATTTTCTTAATTTGGATGACCATTGGGCCCCCTCCTTAGTAAATTTTCTTTGATAACCCCCCCCCCCCCCCCCCCAGTTACGTTGTGTCACAAACAGTCCTTGGAAGATGTGAAATGATAAAACTCTGAGAATCTAGTAAACTTATTTTAATCTATTTTTATAAAAAGGATAACACATAAATACAAATATAATTGACAAAAGCAAAGATAATTATTTAAAACACATAAGTTACACCACTTAAAACTTTACAATTTACTATAGGTGTCATCATGGTTATGACATGGAAGACCGGTTCTTAAAATGTAAACATTTATCTGAACAGTTCAATCAAGGTACAAGTTAGGGACACACACGCACTTACTTCTATCTTGACTTGTGACATTCTGCACAGGGCTAAAGGCAAAACCATTTAAAGAACCGAAGGGGGTCGTCTATATTACTTACTGTGCCTTTAAAAAGGTTAGGTTAGTTTGAATTATCGTCACACTAGAGCTACACGAGGGCTATAGGCGACGGGCGTCGTATTTTAAAACCACAGTCAAGTGAGGAGCCGACACCTGAGTAGGCAACCAACGCAACCGTTATGGGCGACATCGTACGCCGCGTTAGGACTTTGAAGGATATTTAACGTGTACTCCCGCTGCACGGGGTATTATTTGTCGGACATTTTTGGCTGCACGGGCCGTTTATGGGTCGGCAGTTATATTTGGAGATGCCCGGCGAATGCCTAACCGACTGGGCTCCCCAGCCCCGTGCCTATAAAAAAGGGTCCTATACTTATAACATTTGGGGCCTAACCGCCAGAAAATTCGAAGGCGCCTGCAAAATATCCGCAAATTCAAGGATTCAATTTCTATATCTATATTAGTGTTCTAAGAAATCTTGCATTCAAGATCGTTGTAACATTTACGGCGATCTTAAATGCACGTAAAATTTGTTTAAACTAATATTTATATATATTTTCACAATTACTTAATTTCAAGTTTCTATCTGTTTTAAAGACTATGAAATCTTTGATTTTAATGTTGAGAATCTAAATTTTGTCTAAAAAAGATGTTGATATTTTAACAAAATTATTAGTGTCATTATTTGTTATGCTTACTTTATTATGTAATTATTTGTTATGCTGGGGGTCCGGCCAATGTGATTGCAGCTGCTTCCCTCACGTTACAATACTCTTTCCAGAGGAAGAACACATAGCCATTCTAGCTTTGACAAAGCAAGTGCCCCTTTCTTTTTTGGAACTAACAGATTTAACGATTTACCAGCATAAACAGAGCCTGATCTGACATAAAACCCAGGCCTAGGCACCCTAAATTTTAGTTTCTTTCGTAAAAAATATTGTGGACCCCAAAACTTAAGTAATTTTTTAAAATTTTGAGGCTTCTTTCTTTCTAGCTTGACTTTGACATAATTAGTTTGGTTGATGTTCTAAGGAAGTTGATAAAATACTAGAAAAAAGATTCATCGGTCAACAGGCATCATCATTACGGGTGATTATACACAAAATCTTCCGTATAAGGACCTTCAAAATTTGTTGTGCCTACAATCTGCGTTTTCCTAAATCAGGCCCTGAATACGAATAAGTGTATATTACGGCTGTGCTTAGAACCAGGAACCTTCTCTATCAGAAGCCTGCGTCAGCGAACTCGGAAAAAGTGACCCCTTGGCGTTTGTTATGGATGCTTTACCTCTTCTATCGCAGGGCACTGTCACGATTTGAGCTAGCTGAACAATATCCCTTTAAGACCCCTTCAGATGGCGCTGATTTAAGTTTATGAAGCTTAATGTTAAAGGTTTTATCGGAAAGGTCGCCTTAAACAATATCAATGCCAGTAACTCCTGAAGAATAACGCCATCTTTTATACAAATAACGATACAAGTCATCTGCTTCGGTATCGATATTTTTTTGAAAGTCTTGAACATTCTATTTTATACCCGCACGATCGTGTAGTTTAGGTCGTAAAGGGATAGTAAATCTTTTCCAAAAACTATGGGAGAGTTGATAAAGATTATGAAATACAGTTCCAAAACATATACGTCATATAGAAAAGGACGATGCTATTTTACCTGTTTTGGGCTCGCAGGGATCAAAAACCTATATGTTAGCTTTTATGATCTAAAAAATTTTATGGCCACACTGTCGTTAATTCAAAAATATGGGCAGAAAGGTTTAGAAATAATTCTGTAACGGATAAATGCAGAGAAAACCTAAATTAGGTTCATACATTATCGTTTTTTCGTAACTCATGCACGTTAGTTTTCAAATTAGAGTTAGTATTTAGAATTAGTATTTCAAATTAGAAAAGTTCCTACGATAAGTTACAATGTGTTGTGCTAATACAGGGTGTCCAGAAAAGGACTCCCTGTTTTCAAAAATTAATAAAAAAAGAAATGGATAGAGATATTAACACAATTCTTGCAGAAAACGAATGAGTCAGGTCTGAAATTTGATATGAAACACTTTATTATGTTAGTTATGTTTTTTTACGTTATTATGTTGTAACACTTTATTATGTTCAATTTAACCGACAGATGGCGCGGCAATACCGTGTGTTGGCTGTATGAAAAAACTAGGCATGCGAGTATATATTAGGCTCTCTAGTATATACCGAAAAGAAATAAACGTGGTCAGAAATGTTCAGTAGCTTTCAGTTCAGGGAAAGCAGCAATCGTTATTGCGTGAAATCCAACATATGGTATTGCAGCGCCATCTGTCGGTTAAATTGAACATATTACAGTTTAATAACGTAATAAGCATAACTAACATAATAAAGTGTTCCATATCAAATTCCAGACATGGCTCATTCGTTCTCTGCAAGAATTGTGTTAATATCTCTATCCATTTTTTTTATTAATTTTTGAAAACAGGGAGTCCTTTTCTGGACACCCTGTAAGATTGAGGTAAATTTTAATAAACTTGTATATATGGACACAATCTTACTATATTTTGCAATTTCGACTTGAAGTATAGATAAATCGAACCATTTTTTTTTACCACATTTTTTTTTGTTACCTGTATAAAATTGTTCTAAAACTGATTTTTTTTTCATAGCTAAATTTAAATTGTTAATGGTTATTTTTTCCACAAAAAAATTGCCGGGAGGTGGGGCAGTTTAAACAAAAAGTTTAAAATTAAAGATCCTTTTCGGACAAGCATAAATTTGTTAATTCTATGATTGTTTCAAATGCAATGAGTTTTAAATTAAACTTATTTTATAGGCAGATACAACGCATTTTTTGTCTTAAATTTCGTGTCTAAAATTTAAATGCATGTATGTTCTTTGTTAGTAGAAAGAACCGAATTAAAACAATGCGGCACAGTTTGAAAATCAACTGAGTTGTCTGAGAAGTCATGAAACTAATTATTTTCAATATAGATCGATTTATTGCTTTAAGATTTTATTTATTTCTTTTCATGAAATTTTGAAAATTTTAATTCTAAGTAAGCATGAACTCGATTAGCACCTTGTACTTCTCAAAGTCCTTCAAAATATCTAAATCATAGTCATAAATAGAATGGACTGCTCATTCAATAGTCCAGCAGATTCCAAAAGCGTACCAAACATGAAAATCGCCAAGAGGAGAAAGGTTGCAACACATGGCAACTTATCGCTATTGTTTCGTTAGGCTATGTCCTAACTACGCCACAAAGGCAACAAAACTTGGCGACTTGGCAGAGTCAACCACCATGCTATTGCATTGCTTGGCGCGCTTGGCGGTCGCCAAATTTTGTTGCGCTTGTTGCCTTTGTTCCGTTTGATGTCGTAGTGAGGACATAGCCTACGAACTATGTCAATTGTCGCCAGACCTAAAAACCAGATAAGAGTAGGCTGGCAAACCTGAATGGTGACTCACATATGTTCCCAAGTCACGTGGGTTTCTAGCATCCAGCTGCCGACGATTTTTTCCCATAGCCCATAGTTATTTTTTCTTCTGGCTTTAATCATAAATATTTGATTAAATTCGTCCAATGTTGGATTATTCTTAATTATGTATTTTTAAATCTTACATTAATATAAAACTATTTTTAATTGAGGTATCTTTTAAGTAACTCGTACAAGATGCCATATTCTTGTGTAGTTCTTAATTGCAAAAGAGTGGCATAAAAAAGGATTTGTCACACTTCACAGGTAACATTTATTTAGTTCTGCATACTTTTAGTAATTGTGTCTTTATAAACTATACTTTTTATCGAGGGAATTTATTCTAAAAGTTCTTTTATACTGAAGAATTCTACTGTTAGAATTCCAATTAATCTTGTGGTCCAAGTCAATTAAATTAATGGTCTGAACATTGACAGCTTAGAAGTAGAATATTTTAGCAAAAAAAAAAGAATCTTGTTTTTGGAATCGTAGTTTTTGAATTACTAACATTTAAAAAGTCGAACATTAGTTAAATTGAACAGCTACTCCAGCACTTGACCATGAGGGGATCGCTTTAGGTTTGCCAATGCGCAGTCCATTCTATTTTATGTCTCTGATCTAAATCCAAGCAATATTATTTGCCAGAGAAATTCATAAAATACAATTTTAAATTTTAAAAAAATCTTTCTTCAACATGTTTGCATAGTGTAAAAACTGTTACAGAATACTACTGCCAAAAATCACAATTTTTAGAAATTTAAGATTTAAAAGCTAAAAATAGCAAGCACATATTTTTAAAAACATAATCATGTAATGAGTTTCTTTATTTTTTTAACTTAAAAAAAAACGCTATATCGAACTATTCATTTAAAATCCCTGTATAAGAATTTTACTGGAGATTAAAACACTAATGAAGTAATTTAAAGTAAATGAGAACCTTGTTCAGACGTTCCATTATTTAAAAAAAAAATTAGCTCTGGCTTCTTAAAAAAAATTAACAAATACTATAACACTTATTAAAAATGCTTCTGTTAAGAATAACAGTCCCTTAATAATAATACTATAATTTCGAATAACAACAAAATTTTAAAATGAGATAGATCATTTAAATCTCAACTATAAAATGCATTTAAAGTATTAGAATTTATGCGAATATAGATATTGAAAAGTTTTTTTTTTCAAAACTTAATTCAAAAACACATTTATTAGAAAACAGAATGCCCGAACTAAAATGAATATAAATCTAGATAGAACAAAAGTAAATATGTGTTTAAACTATATATCATGAGGGAAAAAACAGAAAATAATAATTAATGCATTACGAAAAGATTTAAGAATAAAAATATTTATAAATTTTCACCAAAAAAAGAATAATTTTAAAAACTCCTTACCTTCCATTTCGTAGGAATTCCTATATCACCGTGTTCTTTCTTTGACTTATAGGATAGTATGATGCAAAAAACTAGCCATTATTTGTTGCATTTATAAAAGTTTACAAAAAATATATATATATAAATTTCGAACTCTTGTAACCAAAATTTTTTATCAAAATCACAGCGAACTGGGTGTAAACAAACAACACATGTCACCGAGCACATTGTTTGTTGCGCCATGGCGCCATCTATTGATAGCTTTCTCACGACTTCCAATTTTGATCGAGCTTGGACGGCATTATATGTAGGGGGCTATGTCTAAATCATATACATTTTCTTTTTGCTAATAAAAAAATATCGAATATAACGTAATTGTTTGATTATTTTACGTTGTTGATCTACGAAATTTATCTTTCACGTGACTTGGGGATTGAGGTAGTGATGATAGATCGCCTATGGTTGGTCAGTACTCTGGCTCTATCTACTCATTTGAGAAACATTTGCAAAATTCTAGCCAATTTCTAATGAAAAAATAGTCAATAATAATAAAGGTAAGAGTTATTTAAATGCCTTTGCTCATAAAAGTGGACCTATTTCTATCAACAAAAGACAATGAAAAAAGTTTTATTTAAAACAAAATTCCGAAAATTGAACTATTTTATAGGCCTAATATTGACGGAGTCAAAATTATGAAATTTTTTAAAGGGAAACTTCTAACTCGTTTTTCCCCCGGCATTTTCATATTTTGGAACCCTACAGTAGATAATGTTACAAATTGTAGAAAAATTATACATTTCATTTCAATAACATTTCCTTATACAGTGTATTATATCAGTGGCCTTTGTTTACATTTAGTTATATTTCGCCAAATTCCAAGTTGAAGGTGCGTCGCCTGGTACAATGCTCAAAATGGTTTTTTTTTTAGTCTTTTCAAAATAGTCAATTTTAGTCTTTAAATCCTATCTTAGCGTAGTACTCTTTGGCGGAAAATTGAAATATTTTGTAACTTCCATGATTCCATGCTATAAGTGAAAGCAGCATATTTTGATAGTATGTATATAAAGTCTGTTTTGGCGCCGATTTTAAGAATCGTGCCAAGGTACCCTATTGTAGGATTTTAGCATTTCTTTTCATTAAATGATACTATTAAGAATGCATTAATTACTTTTTTCACTTTGGAAAATTGTAAAAAATTAATGGCACTCTCAGCTAAGAATTTAACCTTCAATAGGTAAATAAATTGTGTTATAGCACAAGAATATAAGGATTATAGTTTCTGGAATAATATATTCCATCACACTTATTTACTAAAAGTTTTTGTGCTAACAAAGAAAGCTTTTGTCGGCTTGGTTAATCTTCACACAATTGCATTTAATATTATTCATATTCCAAAGTTTGAAATGTCACCTAAGTTAGGAACAAAATGCAATTAAATTTGGTATGCCATGGCAAAAACAGCAATAAAATCCTAGTCGCTGGTCCAGCGGCCAATTACAAAATTTGGCTAGTTTTTTTAAAAGAGGTAAATAACTTTCTTTTAACCATGTACACTGATTAAAAGAAGGTGATTTTAAACTAAAGTTGCACACATTAAGAAACCAGCTTTAGGGTTACCGAAAAAAATAGTTGGCAAGACAGCATTCAGAAAATGTGATTTTTGAAATTTCGCTGGGCTGGGGACTAGGATTTGACCAAAACAGTGCCAATGGTATGGGAATTTGAATGGGACTTGCTATAGGGTTACTATTTGCTACTATTCCACTGTATTTATAGAATACTTGAAAAGTGTGCAAACATAAAATGGGCAATTTCATGGTGTAGTAGGACGTAAACAATTGATTTAAGTTTCCACTAAATAAGTAAAAAATTTCACTGTCCAACGAACAGTCTAAATAGTCTGACGTTAATAACTGCCTACCTATAAACATATTGAGTAGCCAAAAGATCCGGCGAATAATACCATATAGATAGAGTGCACGTTAAATTGCACAAATCCTGATGCTGTGTATAATGTCACTCCAAAAAGTTGTGTTCGGTGCCTACTCGGGTATCAGCTTGTAACTTGACTGTGGTTCTAAATTACACCTGTCGCCAATAGTCCTTGTGTAGCTCTTGTGTTCAAGATAATTGAACTCAACGCTTGATGAACTAAAAGCAATATCACAGCTTGTTTACCTTGGAAATAATGATTACAAATTTGTTTTACGTTAGTCACTTTACATAAAATCCTCACAAAAATAATCTCGAATACTTTGTATGAAAAAAACTAAAAAGCAATGTCCGCTTGGCAAGAAAATTGTGGGTTTTTTTGTATTTTTGCTGTTCAATTTGATACATTGTTTTGAATTTTTGTGCCACTTTGTAAGTATTATAAACATGTTTTGTATTGGTGAAAAATAATTTAAAAAAAATATTAAGCCATCCAATGGCTAGGTCAGGGATTTCCAACCTTTTTGCACCTGCATACCACTTGACTTTTTAAGAAATTTTAGCGTACCACCAGACCAAAATACTTTAATAAGCGTATAATATTTACTCTTCTAAAAGTGTTCAAGGGCTTTTTAAATTAAATTCCTGAGAAAACTTCATATTTAATGGTTAGGTATTTGTTTATTTATAACATGCTTATATAATAAAGGAGAAATAAAAAGACTAAAATGGTGTTAATTTTCAGTTTTATTATTACCCATAGGTCTAAAAACATACAAATAAAAAATTAGTACAAACTCAGCAAAATGTTAATCATTATATAAAATATACATTTGATCTTAAGTGCAAAACTTTTTATTGTTTGCCTGTGATTGAAATATCAACATTAGGAGTAATGGAACTTATCCTCACTCTTAAGTCCTCTTCGACACTTATTCTGCTTCTATGTGCCCAGTAGCAGAACTTTTGGAATGTGGCTGCAGCATGACGTTTTAAGGAAAAAATTTGGCTGCAAGGAAAAAGACCCCCCCCCCCCCCTCGCGACATTATCAGAAGATTTACCGTACACCGGCAAGCGGCTGTTAAATTAATGCTTTATTTTTAAGTTTAATTAATATAGTACAATCATGACATATAACATATTCGGTACGGGAAGCCATTGCACCTACTGGGGCACTGCACAGCAGGGATCAGCCTGGGTAAAAAAAATGCTAAAATGTAGAAGAAAGTTGTAGCAAAATGCTCAAGAAAAATTAGTTACTTATAAATCAGCGTGTCTCACGCCAATTAAATCACTTGAATTTATACATAAATCAATCTTTGTATAGCAGTTAATTTTGTTTAGCAGTATAGCTTAACATTACAATGATAATTATTTTAGTTTCGGCAATTTGGCCGCAGACCCCAAATCGGGCTGCAGCATTGCTGCCGTGCTGTGCGGTTTCTGCTACCGGGTCTATGTGTATTTTTTATGTACAAGAGTAGAGTTCACAAAATCCACTCTCACACAATTAAATCGTAACAAATGACTTAAAAATAGTAGCATCACGTTGCTCACTTCACTTACGCGTACCACCTGAATTTTCCTGCATATCACCGGTTTTAAACCCCTGCACTAGGTAATTAAAAGTATATATTTTTAGTTATATTAGAGTTACATATATTAGAGTTTAGATATATTAGAGTTACACGAGTGGCAATCCAGCTTAGTTTCGTTTGAATTATCGTCCCACTAGAGCTACACGAATGGCAATCCGGTTTAATTTAGTTTGAATTATTGTCGCACTAGAGCTACACGAGTAAGTGGCAATCCAGTACGCACGCGTTTGGGGCCATGGGCACTTTTGTTTTCTCTAAAAAAACATCAGTATCCAACATGGCAGTAGTAGGGCCATGAACTAATACTCGTTTGGGCCCAGCAATTTTGTTTCTTAAAAAAGCCAGTATCCAAACTGGCGTATTGTAGGGCCCTTGAAAGCCTAATATTGGTTTGGGCCCGCAGTTTTGTTTACAAAGCAAAACAAAAAAAAAAAATTGCAAAGCAAAACTAAAAAAAATGTAGTTTTATTTGTGAACAAACCAAAAAAAAGTTTTGTTAGCCCTTCAAAACTGAATGACAGCTAGCTGTCCAGCCCTCTTCAAATCGATAAAAATTCAGAATTTAAATACGCACCATCCATAATAATCGGATGTTCAAAAGTCAAACGTAACCGTAAAACGAAACCTCACAAAATGACGATAGAACAAAAAGTAATTTAATAGAATAAAAAAAATTCCGTGCGCACATCATCCGCGCAACCTAAATTCCACGCAAGTAATACCAGCGCTGGCGTTTGGACAAAAATTAATTTAAATCCCATGCGCATAACATCCGCGCGAGTATAACCAGCGCCACCTAGCCACAACAAAGACGCCACAACACATTTCACCAGATAAAATTTTTAGCGCTCCCTACAAAAGCGCCAAATCCCTTGGCGACAGAAGTACCGTCAAATTAAAATTAACCCATTTTGTTTTTACTGTATTCAACAGAAGTTATTTTATAATTAGGTAGTAGTGTGCATTAAGTTTTAGTATAAATATTGTTTCTTATAATTTTTTTATTATTTAAACTACATAATGAGGGGGAAAGGGACTTATCTGAAGAATATGGCTGTTTAAGTTAAAATTACTAAATTTTATATTTTTTAAAAATCTATTGATATATTCCTAAATAGATCAGTACAATTGGCTACTATTAAGTTAGTTATAATAAAAAAAAACCATGTTTTTTTTTTACTATGAACTGCACCAAAAACACTTATCTTAAGTGATACTATTTTTTTCTGATACAATAATTATTGAAAATCTATCTTTGTTAATTAAAAAAAAAATACTTGGTAAGTTATTAAACTTTATGGAACTAAAGCCATTTCATTAATAGTACAATTGTATTGTCAAAGCAGTTATTTATGACTATAATTGCATCATTGAATGTAAGTATTCTAAGTGGTTTTTTTAGAATTTTTTTCTATTATCTACCATGTTGTTTTTAGACCACTAAAACTAAAAGCTTTTTGGATCAGTTAATTTTCTTTGTTGGCTTAAACTTAATAAATGCTTTTTTTCTCCTGTTAATTTTTAAAAATAAATGTCTGAATTTTAATTTAATTATGTTTTGAATTGCAGAATCATGAATATACTGGTTTTCCCTATTCCTTGCCATCTTCTAAAAAGTGTGACAGACTTGTGGGAAATACAACTTAAATGAGCTAACAAGTAAGCTAACACAGCTGGCTTAGTTCAAACTGAAAAAAAAAATTCCGAATAGCACACATAGAATTGCAACAGTACATAATCATGGCTGACGATTATGAGATGGATTTTTTTAACATTTGGAATAGGCCGTTTCCCCAAAGGCCCAGCTTCGGCAAGCATGCCCTACGGATAAAGAGCGAACGAAAGCTGTTTGTTTGTGAAGTCTGCAACAAAGCTTTTGGCCAAAAGGGGGAGCTCCAACGGCATATCTCCTCCATGCACAAGGCTAGAAAACATCCAGCCAATAAGTCTTACCTCCAACAACCGCCATACGATGTTGAAAAGCCATTCGTTTGTGAAGTCTGTAGCAAGGCATTCAAGTCCAAGTCGCATCTCAACCAGCACCAGCTGATGCACAGTTCCGAAAAGAACCATGTTTGTGACGTCTGTGGTAAAGGCTTCAGGCACAAGTTCACGCTGAACGTGCATTATTTGATACACACCGGCGAAAAACCGTGGGTCTGCAGTTACTGTAATAAGGGCTTTAATGTAAAATCGCACCTCAAACTTCACATCTTGATCCACACTGGTGAGAAACCCCACACGTGCAACGTTTGCCAAAAAAAGTTTCGGCAAAGATCCTCCCTCAACTCGCATATGTTGGTGCACACCAAAGAAAAACCTCACGTCTGCGGAGTTTGCAAGGAGAAGTTTACCCAGAGATCCTCTCTCAAGGTGCACCAACAAAAACATAAGGCAGACGCTGAATATACATGTAAGGAGTGCAAGTTTGTTTGCAAAGGCCTGGAGGAGTTCCAGAAACACAGGGAGGTACACTACGAGAGTCGGCCCCATCGATGCGACGTCTGCAGCAAGGCATTCAAGAAGAAACAGGAACTTAATAGGCATAAGATGACTCACGGCGGCAAGAAGTTTGCGTGTTTAGTGTGCGACAAGAAATTTATTGACAGGTATCATCTCGCACAGCATTCGGCAGTGCATACGGGAGAGAAGGATTTCTCTTGCGCAGTCTGCAGTAAACGATTTCGGCAGGAGATGAGCCGTGGGCAGCACTACTTAACACACACAGAGGAGGAGTTGACCTTGGCCATAGAGAAATTAAAAAACCCTCAGACAAACACAGCTGATTCTAGTGAAAAAAGTGAATCATAACAGAGTTTTCACAAGAAAAAATCTGTACACAATATCGCAACATGCATGGAAAAGTGACTTTACACTGGAGCGGGTTCTCCGAACCAAAAACTGCTCTCTATGCTAATCCAATGAGATAAAAGTAATTTTCGAGCCAAATTACTTTGGCTGAATTCAAAATGTTTACATATAAACGTTTTTTTTCATATGATAAATGTAGCTACCTTGCAGGTCTCAATAATTCCACTTTTTGAAATTGGTTCTAAAATTGTGTTGTAAAATTATTTATTGAAAAGTTTGAAAAAAATATTTTTGATATATTTTGGAGTTCAAGCAACTGAAATATTCAAATTAATCAAATTGTAAGATCTAGTTGATAAAACAAATCTTAAAACGATTGGTAAAATACTTGGGATACAGTAATCTGATCCTTTATTTTAACTATCATGAAATGCAAATGGAAAAGATAAAACTTCAAATGGTTTTCCTGAAAATAAGCTTTGTGCCGATATCCCACTTTTCCATACGTGATGCTATATTTTATTCCCACCAAGCAGGGCCGGATTTCTAAATAGGCTGTAGCCTAGAGCGGCAAATTTTACGACCAACTAAAGCAGCATTCGGCATAAAAATATTATTATAAAGATACGAATATTTTTAAGAAAGAAAACAAATAATTTATATTAATGCGTAAACGTATATATAATACTAATATTTCGTAGAAACATGGTAGCTGCGAGGGCAATTGCACCCCTCCTCCCAGATTTTGAAGTTGAAAGAAAAATAGTCGAACAGTTTAAATACAAAAATCGCCTATTTCGCTTTCGATTTAGCGGGCAAATGATTCATATATGCATACGTGCATAGATGATTCTAATATGTGTATCTATTTTAAACAGCACATACCACCTTATTTTGCAGCTAACCAGCTACCTTTCCCCGAAGGGGGAGAATATTGTGACAGGGGCGACAAATCAATCGTAGCCTACAAGCGGCAAATCTTTAAATCCGGCCCTGCCACCAAGCAAGAGATTCATATCCATGGGCATTAGTTTTAAAATGTGCTGACAATAATATGTGTAACGTACTGAGGATAGCTAATAATGGTAACAGAGTATTTTCAAATCTTCTGAATTTGTGTGTCTTTGGCAGATACTTATTGTTTATAAAATTAAATGCAAAATAATATCTAGCTAAATTCTAGTGCTCTCTTCCCTTTATTTATCATTTGCTTTAAAATATGCATTGTTAATCTGTGATTCATTGATTTCCTTAAGGCGGAATTGGAGCAGATTTCCAAACCGAAGTGTGTGTTAATCCAATGAACTAATTTTCTAAGCCATAATACTCCGGCTGCATTGAATATTTTTACAACTTTTTTTATATGATAAATGTAGCGTCTTACAGGGTTCAATAATACCATTTTTTGAAAATAGTTTTCAGATTTTATTATGAAATCTATTGACAACAAAAATAATTAATATTCAAACCAATTTCAATAAGTTTGATTATAGAGCCTTACAAGCCAGCTACATTTATTATATAAAATAAACTGTTTATATTTTTTTTAGATATGGCTTTATTTTGATTTAATCGCTACATTATACATAATCTCATCACTTTGAGATAAAATAAACAACAGACGGTGACAAACAATCATAGAACGGTAACAGTATAACAAAAATGGAAAAAGTAACAAACAAGTCCTAAGGAATAAGGGTGGAAGAGAAGATAGTCATCTCTTATCAATCTGTCCATGATGTCTCTTGCCTTCCAGTACAGTGTGGCAAAGTCTCTCTGTTCCTGTGACAAGGGCGGATCCAGGTTGACAATTTGGGGGGGGAAACTTATAATAAATAAAAATTATTTTTAGTTAAAATTATTTTTAATTACAATTATTTTTAATTTACAATTAAATTATTAAAATAATACATCTCAATGAAATAAATGTTAATCGTTCAACAAATTGCAGTTTTGATGCATTATCATTAATCTCGTTAATCATTTTAATATCATTGAGTACAGGAAATGTCAGAAAATTTTATAAATTGGAACTTACTCATTGATTAGATGAAGAAACCCCCTAAAAACTATTCTTCTTACTCTTACTCGCATGACATCTATTTTGCTCCTATGAAATGTAATTGAGACATACGAGACCGAAGGCGCGAAAAACTCCGATTGAAGCATTGAGTCACCTGCTTAGACGCCACATTTATTCCAAAAGAAAAAAACAACCACCCGTAATATGGTCTCTTTGGTTATCAGTTTAAAAAATCCAAGTAAAAAAATCAAAATCTTGTTCGCACGAAACAAGTAACTCATAAAAAAAAAAAAACAGTACAAATGAAAAAAAAATCGACGCCACACCACACGATATTTTTTCAGACTTGCCGTTTTCTTATTGTAACCGATCCGACGCGTTTTTCCGTTTTCTTCAAAACACAAGCTTTAAAAAAAACACAAAATTATAGTGTTATACAAAAGCCGTAAGATTTATTACGCCAGCTGCAAATGTTTAGACATTTTTATAATTTTATAGAACGATTTTTAAATGAAATTCATAATATTGGTCATGTTGGCTCCACCGTTCGTCATCGGTAGTTTGCTTTTTAAGTATACTATAGTTTAGTTTGAAATATCGTCGCACTAGAGCTACACGAGCGCTATTGGCGACCGGCGTCATAATTTAGAACCACAGTCAAGTGACGAAGCCGACATCTGAGTAGGCACCCAACGCAACCGTTAAGGTAGACATAAGACATCGTACGCAGCGTCGGGATTTTGGAGCATATTCAACGTGTACCCCCTCTACACGGGGTATTATTCGTCGGACATTTTTGGCTGCGCGGGCCGTTTATAGGTCGGCAGATATTTTGGCGATGTCCGGACCCGAACCGGGGACCTTCTGTATACAAGGCGAACGCCTTAACCGACTGGGCTCCCCAGCCCCTTAAGTATGCAATAACTTTAAGGTTTCGGTTAACCGTCTTTATACCTTTATGGTCAAAACATATATTATTAGGGCTCTTTGGAAAATTTCTATAGTTGACAAAATTTTAAATTGACTACATTAATTTGTGTCTGACGCGTAACAATAAACATACTCATTCATACTCACTACAGATACTTTACAGTAGAAATTACGATAGAAAAAAGCGCGAAAAACTCCTAACTTATAGTACACTTATTTCACTTTTATTAAGCAAAATAAAAACCCTAAAAATGAAATTAAAAAATAGTCATGGTGGAATTTCTTTGATTTATTAACGAACAAATTGCACTATTATACTTGAAAACGAATTCAAATATATCTGTCAATATTTTATTTCTATGTTTTTTTTAATACTTCCTTCCTATTCGAGAGGATAGCCGTCGTTTATCGGCGCCATAAAAAATTTATCTAAAATCTTATTCCCGCCAAAATTGCGATTGGCTTAAAAATAAATCCGAAGGGGGGGGGGGGGGGGATAGTTTTTTTTTTTTTTTAACATTGCGTAATAACTTGTTCCCCCAAAGCGAAGCGCCCGAGCTGTAATATTTTTTTCCATGTTCTAGTTCTAAGTTGAGAATGCAACGAGTTGTAGTATAAATATAAATATTTGTAAAAAATAAAAACATTTCTTTACAAGTCGATTCTATCTAGTATGAATTTTAAGATTTTTTTTTTGGGGGGGGGGGGGGATTTCCCCCTTTTCCCCCGTGGATCCGCCACTGTCCTGTGAAGCTCTATTTAGGCCCGCACAGTCCAGGAGATGGTCAGAGTTCATAAATCCAGAGTTGCAGATTGTGCATATATATTGGTATCCATGATACCGATCTTGTTTAGATGTTCTCCCATATGAAGAGTACAAGAGAAAAACCGCTTAATTTCGTAGAAAACTTTCCTCATCAGGCCTCTTTGGCGATGAAAGCGAGTCATCGCCTAAACTGGTGTGAGGAAATCGGTTACTCACTTTGTTTTTCTCTCACGGCAACCCTGATTTACGCCAGCGATCAGCGGACACGAGTCGCACGTTGGTACCGCGAAAGAAGAACCGAAAGGAAAACCGGTTTTCTGTCGCCATTGTCCGCCAAGCAGATACAATTACGGCACTACTCCTAACAAATAAAGCGTTTCTTCCCCTGTACCCTTCATATGCAGTCGTGGCCTGTAGTTAGTCCGAAATAGGCAACTGCTTCTTTCCTTGGTCTTAAACTATACTTGTTCCAGGTGTTATGGATGTTTTGCCATTTCTTATCATTACTTGTGGCTTTCAGGTTGTCTCTGCAGGAGTTTTCTATATTTTTATGGATATACTTTTTTAGTAAATCAGGGGGGATTAAAGTTTGATCATTTGTTTCTTGATTTCCTGGTTTTGCTAGGAGGTCTGCCTCTTCGTTTCCATATATACCTACGTGGGATACCTACGTACAATCTGAATATTTTGATCTGTCAACATTTTTATATCCTTCTTTATTTGCGTTATTATTCGTGTTTCAGAATGGTAACTATTTGAAATTGCTTGAATGGCTGCACTTGAGTCTGTTAATAAAAACAAACTGTTTATAAAAATCTTCAATATATCCCGAGTAATTGGGCTCAGAACTACGAGTATTTTACAATTGGATTAACAGTTTAACACACACTTTGGTTTGGTGATCTGCTCCCATTCCTCCTTAAATCAAATGAATATGCCTCTTGCCTTGTTTCATAATCCCATAGCAGTACCACATGGCCAATATATTTGAATGTTGCATGTAGACTATTAAAAAAGTGTTTTGGCCCCTTTGTTCACAAAGGGTCACAGACCAACAAATGGTCATTTACACCAATGAAAAATAATAGTATTACTAGGGTGTTTTTAAGCTAATTCAATTCAAGTTTTAGTTACTTTATTTCATTTTACAATTATACATATGTATAAAATTATTGTACATACATATGTGTAAAAATTTTCACTTTAAAAGTTCATTGCTATTTATTTTATTTAAAAAAAAAAATTAAATTATGCTCTTAGTGCCGCCCTAAGTCCTAATGTTAGACTAATAAATACTGTACTTTCTGATCTTCATGAATTTTACTTGTACATATTCAATGCATTTACTTCAAAATGTATATAACTTATTAGCTAAGCTAACCATACAATGTCTCGATTCTACCACACATATAAAGTTATAAAAAAGCCATTACTATAAAGTTATCTTGAAGTTGAACTAGAATCTCCAAAAATAAAATGTGTGCATTTTAACTGACAACACAACAGGAATAACCCAATTTAGACCAGTTTTTATATCGCTCGATTACAGGTGTTTCTTTACTTCAAATAGTGATAGCCTTTTGCAGTTGCTATATTCTTGTTTACTTACCCTGTATATTGTGTCATTATAGATTTTTTTAAAATACATTGATTGACCTAATTAGGTTTTTTCCCATTTATTTTAAATAGTTACTAAATTTGTAGTATTAAATTAAAATTATTTATAATTACAAATGTTCAAGTCTATATGTTTTGTATTTCTCCATTTTAGAATGTTTGTATAGTTACATTAGCTGAATAAAAAAATTAAAATCAAAGTATTTTATTGTGTCACAGTATCATTAAGATTTGTTTTAATTTTACTGCAAATAACTTCGTCTACTTTTTACTGCTCAATAAAGTTGTAATCGAATAGATATTATTGTGAATTACAAAAATTTGCTTTAGCAGGTTGACAAGGGTTGTATTCCCCTGTATTTTCCGTGGTTATTTGATTTCTCCAGTTATGATTTGCACAAGGCTAAAGCGACTATTAGATTTATTGAAGCCATCCACGGCCAACTTCAATAACAAGGCCAGAGAAGCTTTCCCAAACATGAGCGTAGACGGAATTTTTGACGTCACTGTTCCGAGTGCCGAAGATCGAGAGGCTAGTTCGGGCGCATTCGGAACCCTAAAAATGTGGTCAGCCGTGAACGAGTGGTTCCGAACAGGTTTCGAGACGGATTATTTTCATCTTCGGAACAACGTCAATCGGAACTATGACGTCGAAATTTCCGTCCGCGAGCGTATTTGGGAGAGCTTCTTTGGCCTTAGTAGTTCAGTAGGCCGTGAGCCATCATGAAAGTATGGGGGACATTCACGGCCATATCCACCTGAGCTTAAATTCCAAATCGTAGCATGAAAGCAAACGGCAGACAGAGGCTACCAGACTTATTTTCAATACCACTAAGCGTATAATGGGATCATGATAATGATCTTCGATATAGTGTTGGTTTAGGCTTAATATGTTTTTTTTTTCGTGTGTGTTGGCTAGTTTTGCACTTATATATCAAATGATTGTATTGGAGTTTGGAGAAATTTTTTTTTTTTTAAGAAAGTGATCTTATGAATGTAAATATACATTTTCCTAGCCTACAATTTATCCCATTTTATTTATTGTATGAATATAACAAAAAAGAAAGGAAACTCGGATATTTTTTTTATATAAATTGGATTTGCTTGAGGTTTTCTAAGGAATGGTGAAGGAACAAACACTATAGTCTTGAATATATTAAAAGAAGTAATTCATGGGAAATTTAACAACACATCAAATTTAAACTAATTTTATACATTGATTTGCGGGCATTCTTACCTTAAAAGTTGGTTTTAAAAAAACATGAGATGCTGCTGTGCAAATGTAAACAACAGATTCCAATTTCAACTTTACAACCTATTTAACTATATTTCAATAACCCCAAAGTCACTAAAAATCTTTAAAACTATTATAATAATGCAAGGAAAAAAGCAAGAATAAAAAAAACTATATTTCTTTACATTTTTGAAGTTATTAGTATCTTAAATTTGTGTCAATGAATGAAATGGTTTACCAGATTATGTGTATTCGAAGAGAGTAGAAGAATTCAAGAAGACAGTATTTATGACACAAATCCTCGGATGCATTTTAAAATATACATAAAACTTGGAAAAAGTTATTTCTAGCAAGGTATCAGCTGAGTGAAGTTGTGCAAGTGAAAAACAGAACTTCAAAATAATAAAATAAATAATGGCAGAAGGGTGAAATTGTGAATTTCACCATGTTAATCAGGGAGGAACCCTAAAAAAAACAAATTTTAGGCTAAAAGTTTAAATTCTAACAGAAAGTGGCTTATCATACATCTTTAGAAAGGTCTTGGCCTCTACAAACAGAATACACAACAAAAATTGGCACTTTCCCCCAGAGGTGCCGATCCCCCCCCCCCCCCCCAGAGCTAACGACGCACCCCCCCCCCCAGAAAATAATTACCCCCCCCCCCCTAAAAAAAAACGGTGAGGATTTTTTATTTATATGGGCTAATGGGAGTACCTAACCAAAGTAGCCTCTAACTACATCTTTACGGTGTATATAGAAAACCTTATAGTAAAATGATATTTCAAGTACCATCGAATGGGGTAACTTAACTTTATCCCAAGAATTAAAAGCCTAGTACTGACTTCCTTCTTAAATATTTTTCTACTGATAGGTCAAAGCAGAGTTGCCCCTAATCGAAAAAGGGAAGCACCTTTTGGAATATCTTTTATAATACGGAATTACAAGCTTTTTTTAATTTTCCTTTAAAAAGGTTTTCTTTACAGCCAAAGCTATCGGAATCTAAATAATTGGTAAAAATTCCGCTCAAAATTTATGTAATTATATTATTTTTAAAACAATAAAAATAGCCGGACACGTGATCCAATCAAAAACGGCTTCCAATTCATTCCCTCAATTCTTAATGCATAAAAAAAGTTTATCTTGGTATAGCTTTTTATTTAATACAACACATTTGACATCCCTAGTAGCAATTTTTCATCGACCGATAATCGAATTTTCATCGTTCACCGGTGAGAATTCGAATATCGGATTTTCGTAGAAAATTGCCCGATTGCTCGATAACTGCTTGGTTCTGTCCGCTCGATCGACCAGCCTAGGATGAGTTTTTCCGATGAGATTCCGATCAAAAGTCAAGAAGAAATCGATAAGAATCCGATGAGTAGTAATCGAAATCTCATCGTCCGATGGAATTTCGAGCACTTTCCGATAAAATTCCGAACAGTTTACGACATGTTAGTACAAAAGGTTTAAACGAGATGGCGCTACTATTTTTCTGTTAGTCAGGTAATACTTCGAATTTTAGGTGGAGGAGGACAGAACCAACAATCTCGAGATCCGCGCTTTTAACTTGCAACGAGGCGTTTGTCCTTTCGGCTATGGAGGCTTGCAGGGAGATTGCGTTTAAATAAAGAGCTTAAAAGGTTGATCGTTAAAGAAGTTTTATGTTATTGATTAAGAAATTTTAATTTTGATTTTTCTTTTGCAAGTTGCAAATTCCTTTTAAATATTAATTTAAGTTAACAATACTAATATAAATATGTTTAATTTAAAAATAACTCTTGGTAACTTACGTATTAAAAAGTTGTTTGGTTCATAATATTTATTCAAAAATCTATTTTCTTTAAGTTAAGTTTTTCAAAAATTAATCAAGGCCAAAAAGTTAAAAATTAATTTTCAAGTAAATAAAAGAAATAGGTTATCACACAGTAAAAATATTTATCTTCGCAAGCAATTAAAAATGTTGTGTGTAAGTAAATAAAAAATAACTATTACCAGTTTGAACATAATAGCTTTCAGATATGAAGTTTTCGAAATAAGTTAACGCAATTTGTATGTACTAAAATAAAAAAAAGCCACATTTTTCAGTTTCTTATCGTTGCGATATCGATTCGTCATAATTTTCCGATGAAACGTACATTGATTGAATTTTCACCTTTGACCGATATCGAATCGATGACTTTTATCGATAGAATTTCGTTCACCGATTGCCGATATCGCCTCGTGCACTTTCGGAATACGGATGCGATCACCGGAGAGTTTTCGCTGAATCCGATGAACGATCGATGATCGATCGAGGAAATTTCGAGAAACAATGCTACTAGGGATTATCAAACACATCAGAATTATTTTATAATGTTTACAGAGATTGTTTCACTTAAAAAAACCTAAAATTTAAAAAATTAAAGTTAAATATAATAAAATTCTTACCGTGAAACTCGGAATTGCACTATTTAATTATATTCAATTACCCTGACCCGTCACATTTGAGACAAGACGACACGTATTTTCCTACTGATTCTAAAGCAATCATTTAGTTATTTTGGCTTCGAGTCTAATTTGGCGGGAAAAAGTCAAAAATATTATCCGAAGGTCATTAATTCGTAAAAATGTTATACAGAGTTAAGTTCGAAAGATTTATGAGCCAGCTGCAAAATATGGCGGGAATATCTAATTGATTCCATTGGCAAACTATAATGCGAACGTCATCAATTCACCGAAATGTTTTATAAACTGCGTGAGATTTATGAGTGTTTAAACTTTGTTACAGTGATCGGATTGTTTATTGGAAATAATTGTCAGAAATCGTATCGTCTGGTAGACGCCAACGAACATAATTTATAACTCCTTTTTTCCCTGGCGTTGCTTTGAAGGTTTGCTTTGACCTATCCCTATTCTTTGAAGGCAAAAATATAAAAAAAAATTGGAGCCACTTTTGATTTTCTTGCCACTTTGTGTTTTATTTTAAACCAAATAAAAATTCGCCAGAGTACAAGTTCTGACTTTGAAATGTGAATATTAAGATGAGCTTTAGGCACTAGTAACAAACTCATTAATAATTATTCATTAAAAATTAATTTATTTTCTGAGTTCTGTCGGATTTGTGGTTGGTCAATGAACTTAGGCATGAGTAAAAACATAACAAGAACACTTTATTACAGTTTAGCAAGATATTTATACAAAGGCACCCTATCGGTGAGAAATGGAAACTAAGTGATTTACATAAAGCGCGCTATCTTCTCCAACAATCTCCACCTGCGAATTATGTAAATACAAAAACAATTTATAAAACTAAATCAAATTAACTTCTTTAATACAAAATGACAATTTATAAATTGACAAAGCTTTCGTCATAAAATCAGAAACCATCTCATTAGTACTCACATAGTTTAACTTAATAACATTACTTTCTATTAAGTCCTTCACAAAATGAAACTTTAAATTAACATGTCTGGTTTTAGTTGAAGACTTACAACCATTTAACCAATTGATCGCAGATGTACTATCTGAAGACACAATAACAGGTTCTTGGACAAATTCTGAAAAACCCAATTCTTTAATGTAGTTTGTTATCCATGTTAATTGTTTGACAGTCTCTGATATAGAAATAACTCCACCTCACATGTCGACAAGCCAACACATCGTTGCTTGTTGCTATTCCAACTTACTAGAGATGAACCAATAAGAATAATACCTCCTGAGAATGACTTTCCACCAGTGGCGTTACCCCAGCTTGCATCCGAGCTAGCTTGAACATAACTAATATACTTATCATAAAATAACACTTTCTCTTTAGTACCTTTAAGATATCTCAAAACCTTCTTTAATAACATAAAATGGCGCTTTTCTGGCCTTTGGTTGAATTGAGATAAATAACACATCACGAAAGATAAATCAGGTCGCGTCCGATTTGAAAGATACAATAGTTCACCAACTAATTCTCTATATTCCGTTTGATCTACCAACTGATCTGTTGGATCGAAACACCTATCCTCACCCTTCGCTATTGGAAGTTTCACACTCTTGCATTGATCCAAACCATACTTGTTCAATAAATGATCAATATATTCTTTCTGCGAGAGGGAAATTCCAGTAGCGGAAGTGTTAATTTCAATTCCCAAAAATTTATTTGAACTAGTAGTTTCTCTCAAATCGAATACACCTTTAAGTTTCATTAAAATGTGATCTCTAATCTTAGAATCATTACTAAACACAGCCAAATCGTCTGCGTAAACACAAATTACCACAAAACTGTCATTGTCGTTTAATAAAAACACGCAACTATCAGAAACAAGGGGATTTAATCCAATTTTTAAGAGTTCAGATCTTAGTTTTAGGTACCAATTTCTACTCGACTGTGGTAACCCATAGAGGCTTCGCTTTAATTTACATACCTTATCCTCACCAAACTGTTTTTCATATCTTTCTTGAAACAATTTAAATTTATTTAGAGCTTCACTTTTATATTTAAGAAAATAAGTGAAATACATCCCAGAATAGTCATCGACTAACACTAAAAAATACTTAGACCCACCTAAAGATTCATCAATTTTCCCACAGACATCAGCATGTATCAATTCCAAAATTGAATTACTTTGGTCATACTCAATACTTTTATGAGGTTTGCATTTAATTTTACACATGTTACAAGCATCACAAGTTAAGTTACTATCAACATTTAGATCTTTACAGTTAATCATATTTGCATTGATCATCCTAGAAATATAATCAGAATTCAAATGGGACAATCTTTTGTGCCATAAGAGACCAGCATCAACTTTCTCAGCATGATTAACAACACATGACTTAGTGATTACATTAGGAGTCATGACTATTTCCAAACGATTATTCATTAGTTTAGCAGTTAATATAGTATTACCAAAACTATCAATTATAAACACTTTGTCATCTTTAGAAATAATCTTAAAACCTTTTTGCATTAACGTTGTTAAAGACAACAAATTATTTCTCAAGTCATTAACAAGTAATACATTTTCCATACTAATTGCAGAACCATCACAAAGTTTAGCTTTTACAACACCTATACCCTCGGATTTCAAGTTGCTATCAATACCAGCCTGAAGAACTAAACCGTGATTACTTTTAAAGTCACTAAACCATTTAATATTGTTCGACATATGCGAACTAGCACCCGAGTCAAGTATCCAAATATCAGACATACCTCCAGCAGATTGATCAGCAGCGGTTAGGGCACATTCTCGGCGATCTTCGTATGCTGGATTAGAGTCTGGCTTGCGTCTAAAGGGATGCTTCTTGCCCTTTTCCTCTTTGTTCTGTACTTCTGGCTTTCTCTTCAGAAAACACTGTCTCGCCAGATGTCCTCTTTTGTGACAGTTCCAGCACATCACACTATCCTTACGGCGTCGCTGTACAGATCCAGTCATGTAGGCTCCTTCTTGCCTCGGATTCCGATTTAGCTCCAATTCCTCCTCTCGTAAAATCTCCATGACCTCCTCAAGAGTCTTTTCACGTTGAGTCTTCAACATCTCCCGGATCTTGCTGAACTTGCCTCGTAGACCACACACTGTATAGAACACCAGCTCTCTATCCGTTATCGTTAGTCCGAGTGAAGCACACTTAACACTTAAGCCTTTTGCTCTTGCAACATAGTCTTGAACAGACTCTGAATCAACAAGTTGTAAACTTCTAAGTTCGTTGCCAGCATCAAGCTTTCTATCCTCTAAAGTACCGGTAAAGTTCTTTGCAATGCTACCCAACAGTTGTTTTGCATTCAACTCGTTGGCGTATTGTAATGCTTGCTCATCACTCAAGGACAGTTTGATGTAGGCTACTGCCTCAGAGTTCTGCTTGAACCACTCAGACTGCTTAGTTTCATCGGTAGGCGTATCTCCTTTGATGACGTCGCTTAGTCCACGCAAACATAGCACCGACTCGATTTTTAGCTTCCAGACCAGGTAATTCGTACCTGTCAAAACTGGTATAGTAGGATATCTATCCATGTTCCAATGCCTCACAATTAACTACACGCTAATTAACAATTTAGCATTTACACTTAAATGACCACCAACCAACAAACCCGATGAATCCAAACCACGCTCTGCTACCAAATGTCGGATTTGTGGTTGGTCAATGAACTTAGGCATGAGTAAAAACATAACAAGAACACTTTATTACAGTTTAGCAAGATATTTATACAAAGGCACCCTATCGGTGAGAAATGGAAACTAAGTGATTTACATAAAGCGCGCTATCTTCTCCAACAAGAATGATTAAAAGAAGAATGATTAAATCTTTATTGTGAAACTGTAATTATATTTAAAAAAATCTACAATTTGAAACTTTTTTAATGAGTTATTTTGCTCAGATAAAAAATTCATGCTTATACATCAATTTTTATAAATAAACAGTTTTTAATTTATGTTTTTAAATACAGAATATATATAAGTTGTCAGAGTTAAAGGTTATTATTTTCTAAGCTACTGAAGGTTACAGATGTGTACTTCATTTTAAAAAACAGAAGAATATATATACTAATAAAATACAAAACTCATAAGAGATAAACATAACTTTCAAGCGATATAGGCTAATCATTTTTAAAACAAATATTTGTAAAAAAAATGTTATAACGAACAAAGTTTACTGCTTATTATCTTGTATATATAAAATTATAAATCGAGTTTTGTGCGATTTTTAATTTACTAAATTAAATGACACCGGTTTCTTAGCAGGATTATGGCAGTATTCATGCAGGCAAGCAGAAGGATAGGATCACGCACGTGTTTCGGGAGCAGCAGCATAGCATTGAGTGGGACGTCACATGAATATTGCCCATTCTAGCTTCAGTTTGCACCACAATGTCGCATGATATATACTACTACTACTATATCAAAGCACACACAAGCCGGAAATACATGTACCCTACCAACCAACCAAAATCTTTGAAATTGCTACTTTTATTTTTAGGTAAGATAATACATATATAAAGTAAATTAGCCTTCTTCAATTGTTATGAATTTTTTTTTCTATCTAACAAATTTTATTTTTGATAAATTTATTACCTCCAACTATGGTTCAACTATGCTTATTCTCGAACTATGCACGTTCTTAAGTTATTGTTTTCTAAGGTAGAGATTTACTGTACGATCCCCCTTCGTAAACTTTCCAAAATCGCGCCAAAAGTCCGTTGTTTGGCGACATTTTTTTAAAAACCACCATTCGAAGAAAATATCGAAAAGGAATATTTCTTATGAAAACTCAACCAACGGTTCGATAGGGTTGCCGGAAAACGTCATCGGTGGTAAGTCATAGAATTCGAATCTTAGTTGAAGTCAGACAGGTTGCCAGAAAAAATTATTTATCGCCAAATCCGAAGAAATCGTGCCAAGGGGGACCTACAGTAAATCTGATCCGTTTTCTAATTGAGAAATTGACAGTTTTGATTTCTATTTTTCTTGACTCTTATTCAATTCAGTCCATTAAATGGCTAATAAGTCTGGACAAATGAGAGACTAATCGTATTTGGGTGAGACCAGATTATACAAACGTTAATGCAGTAGAGACATGAAAAAAAATGCCTCCCCCACCTCACATTGGTCTAAAAATGCAATTCCAACTAGTATGTAAATGGCTAATAAATCTGGACAAATAAGAGACAAATCGTATTTGGGTGAGACCAGATTATACAAACGTGGTAAATCCTAGTTTCGGTATACGGCAACTTTTTCAGAACGTTGGCTACAATAAAAAGGCGATAAATAACTCCAATCTGGCAACACAGTTGTTTGACTTCGCGGTTTCCGAGTAGCATCGCCGAATCATGCGTCACTATGTGATGTTTTCTCGCTAGATGCTAGTCGCCGTATGCCGAAACTAGGAATTAACCTACAGACGTTAATGCAGTAGAGACATGAAAAAAAATGCCTCCCCCACCTCATATTGGTCTAAGAATGCAATACCAACTACTATGTAAATGGCTAATAAGTCTGCACAAATAAGAGACTAATCGTATTTGGGTGAGACCAGGTTATACAAATGTTAATGCAGTAGAGACATGGGAAAAAAAATGCTTCCCCTCCTATGCAATTCCAACTAGTATGTAAAATGTATATAAAGATGAAACACAAGAAAAATGTCGTTAAAAATAGGGATGCACTGAATACCAAATTTGGCCGAATACGGAATAACGAATATTCTGCCAAAGTCTAAGACGAATACCGAATATTCGGCCTACCTAAACCAATTTTTATTTTTTGTCGGATCTAAGTAAGTTGTATTTATTATTCATCAATTTCAATAAGACATAAACATATAAGCACACAATCACACAATAATTTTAATACAAAATAGCTATTAAATTTTTAATGGGGTTGTTTCACGGAGGATCTCGCAATAGCTCTGCGGTTTTGTTTTCATGTCTTTCAACAGTGTTGAAAGCAGTTTTAGGAGAAAAACTCTACGAAACAATACCATTTAATTCTAAAATTACAAAAACATACCATAAAAATACTAGCAAAGTGTTTGATGATTTTTTTAAAGTCACTAAAAAGATTCCAAAATGCAGCTAGTATTTTTACGATATTTTTTTGTAATTTTAGAATTATTCTAAAATTACAAAAAAAAAATTGTAAAAATACTATAAATATAATACTATATATATAATCGTAAAATATTTAAACATAAAATACTTTTGTTCAAAAAAATGTGTGTTATATTCAAAATGCATTTTATACGGAAATCACATACATCAGTGTATTTCAAATAGTCTGTTGTTTATTCTTTTAGTATTTTTGTTTTATAATTTGGACTTATTTCTTATGAGATCTGGTCCCAATGGACATAATTTTCCCTTATAGTAAGTAATGTAGTAAGTTAAAGGTATTTTTTGCACTGAGTTTGAATATTTAATAGTACACAACAATTTTTAACAACAAACAATTTATATCTTAAATAAAATAAACATTCTAAATTCGAAAAAAAAAAAAAAGAAATAAACAAAAAAATAGGTATTTCTAGTGTCGGTATATGGCCTGTCAGTATTTGGGCTGCCAAGATTATGTCGCAAACCCGTTTTACATCCCCTTTCATTTAGTATACATGGTTGCTTGAAAAAATATTTATTGATCTTCAAAAAAGATTGCAGAATTTAAAGTTCAAATATAACAAATTCAATATATCTATAATAATATTATTATAATACTCTTTAAGATCAAATATTCCATTAAAGTTCAAAACAGTGTCATCAATTTTCCTCTGAATGTTTTTTTTTTTAAAATATGAAATATTGTTTAAAAAAACAAGTAGTTTTAAATTTCATTCTAGAGTCTAATTTTCACTTAATTATAGTTCGGAAAGTCCACTTCAAGTCCTGTTTATTCAACACCATAGATCAATTTCACAGTTTAAAGTTTTATTTAAATGTAACCTTTCGAAGCTTCATTCTTCGCTTTGAGAAGATTTTAAAATGCGAAGCTATTTTTAAAACAATTCCTGAAGCACGATCACATTGCAACTTCCACTGTTGATACTTTCTGGTGACCCGCACCCTTGGCGATTGGTGATGTTTTTTGGGTTGCATGCTTGATGTTTCGTTTTCTGTTCTTTCCCGTTTTCAAGGCATTCAACTTTAGGGTATGGCAACCGTTGTTCAAGAGATCGTTGTCGGCTCAAGCTATGACATCTTCATGGGCAGGATGGATTGCTCCGCCTTTTTCGCAACCTGTGACTCATCAACACTTCCTTAGCCAAAACTGTTTCTGCTTTCAGTCTGGAAAAGGCACCAACTTATGTGCTGTTCGCTTCCTTTTCGTCAACGTGGCACTGCTTCGGTTTCAATTCATCGCCATTTTGTGTTGATTTCTCACTTTCAAGTTCGTTGAAAGGAAATCTAAGTTTAGTTGTTCAGCTACTTCTGGTACAATTCTTCGAGCATTAGTTACCTCTTGCAATGCTTGTATTTTTAAGTTCAAATTCTGTAGTTTCCATTTTTTAAAACGTTCTTCCTGAAAATTCCGTCGAATGTTTTCGCACATTTCCGGATCATAATTTGCATCCGTCATGATTAGTTCACAAGTTCCGCTACAGTCGAACTCTTTGGTACTTCCAAGTCAAGCTCATGAACTAACTCTTCCAAATCGGCTTTGCACGCTCGTAACAAAATATATACAAATATAAAATAGACATATTGGTAGATCAGTCCTTTCGTTTTAGTAAAAATCAGTTATTTTGCAAAAATTTCTTCGTTTACCGGCCTCGAGTCTCCATGTGGGGACTGAGAAGGGAGGAGATGCAAAGTTTCAAGCAGAACACAACTTTAATATTCAGACACATAAAACAATTACATGGACCGCAGACAGGGTTGGGTTTTTCCCGTCCAAAACTAATATTTCCCATCCCAGTGGGGAAAAATTGGTAAATACCGCGAAAAACTGGGAAATACCTCTTTCGGAAAAAAAACAAGAAAATACCATTCTTTCTCGGATATAGTACCATATATCTAGGAAATCCTATTTTAATTAAAAAACTTTATAAAAGTAAAAATCAGTTTTTGTTTGCTTCCTAATTTTTGTATTCTGGCTGTGATTGCAATTATGCCACTGTCTGGGTGGGGGAACCCTTGTGTAGCTCCATGTGTATTGTTCCCTATCATCCCCACTCTAGCCATTGTACTTTGCCAAAGCCTAGTAAAGTATTTTTTTTCTAGATTACTAGACATAACTCAATAATTATTTACCCTATATAATATTTTAATGACTACCACAGACAATACTCTAATAATTATTTGTTTATACAGACAGGAACACTCAAATAATAATAGAGAGTACATGTTACCATAGATGTAAAATAACTAAGGAAGATTTGTCTATTTTTTTAAATATTAAGGCCATGATAAGTATTTATTAAAATTATTTTAATTAGTCCCATTAAATAACATTTAGTAATTAATTGTTGTTTCAATTATTGAGTTTTCCCAGGTGGGAAAAACATAACTTTTCCCAGGACGGTAAATACCGTTTTTTTACCATGGTATTTACCCGGGGTGGTAAAAACCATGCCAACCCTGCTGTAGAAATTAAAGTTATCAATAAATTTTCTCATATATACATCTATCTCATACCTTTCAACATTTGTTCATCCCGCGCCAGTCGTTAAAATATCACCTTTACACAGGGCTGGGCCGTTACTTGTTTAAATGTAACTTGTTATAATTACAATTACTTTTCATAAAAAGTAACTAATTACCTGTAAAATTGCTAATTTCCAAAAGTAATAAATTACAATTACTTTTAAGATTACTTTTTACGACAAAATTTCATATTATATTTATTCAATTGTTGAAAAATAAAGTATAAATGACGAAATGAATTTTTTTAAAAATCAACTTTAATATACAGTTATCAGAAAATCAACTTGTTGTAGTAGAACAACAGCTGCATCGCAAAATTTTAGTCGCTTACACAGTTACGATTGGGTCGGAGACTCAAACCACCAGAACTAACGTTTCAACAGCCACACTGGTGCGTATTATATTTTATGAACATGCTTTTCTTTTAACTGTAGGTAGGGTACAGAATACAGTCATATTATGGTCGTTATTTTGGAAAAATGTAGACAACTCTAAATCGGCTTCCACGGAAGGATGTCTAGTTTTTACATTCTCAACAAAAAAAAACATCATCACTGCTAGATGAGTGTTCATAATCGCTGCAATCAGTAGGGAACGTTTGATTTTTGTGTGGGAAGTGTGGGAACAATATTTCTCCTCTAAGCAAAGAGTATGTGAAAGTTTTTTTTTATTTCGTTTTTTTTTAAAGATTATTTTTTTTGTTTTGGACATTTAGTAGAGTGTTAATGATAATATTAATGAAAGTAACGCGTTACTGTAACAAAGATTACTTTTTCGAAATTTATGTGACGAATTACTTGTAAAATTACTGGGTTCTCAAATGTAACGAATTGCCGATAAGATTACTGTAAAAAGTAATTCTTACAAGTAACGCGTTACCGCCCAGGTCTGCCTTTACAAATATTCTAAGTTTGGCAACTTCACACAAAATTTTAACCTATTATATATATATATTTTCAATATAATTGAAGTGCCAGAAAATGTTATAAATGAGAACTTACTCATTGATTAAATGTAGAAACCAATATCTTAATCTTTTGACATCCAACCTTGTTCTTATGATGTGGGATGTTACAATGTTTTCCACAGAAAAAGGCGCGAAAAACTCATGCGTAGAGACTTATTTTGCTCATAATAAGCGAAATAAAAGCCTTAAAAATAAAACGTTGAAAAAATATTCATCCTTAGATAGCAGGTGTCAGTGGAAATTCTTTGACTTCAGTGTATAATAGTGGACATAAAGGCGCCACCCTGCCACACTTTATTCCAAAAGAAAAAAAAATATTTTCTGTAAAATTGCCCAACATTGGCACCTTGGCAGATTTGTGACTACACCATATTAAAGCAACACATAAAAAAAACAAAATTAAAAAAACAAATCGCAATTTCGTGTTAAGAAATATTTTAGCATTAGCTCAAAGCTTTATAGGCCAGGGAAATGCTTTCAGTTCATCTTAAGCAAAATTTTGTGTTAAGCGAGTTCGCCTTAACGAGGTTCGACTGTATTATAATTTTTTTTCAAGTCTTTTACCGCATGAAATTTTTGTTATAGTTACAGTTACTTAATTAAAAAAGTAACTCTTTAAGAAAGTTACTTAGTGAAAAATAAACTAATCACAGTTACTTTTAAAAATTTCAAGTTGCAACAATTATTAAAATTTAGCCATCTTATCGAGAATTTATACTAAATAAATAGAGACAATCAGAAAAAGTTAAGAATGAAATTTCAACGTTGTAAAATTTTAAATAATTAAATTTAAGCCAAACTGTGAAAATATCAATGAAGATTGGTGTGAGAAGTTACGGAAAAGTAACAAAATTTTTTCAATACTTTGTTACCACTAAAAGTAACTGAGTTAAAGTTACAATTAGTACTTTTTGAAAAAATCTAAAGGAGTTTACCTAAACAAGTAACGCGTTACTCCAATCTCTGGATAATACATAGCAATAGTTGTTTGTTTAACTTTTAATTATTGTAAGGTTGTTGTCGTGCCCATTGATATCCCATGGAAGATAGTTGCCTTCGAATAGGTTGGACTCTTTTTACACAAATAAAGAGGAAAACAAACACATAGATGAATAACATTGTATTGACAAGCCAAACATCTGAGGCGAGGGGACTAAGGTGTTGTAAAGTATAAATGGTGAATGATCAGAAGGTTTTAAAACATTTAATTCAACAACTAACCACAGCACAATCTACATAACAGTGATTGACAATAAGAAAATCATGGTTCAATACATCACAGGTCCTTTTGGCCTGAGAGTTTTGAGCAAAAGGAATGTCTTGTTTGGTTTGAATCTCACTGGGAATGAATTTGTCTCGCCTTTTTTATGCAAGGATTGATTAAAAGAATATATTAGGATTTATACTATTGGGTGAGGAATTTGAGTGAAAGAACTTTGGTTTTAGTTCGTAATTTTACAGGATTTGGGTGCAAAGAGAAGTAGGTACCTTGTGCAAAAGTTTCACTTCCCAAAGTGGGGTGCCGAAACAAAGAAAGTTGAAAGAACTTAATTTAACTAAGATTCGCCACACATCCATGCACTTACAAACCGGGATTCAAACCCGGGACCTACTGGTTGGGATTCAGATGCGCTATCAACTATGCTGAGAAGGATGCTGTTGTAAGCTTGCTGAAGGGGCTAATGGGCTTGGGTTACTTTCTATTTATTTGTTAATTCTTTTATTAAATTTAGTGATTTAAACTTATCTTCAAAGTGATTTTATAGTGCACATAGTTAAAGTTTTTATTTTTGATTGCAGATCATTGAATGGACAGTACGAAATTTTGAATTTGACTGGACCATCTCTTGGAATCTTCTAAAGTGTGGATGGTTTTAGGAACTGCATGAATGCTGAAATCTTGCTTCTAAATAACATGTGCTACAATTTTTTTTTTTCATAACACACAGATTTGGAACTGTATATCCTGATAAACCTTGAACAATAACTACATTTTTTTGGCGAAATATTTAAAATAAAAATAATAATTACTTTTGTTAGAAATGTCCAACACAACTTTGCCAAATGTATGTAGTGATGCCCCTATGCATTAAACTCCAGTAGACAAGCCACATGCTTACAGATTTGGAAAATCCTTTCTTTGTGATGTTTGTAATGATGCATTTAGTTAAAAGGGCATTCTTAAACGGCATATATTAAGGGCACATATTGAATTAAAGCCATACACCTGTGATGTTTGTGTTAAAGCATTCACTGTTAATTCTAATTTCCTAAAGCACTGTAAGATACATAAGAAGAATTTTAGCTGTTAAGTTTGAGATAAAAAAAAAAATTGCTGATAACTATCAACTTAAGAAGCATTTGCTTAAGCATGAACAACAAATTGGTAATGTCACAGGAGAGTACCCTTAATAAACAACTTTTAAGTGAAGATATCTCATACATGTGTAACGTTTGTAACAAGTCATTCGTTCTGGAGTCTAACCTTAAAAAACATCTTCTAACTCATACAAGTGGGCAATACATCTGCAATGTTTGTGACCAGTCGTTTGTTCTCGAGTGTAGACTCAATAGACACCTTCTAAGTCATGATATTCAACATGTATGTAACGTTTGTAACAAGTCATTTGCTCTGGAGAATAACCTTAAAAGACATCTTCTAACTCATACAAGTGGACAACACGTCTGTAATGTTTGTGGCCAGGCGTTTGTTATGAAGAATAGACTTGAAAGACACCTTCTAAGTCATGAAATCCAACATGTATGTAACGTTTGTAACAAGTCATTCGCTCTGGAGAATAACCTTAAAAGACATCTTCTAACTCATACAAGTGGACAACACATTTGTAATGTTTGTGGCCAGGCGTTTGTTATGAAGAATAGACTCGAAAGACACCTTCTAAGTCATGGTAACCAACATGTATGTAATGTTTGTAACAAGTCGTTTGTTATGGAGAATAACCTTAAAAGACATCTTCTAACTCATACAAGTGGACAACACATCTGTCATGTTTGTGACCAGACATTTGTTATGAAAAGTAGACTCACTAGACACCTACTAAGTCATGATATCCAACATGTATGTCATGTTTGTAACAAGTCATTCATTCTGGAGTTGAACCTTAAGAAACATCTTCTAAGTCATGATAGCGATGAAGCTTGCAACAAGGAATTCACGGAAAATATCTCTACTCCAAAGAAAGAAAACAGCTGTGGGGAGTGCGACATTAGCTTCAAAGACCCTCTCAAACTCCAAAGACATATCTTGATGCATTCTGAGGACAGGCCACACCGTTGCGATATTTGCAAGATAGGTTTTACGAAAAAACAGTCTCTTATCAAACACCAATACACACACGGTGAGAAACGACACAGCTGCCTAGTATGTAACAAGAAATTCCTTGATAAGCAGAGCCTCCAGAAGCACTCGCGAGTTCACGTTGGAAAACCATATGCTTGCGATATCTGCAATAAAAGGTTTAATCTTGAGGTCAGTCGTGGAAAACATTATTTGACCCACACTGAGGAGGAGTTAGCCATGGCTATACAGCTAAGGAAAGACCTAAGGAAAAATGAAGACACTTAATTTCATGTACTTTTGCAGACTTGTAAATTCTACAGATTTGAAGAGTACAGGGGAAACTTCATTGGATTGGAATCTTCCCGTATTCTGGTGTGCTTGGCGGACATTAGCAAAAGGAAACTGGTTTCTATCTCTGTTCTTATTTCGCAGTATAAACGTGTGACTTGTGTCCACTGATCTCTGCCATGAATAAGGGTTGCTGCGAGAAAAAAAAACAAAGTGAGTAACCGGTTTCCTTGCACCAGTTTAGGCAATGACTCACTATTGTTGCCAAAGAGGCCTGATTCCAACAGATTCCTATGCAATGAAGTTGTTTCTCTCCTGTACTCTTCATTTAACAAAGCTGTACCAGATTTTTACCATTTTGTTATCACAACAAGCACCTTATGAAAATATGTTTACCCCTAAGGGGATCTGCCAACTGGTACTTTTGCCAAGGAAAATGTCCGTTACTGCTAAGTTCAATCCGGAATGTTGGCCAGAAGGGCTGTCCTAGTTATATTTTGTTAGAATTACATTGCTTCAGTGCCTTAATTTAGATGCAATTTTGCAGTGGAAATCCATATGCTTGCGACATCTGTAATGAGAGGTTTAGTCTGGAGGTTAGTGGCAAAAACTTTATTTGACCCACACTGTGGAGGAATCAGCCTTGTCTATACAGCTTTTAAAGCAAAATTAACACATTTAATTTTACGTACTCTTGCAGGCCTGGAAACTCTACAGATTTAACTAAGCTGTACCAGATTTTTAACCATTTCGTTACAACGGGCACCACATTAAAGTTTAATGTTTCCCCTTTACGAAATCCGGAAACATATGCCCAGGAAATTCGTAAAAGGGTTACAAATTCGGTTTTGCCGGGGTCAATCCAAAATGTTGCCGGGTCTGCTTCAGTTATATTTTGCTTAGTAGTCGAGTTATATTTTGAATTACTTCAGTGTCTTAATTGAAATGCAGCATAACTTTTGCTAAATAATACATCAAAGTGTACCCATATTTATACAATTAAGTCGAACCATGTTAATGCAAACTAAAACGGAACACCGTAACATTTCATGTTAACCGTGAGGAATTGTTTTACAGTGAACCAGTGAATATTTTTTTTCAAATAATATTTAAAAAAGTATTCTAATTTTATAATGTAAAATACTAATAATGTGTCTGTATACAATTAGTATTTCAATTAATACAATTCATCCGGAGAAGTACATACTATAGAAAAATTTTGTTCAATTAAATATCTTTTCAATGTTTTGTTTCATTAATTCTTCGAAACTTTGAAATACTACCAAAAAAAAGGTCAACTTCTGAATGTTCTGTTCGGGTTAAGTGGAATTTAGCCTAAAGCTATTTCGCGTTAAGAGATTTTTTAAGCATTAGGTCACAACTTTTTTGACCAGGGAAATACTTTCAGTTTTTCAGAAATTTCGTGTTAAGCGAGTTAGTGTTAACGAGGTTCGACTGTACTATGTTAGGGTTATGGGGTAATTTGATCATAGCCCCATTCAAAAGCTATATCTAAAACTAACTATGCATATCAAACATGTTTTAATTTTTACACTGGATAATTTTGTTTTGTTAATAGCTCTGATCACAATTTTTTACCCCACTACAAAAGTCATTTATGATTTACCACTTGGTAACAGGTTTATGCATGTCTCATAAAATAAATAAAATTATCAAACTAATGTGATGCAATATTTTGCATTTATATATCAACCAAAAGAATGGACTGCAGTATTTGGATTTTTTTTTTCCGAAACTCCAAAAGTCCATGAACCATAGATTTCAAGAAATTAAAAAAAAAAAAAACTTTTAACAGTATTCTTACATCGAAATTACTGAATAAAAATTTAACAACAATCTTTTGAGCGGGATGCTTTAATACAATCTGAACGAATATAAATTATTTAATATTCAAAATTATTGTTAATGTTGCTGGACATATAGGATTTCTAAACCTAACAGTTTATATTATTTGTGTTTCAAGTACAAAAAAATAATCCTAACTCTTATTTTGTAGATAAAATTGTGTTTATTCAACTCAAAACAATTTTAGGCCAAAAGAAAGTAATACGACTCATCAGAATAATCGTATACAATATTGGACTTACTGAATTTCTGAAAAAAAACACCACCAACAATTATCTGTGTCTCGCAGCCTCTTGTAGCCATTCAACAAGGTTTGTGACTTATAGGGTTTCTCCCCGAAACAAAATATTCCCTTGCTTCCATGACCACAGGATTAACATGATTTCTTTACAGAATGTGTGTAGTATACAATATTCTGTTAACATCAAAAACTCAACTTGGATAAAATTGTGACTGATAGCGTCCCCTGAAAAAATTGATTCGATTGGTATTGCATTTGTAAAGTATCAGGTTTGCAAAGCCTTTTTTTTAAAACAAAAGGTGTTTGAAATTTTGAGTTTATGTTGCTTTGAAAATTGTAGTATTGCTTATTGCTCTAACGTGCACCAGTGATTATTTTGTCAATATAATTGTAAAAAAAAATGTGTTGGCAACATTTACTGCAAAAACTGATTGTCTTTAATATTTTTATTTATTATTATATGAGTAATAACCGTTTTGATACCAAGAAGCTTAATTTGTATTTCAAAATTTCTTATGTATTTCAGAAAGTATTTTGAAAAATAAATTTTTTGACTGGTGATATGCATACTACTTTTAATAACCATACAATAACATAAAACAATCAACACTAATATAAATAAACCATATGTATACCATGTTAGGTATTTTAAATTGTTTGCTAGATTCACCTATGATGAGGGAATTTTAGTCCAGTTAGCTATTGCTTTAGATATCCTTTTCAGAGGTCAGTAAAATAAAATTTGTAAATAAGTAACATTTTGTTATATTTATAACTTGTCCTCTTGATGACAACATAAGCCTTGTTTACTTATATAACAGTTGAATACTCTTCCTATAAACTGTAAAAAAATAATAAACAGTTATCTGACCTAATGCTTTATCAAAACATTTGGTAGAAAAAGAAGATACATTTAAATTTTTGTATTAATTTTGTTTGCAATAATAAAAAAAACCGGTCAACAGAACTTGGGGGGGGGGGGGGTTCAAGCTCTTCAAAAGTATTTATACCGCAGCAGTTGACTTGCTTCAGTAATTTTTTATTTGTATGAAAAAAAATAGTTCTTAAGGAGTTGCTGGCATTGGGGGACGCTATCGCTAAGGCAACTCTTTCAATAAAACTCTTCACATTTAGTCTCATAACCTTAAATCAGCGCCATCTGAAGGGGTCACGAAGGATTTACAAGCTATTTTTGAAGATAGTGTGTAACACTATATACAAAACTTTCATTCACCACTAAATAAATTAAGATAAACATTTAAAGGTAATATACCTGATAAGGTAATTTTAATTCTAAGGCAGCTACCTCTTGCGTATACGCCATTTTTTCAATTTTGCATTATTAGTGTTTGGCTATATTTATTATAAATGCATATATCAGCGCCATCTCGCCGAGCTCTTTTCTTAGAACTCGAAGTCGATGATACGATAACTGGCGCGACGCATTATCTTTTCTAGACACTATAATTTAAACTACTCGTTTGAAAAATTACTTTAAAATGCTAGTGGCATGAAAGCGGACGGGATAACAAGTTTCGAAACACTATTTGAGTTGAAGCGGTAGAAATGTTTATAACTAATCAAATTTAGCTCATTGAATAATCATTTCTACTGCCTCACGCGTTTCTGAACTTGTGGTCCCATTCGTACGCTGTCGTCAAATACCACTTTAACTAAAGTTTTTGTTTTGAACCAGATTTTTTTAAAGTTTGTTATCTAGGGTGTGTGAGACGTTATTAATGTACACTGTGAACTCCATTTTTAACCTAACTAGTTGACGTCATTTTTAGAGAAAATATATTGTTTACTTCGATTACAAAAAAAGACCCGGATGTAACTAGACCAGAAAGTTGAAAAGACATGAAAGAAAAAGCAACAAACCAAAACCCATACATTATGAAATATATAAAGCGATAATTTATTCATAAATTGAAGAGTAATAATTCGTAATAAGTTCGCACACTAATGAAAAAAGAAATGCTGAATTGGCAAACTAACAAATTTGCTTTATGTAAAGTCACAATTCGAAATAAACCGGGAGTAAGTAAAAAAAAATAACAAAAAATCTAAAATTTCTTTTGTAAATTTGGAATATCGGAAAATCATATCATATCAGTTAATTATATTTTAATATTTTATTCAACTTTCACCTTAAATTCATGCATTTGTGTAAGAAAGTTTCTGTTATTATCAACCTGAAAAAATAAAATATCACCAAGTATTGTTGTTTATGGTTATATACAAGAATGCCTAATCATATTTTAAACGATTGGAAGTGTAAAAGTAGATTGTGCTTTTTATTATGGCTGTATTTTTGTTAAAATGCAGTTTTTTGGAAATGGAGTTCTTTTGGCAAAGTTGTTATTAGTTGCAAAATAGTAAATCTGAAAATATAGTTATATTCTGCTAAAAATATCATGAAATTAGCTGATATATTATCTGGGAAAAAACCGTTTCAATCAGAACATCCCGTATTGTTTAAGGGCAGAGTTGGGGAGGGTTGCCTGCATATTAGGAAGTTTGACTGGTTTAGCTTGTTTTTTCCTTCGTTGTGTCAAATAATACCTGCTATATGACCTACTTGAACCTATATATTGTAGTCGTTATTCAATTTAATTATTTCAAGCAGTTTTCAGCAGAGTTCGAAAAAACCCGTTAAAATCGCATCATGTGATTAATGGACACTCCCTAATCGGTAAACCTGTGTATTGGTCGAGGTAAGAAAAAAGCAAGAGTAGATCCCCCCAGACCATGGCCTTCTGAAGAAAATAAGAGGAAACCAATGCATGCTGGACCACAAATTTTTATTTTGTAAGCAAAATTTAAACCATGACAAATTAAGCAGGTTTGGCCATTAATCATGCGATGCGATTTGGACGATTTTTTAACTCTTCCTCCCTCTCGGGTGATATTTTGTGGTATTTGGCTCGACACCCCTTCTTCCTGTGATATATAACTTTTAATTTCCCTATAATAACAACTTTTGTGTCTTTATTTTTAATAGATAGCATCTCAACCTTAAGTTTTAGTTAGTTGAAGAATAAGTTTTTTTTGTGTGGAAATTTGATGTTTTGTGTATAAGTCAAAGCTGATTTTTACAGCGATAATTTTGTCTAAAATTTCTTGGCTTATTCTCAAGTATATATGGTAATTGAGCTCTTTGCTTTTAATATATGAAGCTCAAAGGTAACAACTGTAATTTAAATCTTATTTACATTAATCATTGTTTAAATATTTCAATTTCGTTTTATTCAACGAAATTATTGCGTCACCTAATTATCACCACTTTATAAAAATGTGTAATCGTCACAAAAGTTTTGAAAGTCAAATGTTGTCTTTAGGACTGCCTGATTTTCTCGTACAGTCTAACCCCATTAACACAAACTCGAAGGGAACATCGAAATATTTCGTAATAACCGAATTTCATGTTAACCGTCAGGAGTTTTTTTTACAGTGAACCCGGAAATAGTTAAAAAAACAACATCTAAAAAATATTTTATAAGGTACTACACTAATAATACATGTATACAAATAGTAATTCAAATAATTAAGTTAATTAGAAGTAGTACTTACTAGAGAAAAATTAGGAAAATTTTTAAGGTAACACCAATGGAGAACAGCAATTGAATTTAAACTGGCGACTCATGGGAGATTTCGTGATTTTCTCAGTAGTAGAAGAAAATTTATTTTTACAATTTTCGTTTCCAGCTTTTTTTGTTTTGTTTATTTATTCGTAAAATTACTTCAAAAATTACTAAAAAAGTCAAATTCTGAATTTTATGTTCGGGTTAAGCGGGATTTTGCCGAAAAAGGTTTCGCGTTGAGAGATTTTTTAGCATTAGCTCAGAGCCTTATAGGCCGGGGAAATGCTTTCAGTTCATCTTAAGCGGAATTTCGTGTTAAGCGATTTCTCGTTAACGAGGTTCGACTGTATTAGGCATGCAGAATTTCTGTGTCATATGTACCAATTGACGGATTTTCAAAGAGGGGAAACATTAAATGAGTCTGTTCATTTATTAATCAAGCAGTTTACATTTGTTAGGATTTGTTATCACAGAAAATGAGTTTGTTCTTTTTTAATGTAGAAAATAAATGATTACTGTAAAAAAAGTTTTTTTCTCATATTTTTATAATCCAAACATTTTTTAACTTCAATGTTTTCCTGACAATACCAAAAATACCAGACGGACTGGGCCAATTCCGGACGTCTGGAACTTGAATTTTTATGCATCTTTAAAATTTAAGTTTTCTAATAAAGCATTGCATATTTATCATTACAGGTTGTTCCCTGTATATTGGATTGAGGAGTGACTTACTAACTACACATCAAGAACATTAAGAATTTTATCATGGATTAAATCAACAAAGAACCCTTCAACCTTAATTTCAGTGAGACAATTCCTGAAGATTCAGAAATCCCTGAAGATAAAACACTAATCTGTGGAGTATGCAACAAGGTATTCAATTATGTATCTCTATTTCAGCAACATGTTTTGACTCATACAGGGGAGAGGCCATACATATGCAATGTATGTAGTAAGGCATACAAAAGCATGGATGCCCTTAGACGACATACATTGACCCACACAGGAGAAAAACCATACATATGCAGTAAGGCATACAATCATCCCTCAACCCTTCGAAGGCATATCATGTCGCATACTGAAGAGAAGCCCTATAGTTGTGAAATGTGCAACAAAACATTGAAAGATAAAAGCACACTCCGAGAACATTGCTTGAAGCATACAGGGGAGAAGCCGTATGTTTGCAAGTTCTGTGACAAGGCATTCAATGACAAAAGGACACTCCGTAAACATCGCCTCAAGCATGTCGTTGGAGAAAAAGTCCACGTATGTGAAATGTGCAACAAGGCTTTTAGTGATCACTCTGCCCTAAAAATACATATGTTGATACACACAGCGGATAAACGTCACGTATGTGGAACGTGTAACAAGGCATTCGGCCAAAAATACGTTCTTCAGATACATGAACTGACACATACAGGGGAAAAGCCATATGTATGTGAAGTGTGCTGTAAGGCGTTTAATAATGCTTCGTCCCTTAGAAGACATAAGTTCACGCACACTAACAAAAGACCGCACCGTTGTCATATATGTGGCAAGGCATATGTTGCTGTTCGTAAAAGAATTAGCTTAATTAATTTTAGTGATTATTTTTATTTATTAATATTATTGTTTGTTATTCGTCTGAAAACATTTGAGAAACACTTTAACTTTTTCCTTAGCAACGGAGCATAGCAACGAGGTGAAATATTTTGTTTTTTCGAATATAATAAGTTGGAATTTTTGTATTAGAGTGTTTTCTGATTTGTTATTGTGCAGTCGTAAGAAATAAACGCTTGTTGTTTTTGTTTATGAACTAAATTATCTTCATCTGGAGAACCGGTGGTTCATTTGAAGGTTGGCGTCCGTTGATTAATACCGTAAATAACATTTTTGGCGTCCGCGACAGGACGAAGTAACTGCAGAGTTCGAAAATGTTTCAAGCAGCCAAAGGATTCAAAAAAGAGGATTTAATCTACGTTGCTGAAGAAATTGGTGAGACATTGCCTCAAAAAGTCACAATAGCGGATTTGAAGGACATTATTTTGAAAAGTAAGCCGTATACGGATGATCCGCAGTTTGTTACGAATATTTTATTAGCGACTATCAGTGATCGTAGAAAGCAAGAAGAGGAAAATTTAAGGAAGTTCGAATATGAAGAAAAGTTAAAACAGCGAGAATTTGAAGAACGGGAAAAAATTAGACAACATGAACTGGAGTTATTACGAATTCAAGGAAGCAGAACAACAGTTGGTGAGTCCCGAATTAATGTTTCTACTGGTTCTAAAAATAAATTCGATTTACCAAAATTAGAATTTCGTCAGTTTAGTGGTGATATTAAGGAATGGCTCGCATTTTGGAGTCAATTCCAACATATTCATGATGATAATGATATCGCCCCAGAAAACAAATTCCAGTATTTGATACAAGCCACTGTTTCTGGATCTCGGGCTCGCGAAGTCGTGGACAGTTTCCCGCCAACGGGGGCAAATTACGCCAAAGTAATTGAAAGTTTGAAAGCTCGCTTTGGTAGGGAAGATTTGTTGGTTGAAGTATATGTTAGGGAGCTCTTAAAATTGGTAATATCAGTTCATAAAATGAAAAATTATCTATGACGTCTCTGTATGACAAGGTGGAGTCTCACATGAGGGCTTTGGACTCTTTAGGTGTCACGACTTATAAGTGTGCGTCCATTTTATATCCGATGGTTGAATCGTGTTTCAATGAAGACTTCTTGAAGGCATGGAACAGGCATCCGAGTTCTTCCTCTTCAGCTGATGCTAAAGAGAGACTAAATAATCTAATGCAATTTATTAAGACAGAAGTGGAGGGAGAAGAAAGGATCCACTTAGCAATGTCAGGCTTTGGATTGAATGAACCTAGAAGCATACAGCCTCTAAAAAAGAAGCAATGGAACAAGGTTCCCACCGCAGCAAACTTGTTGACAACTTCAATTAAAGATAATAAGAAATCTTGTATTTTCTGCATGGGTAAACATGCTAGTGCTGACTGTTTCTCTGCTCAAAAGATGAGTTTGGAAGAGAGGAAGAGTGTTGTACGAGAAAAGCAGTGTTTTGCCTGCTTGACTCCCGGCCATACTGCCCGTAAATGCAGAGTGTTTCTCAAATGCATATTGTGTGGGAGGAAACATGTGCCCTTGGTGTGCGAAGTAAACGAATCGAGGAAAAATGACGTTAAGAAGACAGAAGAATCTGAAGTTAACAATGAAGTTAATATGTCTAATGTAAGTGGAAGTCCTAAAGTGTTTCTCCAAACCCTAAAGTGCAAACTAATATCAGATAAGAAGGAAATCCTCGTACGAGTTATTCTAGACACGGGATCTTCAAAATCTTATATTGTGAAGAGTCTTGCAGAAGAGATGGGTTACAATCCGGTAAAAAAGGAGACTTTAGTGCATTCCCTCTTTGGTGGAGTAAAATCTGGAGAATCTAAACACTCATGTTACAGGATAAGGTTAAAGAGTTTTAAGAACAATTTTGCTTGCAACTTTGAAGCATTGGATCAAGTAACCATTTGCAGTGATGTTTTACCTGTATGTCCAGGGCCTTGGTTAAAAGAGCTGCAGGAAATGGATATTACTTTAAGTGATGTTGGTGCAGTATCTCATCCGGTAGATGTTTTAATTGGAGCTGATATTTTTGGGGAAATTATGACTGGTCAGCGGAAGATCCTATCAAGTGGTTTAGTGCAATTGAAACATTGCTCGGGTGGACTCTGCTGGGCAAAGTTCCTGATAATGAAGTCACATCTACTAATGCTATGATGGTAACGTCCCTGTTAGTGAAAGACATGGACATTTCAGACATGTGGCGATTAGATTCTATCGGTATACAAGATCCATCGGAACAGAAAACTAAGGAAGAACTTCATGAAGCCACGATGGATCATTTTTTAAAGACTGTGGAGGTTAATGAAGATCATCGTTTTCATGTTTGCTTGCCCTGGATCGATACCCACTTGCCATTGCCAAGCAATTTCAACTTAGCACTCAGAGGGCTAGAAGTGACAAGCCGCAAGCTTAAAAATGAAAAGTTATACGATGCTTATGGAGAAGTATTCAATGAGTGGGAGCAGGAAAACATCATCGAAGAAGTTCCAAAAGAAGAGACGATGTTACCATGTCATTATTTGCCCCACCGACACGTAGTGAAGGAAAACAGTACCACAAAGATTAGGCCCGTATTTAATGCTTCTTCTAAACAAAAAGGATCTCCAAGCCTCAATGATTGCGTCGAAAAGGGATTAAATTTGATAGAACTGATACCTTCCATAATATCTAGGTTTCGAATGTTTAAATTTGGTGTAACAGCTGACATCCGCAAAGCCTTTCTGCAAATCAGTCTCAATAAACAAGATAGAAATTTCTTACGGTTTCTGTGGTACAATGAAGATGGCGAGCTTAAGTATTATCGTCATTGCAGAGTTGTCTTTGGAGTGTCCTGTAGTCCATTCTTGCTTGCTGCAACGATCAAATATCATTTGGAAACGAAGCTAGATGAAGCTATCCATGGAAATAAAAGATACCCTGAAAACATTATACGACAACTGTTAAACAGCTTTTATGTGGACAATTGTCTAATTAGTGTCAAGTCTGAAACAGAGTTGAAACGGTTTATCGAAGTTGCCAGAGAAATTATGGCTGAAAGGAAGTTTGATTTAAGAGGGTGGGAGTTCAGTAGCCCGTCTGAGTCTATAGAAAGTCCTACTAATATTTTGGGGATGATGTGGGACAGACAGAATGATACCCTTTCTATAAGTCTTCCTAATGTGACAGAAGCCAAGAATGAAGTAATCACAAAAAGAAATATTTTGGCTGCTTCACACAAAGTTTTTGACCCTATAGGAATTACCGGCCCAGTGATGTTACGTCCAAAACTCTGGTTACAAGATTTGTGGAAATCTAAAATCGGCTGGGACGAAGAAGTTGACAGTAGAATTCGCCAAGATTTTCTAAAGTGGCTAAATGAGCTCGAGCATCTAAAGAATTTGAAAGTACCAAGATGGCTGCACTGTGAAGTAGGACCCGAAAACATTTCCTTGCATTTTTTCTGTGATGCGAGCAAACTTGCCTATTCAGCGGTTGCCTTTCTGCGAGTTGATGATGGAGCTACTGTTCATGTGCAGCTTATTCAAAGTAAAACAAGAATTGCTCCTTGCGGAAAGAAGGAAACAACAATTGCTAGGCTGGAACTACTTGGTGCCACCATTTCTGCTCGTCTTTCTACTGAAGTCCTAAAGGAGTTTAAAACAGAAAATGTTTATTTTTGGACAGACTCAACTACAGTTCTAGCTTGGCTGAAACGAGAAGATGTGTGGGGTGCATTTGTACAGAACCGTGTTCAAGAAATCAGGCAACTGACACCAGTTAAAGCCTGGAGACACGTACCTGGGTCTTCAAATCCTGCAGACCTTCCAAGTAGAGGATGTTCATCCCAACACCTTTGCTACCTAAAATGGTGGGATGGTCCTAGCTGGTTGTACCTATCTCCTCATGAATGGCCAGCTATCGACACAGAAAGAGATGTAAATGAAGAAGAAGTAATTAAAGAGAAAGAAAAACAGTTGTCTCTTCCATGATTAACGTTGACGTTGCAGAAATCTGTTCTGATCGTTTTTCTTCTTACAGTAAAAATATCAGAGTAGTAGCATGGAATTTACGTTTTATCCACAACATTTCACACGAAAATAAACTGAAAGGTAATTTGAGCTTTGAAGAATTCCAAAAAGCAGAATCTTTGTTTTTTAAGTCCATACAGTCAAAGACTTTTCAAGATGATAAGTTCCTTTCGAAAATGCAAGCATTTAGAGATGAAAATGGCCTTTTGAGAATCAAAACAAAACTTATCGAGAGTGAAGAAAACCTAGAATTTAAATTACCAGTTCTTTTACCTGCGTGTACTATCGTTGAGAAATTAATTCGCGAAGAACATGAAAAAGCTATGCATGCCGGTTTTTTCAATCGTACTTGCCAAACTTAGAGAAAGGTTTTGGGTACTTAGAGGGAAAAAGTTGGTAAAGAAAGTTTTGTCGAAATGTGTGGCATGCCAACGTTACAAATCCCGACCAGTTGAAGTACCATTTGCTCCACTGCCTAGAGAGAGAATTACACAGACTAAAGTCTTTGAAGTGTCTGGTGTAGACTATGCCGGTCCTCTTAACTTGAAGATAAAGGGAAAAGCTTGGATAGTTTTGTTCACGTGCGCAGTGTACCGAGCCGTCCACTTTGAACTGGTCGAGTCGCTCAGTACAGATGCTTACATTCAAGCTTTGAGAAGATTCATTGCCAGAAGAGGCAGAGTTTCCGTCCTATATTCAGATAACGGAACGAGCTTTGTAGGCGCTAACAATGCCTTGAAAGGGTTAAATTGGGAAGAAATAGCTGTGTTCTCAACCGCTCGGAAAATCACTTGGAAATTTATTCCACCCACAGCAGCCTGGTGGGGTGGTTGGTGGGAGCGTATGGTTAGAATGCTGAAAGAACTCCTGCGCCGGGTGTTAGGGAAATCCACTGTCAACTATGAAGAGCTGAATACGATACTGTGTGACTGCGAGGCAGTGATAAACGCTAGGCCTCTTACTTACCTGCAAAATGATCCAAATGACTTGGTACCATTGACTCCTGACATGTTCATTTACAGTGGGTGTAACAGCGAAACTCCAGATCTTGACTGTGTAGACCGATCCTCCTTGATAAAACGCATAAAGTACTTACAAAAATTACGGGAAAATCTCAGGCAACGATTTAGAAATGAGTACCTTGCTCTATTAGTTCACAAAGGAATCAGGAGAAGTGATGTTTTAAATGTGGGTGACGTTGTTTTAATTGGTCAAGATAATAGACGGCGCATCGATTGGCCACTTGGAATTATTTTAGAAGTCTTTCCGGGTAGAGATGGGGTTCCAAGAGTAGCAAGATTGAAGACCTCCAGGGGCGAGAGAATCCGCCCTTTTCAGCGGCTGTACCCTTTGGAAATATCTGGAACTGATGTAGATGTGCTACAGGCTGCCAAATCATCGTTGGAGAGAAATCTGGTGATTAAGAGTAGTGTAGGGAAGAGACCTGAAGATTCCTCGTCGAACTTGTGAACTTGTTTTTAAAAAACTGTTTTAGACTTTAATTTGTGATTTTTTTTCCAAATGTTCACTTTCTGTTGCAAAGTTCATTAGCACTTTGCAAGGTGGGAGTATGTTGCTGTTCGTAAAAGAATTAGCTTAATTAATTTTAGTGATTATTTTTATTTATTAATATTATTGTTTGTTATTCGTCTGAAAACATTTGAGAAACACTTTAACTTTTTCCTTAGCAACGGAGCATAGCAACGAGGTGAAATATTTTGTTTTTTCGAATATAATAAGTTGGAATTTTTGTATTAGAGTGTTTTCTGATTTGTTATTGTGCAGTCGTAAGAAATAAACGCTTGTTGTTTTTGTTTATGAACTAAATTATCTTCATCTGGAGAACCGGTGGTTCATTTGAAGGTTGGCGTCCGTTGATTAATACCGTAAATAACAGCATTCATTCAAAAATGCTACCTAAGGGAGCATATTTTCATACACACAGGAGAACTCAAATGTGAGATTTGTGACAAAACATTCAATCGTATAGTCAATTTACAAAGGCATGTTATGGTCCACAACAGCGAAAAATCACACCTATGCGGAATATGCAATAAAGGTTTCACTGACGTGAATAACCTCCGGAAACATATGAGAACACACACAGGTGATAAACAGCACCAATGTGAAACGTGTAACAAAGCATTTCTTCGAAAAGCTGAACTTATAAGTCACAACTTGACACATGCTGATGTGAAGCACAAACAATACACCTGTGATTTGTGTCAAAAGTCATATTTCCATCCTGCTTCCTTACACAGACATATGAAGAAGGGGCATGGACAGAAAACTTCAAAGTTAAATGTTGGCAAAAATGAGCTTACACTATAAAACAAATATCTATATTTAAAGAAAAATACTGTTATTTACATTTAAAAGTTTCTTTTGGGTAAAAATACTGTTTTAAGTAAAAAAAAGGATTTTTTCTGTTTTTAATCATGTTTTTAATCTAGACTGCAACCAAACAAGAATTTCAACTGTTTGGGGAACATCTTTAATTTTTTTCTTTACAATTTGTCTATTAAAAACAGTTTGAAACTTTTAAAAACAGTTAAACATTGTGCTATTAAAAGCAGTTAAACATTGGGCGATAAACAGCACCAATGTGAAACAAGTAAGAACTATACACCTGTGATTTGTGTCAAGTCATTTCCATCCCGCTTCTTTATATAGACATATGAAGAAGGGGCACGAGCTGAAAATTTCTAAATCAAATGTTGGCAAAAATGAGCTTACACTATAAAAGATCTATATTTACAGAAAAATACTGTTATTTACATTTAAATGCTTTTTTTGGGTAAAAAATAAACTGTTTTAAGTAAAAAAAAGTATTTTTCCTGTTTTTAACCATGTAGTACTAGACTGCAACCTGGGGAGCACAGTCTGTTAAGGCGTTCGCCTTTCATGCGGAAGGTCCCAGGTTCGGGTCCGAGCATCGACAAAATAACTGCCGACCTATAAATGGCCCATACAGCCAAAAATGTCCGACGAATAATATACCCCGTGTAGAGGGAGTGCACGTTAAATATTCTCCAAAGTCTCGATGCTGCGTTCGATGTCGCCCTTAAGGGTTGCATATGGTGCCTATTCAGGTGTCAGCTCGTCACCTGACTGTGGTTCTGATTACGATGCCCGTCGCCAATAGCCCTCGTGTAGCTCTAGTGCGACGATAATTCAAACTAAACTAAACTGCAACCAAACAAGAATTTCAACTGTTTGGGAAACATCTAATTTTTTCTTTACATTTTGTCTATTAAAACAGTTTAAAGCTATTCAAAACTTTTTGATTTGCATTGAGAAAAAACCTCAATGGGATACAGATGTTTTTTTGCTTTCAAGTCAAGGTCTATTATTAAATAGAAAAAAAAAACATTTAATCACAGAAAATAAGTAAAAATTTCTAGCTTAGTTACAAGGATAGGGTTGACAAATTAAATAAAATTGCCAAAGATTGGTCTTGAACTAGTGCTTTCTCAGATAACTAAAGCAATTGAAGGTTAAACTGTCTTTATCTTTACATTGCTTTTTGCTATCATTACTTTGGTAGGCCATTTTAAAGGCACTTTCAAAATGAAATGCTTATCAACTAAACAAAAAGTAATTGAAATATAATATTAAGAAGGAATGGGGACGGGTCTCCAAACCAAAGTGTCTTTGTGTTAATCCAATGAAAAATAAATTTCTAAGTCGCATTGCTATGGCTGATTTTAACAAATGGCTTTTTTATATGATAAATGTAGCTGGATTACTGGGCTCAATAATACCACTTTAAAATTAAATTGGTTCAAAACTTTTTTTATACAATTATTTATGGAATTATTTTTTTTAATGTATTCTAGCCAATTTCAAAAAGTGGAATTATAAAAACTTGTAAGTCAGCTGCACTTGTCATAAAAGAAAGGCATGTAAAAATATTCAATACATCAGCCAGAGTGAAGTGGCTTAGAAAATTATTTTTTCCCATTGTATTTACACAGATACACTTTGGTTTGGAGACCCGCTCCTTTCCTCTTCATAACTATGACTCATGAGATGGTTAATTATGTATTCTAAAGTTGTGTAATTGGCAACCTACCTCATAATGTGTTATACTGATTTTCAGAGTGAATGCTTTTGATACTCATTATTCGCAGTGTTTTGAAGCGTTATAAATTAATAATTAAAAACTGGATGCTATTTTCCTTTTTAATATTTGCTTTGTTTGATGTGATGACAATTCTCATACCTCCCTGGTGAAAAAAGGGCTACTAATTTGGTAAAACAAGAAGTTGGGATTTCAAAAGTAATTCATTAGCTTAAAAAGACTGACGATCCCTCTTAAAAAAACATTAGGGTAAGATAATTAAGTCAAAGAAAATAACAAATTTGATATATTTATTAAAAATAAACTTTCAAATATATATTTAAAGTTTGCTACAGTAGAAGTACAGTATCAAAATCAAACATGGAATAAGGCCCATAAATGTGCAAATACAAAGCTCGCTACATTTAAAATAATAAAATTTTAAAAATAGCAGACTGTATACTATTACAAATATTTTTTGTTAAGTTTATAGTTTATACTTAATATTTTAACAGTTTGAAGGTCCTCAAGCCAATTATGAGAGCAATGCACAAACCAGCATTTAAAAAAATGTTAAATTTTCATTACAATAAATATAAATGTATTGATTCATTTAAAAAAAAAGTTTTTTTTATACAATTCTGGGACCTCCAAAAGTTCAAACTACATACAAATAATTATATATTGCTTAATTATAATATAAAATCAAATAAATAATCAAGAGCAAAATAGCAAACAGAAAAATAATAATAAAATGCAATATTATTTAATTGTTTAATCTATTTTGTCCTTATTGTCTCTCCATATGCAATAAGTTAAGGCGGATGCCAAAGACACCCAGGCCCAATAAGGCAGCATAATATAAGCAGCAGTCTTGCTTATGGGATAAAAGGAATAAGTACATGCTCCAATTGTACCCCACAGGGCAAGAATTTCAACAAGAGCCTAAAAAGCAAAGAAAAATATTTAGTCAACAACAGTCAAGTCAACAAATCATTAATAATAATTTACATGGGCAGGGTATAGAAAAAAAGTTTTACATTAATTCACCCCTTAATGATCAGATAAGTTTATAATGGTCATAAAAGTGTCTTAGTTTTTTATAACTGAAAATTTATTTAAAAATGGGTATGAACAAAATATATCGATTCATTTTAAGTTAGTTACTTTTATTGGTGGATTTAAGTTAGTTTTAAACTAATTGGCGCATTACTACTGAACACTCCAGCCTGGAAATATCACATAAGGGTCATTCTTAAAAAAAAAAGGCAGATTTCACATTATTTTGTTGAAATTTTAAAATGATTCAATTTCTCTTTTTTTTTTCTCTTGGTATATGTAAACAATTAAAGAACATTAGCAAAGATGCGGTCCCGTTCAATTCTTTTTATTTTTCAAATAAAAAAATTCACTGGTAATGGAGGTGAGACTTGGATTGGAGACTAAAGAATTCAATACCCATAATATAAACGCAAACATTTTACTAAATCTAACAACAAATAAATATTTGAATTGACAGAGAAAATTTGTTTAGGTGTGAATAAAATTGTAGACAAAAAAATCAACAGAGGTTTTCAATATTTTTAAAGCTCTCGTGGATCAAAGAGGTAATGGTTTCTTGCATAATACATTTTATTTTAAAAGCAAATTTATTTTAAATTAAATATTAAGAATAAATAAAAAAAATTGAATCAAATTCAGGCGATTCATATTAATAAAAAAGCGAAAGATAAATAAAAGCAGCAGATGATAAATAGTAATAAATTAGAAAGCTATTTGAATACAACTTAATTTTGTCTCACCTCCTTGAATAGTGCAGATAACGGAGGTGAGAATTTTGCATATAATTGCATATAACTTGCAAATGTTTGAATTGATATAAATGAGACTCTGGCATAATGTAAATGTTTCTACTTCCTTTGAATTCCACACTAAAATTTATCCAAATACATAACCTTTTCTTCACCAGCGGTAACCGAGGTGATAATTTCCAAAAATCCATTTGCATTGAATTGCCTTTTTTTTTTTAGCAGAATGAACCCAATACTCATTAATCTGAATTTTTTTGCCCACATAAATCATAAAGAGATGAAATTTCTTTTGTTTAAAGCCAAACTAAGGCAAATACTCCTCTTTATTAAGTTTTTTTTAAACTAAAATATAATGGTAAAGGAGGTGAGAATTTTATCTTGGACAAACACATTTCAAATTTAAAAATACACTTGTTCAAAGTTAATTGAAGCTCCTTTTTTATTTAGCAAATATTTATTTAAAAAGAAAATAATTGTTAAATATTTTGTATTTAATTAAATCTAGTTTAGTAGAGCGTAACTTTTAAAAATGTGAGCCAGAACACGACACAGAGGTAAGGTTTTACATGGTTTGTTTAATATTTGACCCTAAATAATATTTAATGCCTAAATAATAATGACTTCCGAATGCTATCCAAAGTAGGAAGTCACAAGTAGGATCAAGTCAACAGTCTGTAGATTACACAACCAGACAACTAGGTATGTAGGAGGCTATGCCTATAAAACTACTTTGCTGATTTAAAAATACGGCCCTGTCGGTTCATCACAAGCAAAATTTCAAGCACAAGTAAAGTATCTCACTATATTAATAAAGATCATATCTATATGATCTTTATTAATTGAATTACTAATTGTATACATGTATTATTAGTATATTACATTATAAAATTCGAATAATTAATAGGTTAATTTTTTAAAACTATATTCACTGGTTTAATGTAAAAAAATTCCTGACAGTTAACATGAAATACCGTTAACACAAAATTTTTCAGTGCTGTCTCCGAATTCATGTTAACAGGGTTCGAATGTATAAATAAAGTATCTCACCAATCCCTTCTTATGTGCTCCGAAAAAGATGGGCGACCAAGCCCAGTTGAGAGCCAGGTTGCAACCATACAGAATGAGGGGCTCTCTGGCAGGGCCCTGGAACCCTCCTCCTTCCCTCCACACTAGATAGGAAGCATACCCCATACCGGTGTACAGGGTAAGCCATACTGGGCCAAAGGCCCAGTTGGGAGGCCTCCATGAAGGTCGCTTTAAGGTCTGAAAGTGTTTTAAAAAAAAGTTATATAGTACCAAATTGGGTGTTTTATATGCCCATAAACAGGGCTGCTTTGTTGCCAGCTAAGCCTTTGCAGACTCAGCACATTGCCTAGAACTGAATCATTTTTTGCGGCACCAACTAAGTGACTCACTAACGCCCGTATTCACCGCTTTTTTCAACTCTGAGTTATCTCGCGCAAACCGGTTCTAACACCTCGTTTGGGGAAAACCGTATTCACCGCTCAAATTACCTCCCGATTTATCTCAACCATAGGTTCAAAAGGTAACTCGCCGAATTGGGAGCGTTTACGTGGAACTTTCCGAGTTACGCATGCGCACAATCGAATTTCTGTGTGTTGTGATTATCGCCATTCCTTTTTCGCATTCGTTTTCCTGATTTGTTTATTTTCTTAATACACTTTGCAAGCCGCACATTTGTAATTTTCTTGGTATTTTTGTATATCGTCGTTAAATGGAACCAGCAATCTCTTGCCACGCTTCTAGTTTTTTTTTACATTACTTGCTTTGTTCGTTTCTTTGCATTCAATTATTTTAATTTGTGGTTTGATTAAATTAAGAATAAGTTTTTCTCGTAGTTTGTGTAAAAAATACGTTTTTTTACGTTTTCTGGTTCCATCTCAGTAATTCGAAATAAATACTTTAAAAATGCAATAACAACAAAAACGATAAAGTAAAAAAAAGATATAAATAATAAATAAAAATTGTAAATAATAACGAATAAATAATAATATTAAATAATTAACACGGAAATTAACACGAGTTTGCACGGAGAGAAAAATCAAAACAGAAAAGCGAAGGATTGTGGGTAAAGAAAGAGTGAGTTATTTTCAACCAATCATATGCCGCCCTGAGCAAGTAACGTTCGCTAACTCCGAATCCATATACTCGGTGTTCAAAATACGCGGTGAATAGCGATTTCGTTAACGAGGGTGAACGCGGGTATATCAACTCATGAGTTAACGCCAATCACTCGCGTTGCGGTGAATACGGGCGTAAGTGACTACTAATTTTGACACTCAGATTAAAATGAAGCTGAGCTCTTTGTGGATGTTAAAGTATGCCGAGATTTAATTTTGCCGAGAGAACCCAAGCCAAATGGGTACTCAAAGATTCTTTTATGTGCCACATAATCACATGACATGCATGCCTAAGATTTTCCCATCCAGAAAATCTGACGACTCAGCTGGGGCTCGAACCCGCAAAATTGAGTTTATGAGGCGGACACGTAATACCTTTCAGCCATTGAGCCGTCAGGGTATTTATTACTTTAAACGTTTTAAAAATATATCTTTAAAATTATAAATACCTAGACCAGAAGCCTGTGACAAACTAATTTATTTTCTAAAACATATATTTTTTTAAATATTAATACTTTAAATAGACGTATAGAAAGTTTTTTAAACAGTTACAGTTTATAACAAAGTTATAGTACAGGTGATAAAATACATTAGGGGGTGACCATAATTCACATAATGCGATTTTGATAACTCCTCCCAATGGTAATATTTGGCTTGTTTGAACTTGATTGAATTTCAAGTATGCAAACCATTTTCAGAACATCAAAATTGTCAGAAAACTTCAGTTTCGGTGATATTTTGTCTTATTCAGAAAAATTAAGCGAAATTGTAAGAAAGCAATTTAACATGATTCACGAACAGAGAAAAGTTTGTACACAACAATTGTTTCCGTAAGCTAAGGAAATACAATCGAACCTCGTTAACACGAACTCGAAGGTTGCAGCGAAACATTTTGTGTTAACCGAACTTCATGTTATTCGCCAGGATTTTTTTTCATTGAACCAGTGAAGTTTTTTTAAAAAAAAAATAACTAGCAGGATTTTGACTAAAGCGATTTTGCAAAAAGATATTTTTTTTTAGCATTAGCCCAAAGCTTTATAGGCCAGGGAAATGCTTCCAGTTAATCTTAAAGGAAATTTCTTGTTAATCAAGTTCGCATTAACAAGGTTTGGACTGTATTGTATTGTTTTTAAAACAAATGCCATTCCAGAAGAACCAAAAATGAAAATAATACCGTTGGAACTCTTGCCACTCACGACATGAAAACTGCCCTTTTTTTGAATCGCATATAAATTAAGCAGACAAGAAATAATATTAATTTAATTTGAGAAAGAAAATTAATGAAAATATGTTGTTTTTTACTTTAAAAAGTTTAAATTACAAATGGATTCTGTGTTTAGCAATTTTTTTTAAGTGTATAAATCTTCATTCTACATTCAATCTACATTCTGAAGTCATTCTACAAGACAGAAACTGTTACAAATATGCTTGTTATTCTGATAAGAATTTCAGTAAGTATTAAAGTTACAGGAAAGTAGGCTAAAGTTCCATTAGAAGTTCTTGTTTACTTCTGTCACTGTGCAATTTTTTATTATTGCAGATTTATCTTTTTTTGAATAAAATTCCAGTATAATATAAGTAATTTTAGTTTTTAAGTGGAAACTTTTTACGCCAGACTAGTATTGGCTAGTTATTACAAACCACATGAATAAAACTATTAATGCATACAAATAAAAAAACATACCTCATACCATGTCTTTATATGCTTACGGCTAATTACACTGCCTATAATGCCTCCAACATGTGGGAGAGCAATAGCTCCTGCCAATGACCCAAGATTTTCCATTTACACCATTCAATTTCTGAAACAAAATTACTAAGTTTTAAAGAAATTTCTAAAATCAAAATATAAACTAGTAAAAATTTCAGTATACAACTTTCAATGATCAATATAAAACCTTTGCAAGGATTAAAAGCAAAAAGTCATTGAATATCAAACTCTAGCCAGAAAAACAAGCGAAATCGAACTTTAGTTAATAAAAAAACTCATTTAATCAATTGCTACATTTTGGACGTCATGCATATTATAAATATTAAAACAAACTTTCAATAGTGATTATTATTGTTTGTATGAGGACTAGCGGAGTCATCACATACCGAACTCTAAACGAAAAAAACAAGAATTAAAGCGAAATCAAACTTCGAGACTTGCAAGAAAGTTTTAATAAATAAACTACAACACGATTTGAATGACATGCAGATTGTAAAAATTAAAAGTTCTCAATGATTAAAATATAAACCAATATACGGACAAAAAACAGAGTCATCGCTTACCGAACTCTAGAAAGAATAAAAGGAAGTTCTAAAACAAGCGTCCTCTCAAAATTCTACAATTTCCTGACAGGGTCAAAAAACACAATAGGTAAAATACGGAACATTCATTACATAAAGAAAGTGTTTCCTTGTACACCGGTCATGCTTGTATCAGTTGAGCTACAACTTTATCTATCGCTATTTTATTGTTACTTATCCTTATCGCGCTTGTGTAACACTTGAAGACGCACTGAAAAAATAATATTATATAAAAAAAATCTTTTGTTACAGAGACAATGAGCTAGTAAAAGCGGTTTGTTTGAAAGAAGAAATTAAGTGTTTCGTTTCTGGATGTCTCTTTCTAGCCTTCAGCGAGAAGTTTAAACACAGCCAATATAGCTTCGTAGTTTAAAACCCTGGTTAGGTGACGAAGGCGCAACGTGGGTAAGGGTTTGGTTTTATAAAATGCACTAAAATCTATAGAGTGGTTTAAGGCTTATGATGTATTTCAGTGTTAAGGCCCGTTTCCACTAGCGAGTTTAATCCAGATCAACTTAAGCTAGCTTAAATTTGATCCAGTTCGGAAAAAGTGCCGTTTCCACTAGCAAACTTTGATCCAGTAGTCTCGAACCCAGAATTTTTCAAAATGTGTTTTTTTTGGGGGGGTTTCGAGAGTAGCGTTTTGTTTATATTTACAAATTGCATCATTCAAAGATTCAATCTGTCTAATGCAAAATCACCTAATTAACTAATATTTAATTAAATTATTTGTGCTTTACGCTGCCTATGATAGCTAAAGTTCTAATTTTTGTTACAATATAAAGATGATATTGCATTTAAAAAAGTCTATGAAAATTAGTCAGTACCTGCAGAAACCCTGACTGTAGGAAGAAGTGAATATAGTTAATTAAAATATATCTAACGCAATAAAGAAACTTATTTCAACAATTAACTTTATTTGTTCCGAGAGAAAATCAAAATCTTTGAGTGTTTTTTTTTCAAAACACAATTTCGATTAAAATTATCAAATTAAATGGGTTTTTATAATTTACTGTTCATAAAGATATTTATATTACAAGTGCCTTCAAAATAGCTACAAGACTGCATAGGCCATAGATATACCTCTGAGGGATACAGACGTATAAACCCGTCACCTAACTGTCTGGTTTTCCAGCAACACGGCTGGAGTTCCATATCGGGTTCTGTGGAATTATCTCGCCAAATCTGTTCGCCAAGGTTGGCGCGCTTATCGTGGGCAAGCGAAGGTTGCCGTGATAAGCAGACTCGACTGAAGTGTAAACAAACTAAAGAATCGATTCTACTACTCTTGACCGAATCTTTTTTAACATACGGGATTCGATTCTTTGGAAGAGTTATGTGTTATTTAAAATAATTGGGAACTTACCAAATATTGCTGCTTCAGCAATGCCATCTTCTAAGCATATTATTAACTAATACGTTAGCATTTTTATAAGAAATAGTAATATGGATTAAAAAATATTTATTTATTACTTTAAATCAAGTAATTTAAAATTAAAATACGTTTTATTACTTTATTTAAAAAAAAAAACTCTTTATCATTTATAATATGTTTGTATAATAAACTAATTTTGTTTTCTCAGGTATGCTTTTAACTAATTTAATAAAGATTATTTTTAATTAAAAATTTAGTTTGTAGATTGTTTTTTATTTCATGATTAAATGCTTGGTTTAATATACAATAAAACAGTAACTGTAATCATACATTAGGCAATACGAGATATTTTACTTTAAAAATATTTTTAGCATTCAAAGATTAATTTCTCATTAGGAAGAACTATCACTAATACAAATACATTATACATGTTCATGCAGTTTTGCGTTTCTCAATTTAAACTATTTGTCGAATCAATTCCAAAATGCAACCCAAAGAATTTTCTACCAAAATATAAAAATAGTTAATTGTTTCATCAAAAAAAAATTAAAAATTAATAAATTAATTTTAAAATCGTATCACTGATTTATTTTACTTAACGAAAAAGAAGTTGTTTAAGGCGCCAGTTGCGTTAGAAAAAAAATTACTTCGTAAAATTGTGGGTTCTTTTTTAAATTTTCAAATAGAATTGCCTTATTATAAGCAATTAATAAAAATTTTAAAGAGTTAAGCCATTTCCGAAAATATTTCAACTTCCCTCTTCCACTCCGCTTTCCTGTTCCCACTTGTAACCGGTGACATAGCTCCAAACTACTCGCGCGTGACCCGTGACCCCACCAAATAAGCACCGCCCTCTGCCTGGGTGCGATCCTGGATTTCTGAGAAAAAACGGGGGACATACAACTCCCTGTTGTGCATACCCCCTCTTCCCCTCACCGCCCTTCCCCAGAGAAAAAATATGTTTGATTGTTCACGACCACGTGCTGTTCACGTGCCCCTGTAATGATAGTGCTAGTTGGCCGATGTATTTTATTTTTTGCTAACATTTTATCGGCTTCCTTGTATATCAATTAAACCAATCACTTTAGGTCATTGTCTGAGTCAAATTCAATCTAAAATCAAAGTGGGGTCTTGAACATTTTTTTAACAGTTACAGAAATTCTGGTAATCTACAGCATTTAGCATAATAGAAACTGATATTTAGGGGGCCTCTAAAATTTGGGGGCCCTAGGCCAGGGCAAGAAGTCTTATGGTAGATCATGCCCTGGTCATTCGGTGTTAAAATTTAAAAAGGATGTACTGTTTGCACATATTTTTACTACATAAAATCACTACTATTTTTTATTAAGAAAAATCAACATGTGGTGCATACCCCCTTAAGTTGAAATCAATACATTTAAGTAACGAATCTGTATGTTGCCGTGAATGACCGAAATTCAACTGATTACGCATGTAGATTGCACGAAAATCGAGACAAAAAACCCCACATTTTTACGCATTAATTGACATTCAAATATGAAAACTAAACAACGGTCTGGAAGAAAATGCAATTCAATTACGGTAAAAAAAACTCATTGCTTGTGAGAGATTATTAATTATTTTAGATAGACCCAATGTACAGTTGTATTAATAGATAACATATTACACTAATCCAATAATTCAAGTAAAAGCTAACGGTAAATAAAATCAATAAAAGTGCAATCATTGTTAACGTGTAACAAACAAAAAACTTATAATATATATTTAACTATTTGTTCTTCAAAGCTGAACAACTCGGAAATCTCCACAGAAAATGAATTATGTTTCTTTTTAGCTTTCCGATTCCTCTGTACAATCGATTTATCCAAAATTAAAAACTCAAGTCTGAAATTCTTTTTATTTGAAATTATTTTTAAGACTCGGAGAATATTTGTTTACTAATTATTCATGGAGTTAGAAAATGCCTACAGATATAGTTGTGCGTTGTGCCAGCAGTTTCAAGGTCCCTGAATCTTATCAATGAACAAACATCTTTAGCTGCTGAAGAAACAACAGCGAATAAATGTCTGCTTTATTTGTTAGAAATGTAATTCACTTTTTCCTAAAAAGAAAACAAGATAAAATGCACACTTTTAACCAGGTATACATCAATTTTGGAGGATCATTTGAATATTACGTGGTCGTGTGGTGTTTCGCGTAGTGTTCGAAATTGGATGCAGAAATTTATGAGCAATCTGTATTTTATGCTACTATCTTTAAAAAAACTCGACGCAAATGCACATTAACTAGAAATATATATTTTTTTAATTATTTTTTTTAAAAAATCTTCAAACTATGGTCTGGCATTCGGCATGCGGTCTTAAAATCACCCAACTAGGTGATTTTAAGATCACCTGAAATTCGCTATTTTATAGAATCCCAAGTTTCGCAATTTTAGGATAACTGGAGTTCCAAAATCTAATCTGGCTGATTAAAGAATACTAAATCATAGTTCCGATGCACAGAAACAAACGTCCAGTAAAGCAATAATATACATTCATTTACCATTGAAGTTGTTGGTATTTAGTGTTAAGAGTCAGTAATTCATCGGCACGAACTCTTTTTCTATCTTTCTCGAAAACCAGATGTCGCCGTGTTTTTAAACTAGAAAAAACACTTTATCGCCCACTTGGCGTAATTGCAATCGTTCAGTGCGCTTTTTTATCGCCAATGAAATTCGATGCCCCCTAAGAATAATTGTCTTTGCCGTGGGCAGTTCAAGTGATTACCATCTTGGCTCAGGGACTGGGCTTACAACCCCCTCACTCCCTTCTAGAGGGGCGAAGAGATAAGGACAACTCTGAAGGAATAAACGAGAATTGGTTGGGGGATTAAGAATTTCTGGATTCTGGGTGGCTTTAGTTGTATTATGCCATTTTAGCTGGTTATTACGTGATTAAAAGTTTATCTTTTAGAATGATTACCCAAAGAAGAAATTTTTTAATGATCCAAAAAAAATCTTTTCTGAAAATTAATTTTAATAATTATTTTAAAATGTTTTTAAATAAAATTGCTAAAATTTAAAGTATTTGACTACTCAACGAAGTTGATGCATTGGTTTATTGTAAAGTTTTAGAGTATGTGCAGTATGAAAATCGTAGTGGGTACAAACCCCTGAATTTTAATTCTGATTAATAAATTATTTCATCGAAGCAATTTATCGAAACTGAAAAGGTTGGGTTTTCGACAGCTCGATGGGTGGCTCCAGTGGCGCCGGAACGTATTCTTTAGAGGTATGGCAAGAAATGCCTCTATCTAGCCACACCCTCCCCCTCCTCCCACTTCTTCCAGATGTTTTAAATATAAAAATCATCAACTACTTGAAATTATTTTTAATTAAAATTATTTTTAATTAAAATTATTTTTAATTAAAATTATTTTTAATTAAAATTATTTTTAATTAAAATTATTTTTAATAAAATTATTTTTAATTAAAATTATTGTTTAATTTATTTTCCATGAAAAAGAGTTTTTTACTGTAATTTAATTAATAATTTATTTTTTAAATAAAAAATAAGTTCAATACAAAAGAAATATCAATTAATTATCAAATATTTTTGTTGAAAATTTAATTACTTAGATAATGATTTGACTTGGAAAATATTTAGTCGTTTCTAAGAAGCAATTGTTTTCTTGATCCTGATGCAAAGATGTAATAAAACAAGTAGGTCTATAACAGAATCTGTCACTTAACCCGCTTCCACACATTTGTGTTTAACAGGAAAAAACGCGCCAAACACAACATTAATTCTATATTAAACATTTACAAGCTAAATTTGGCTAGTTTCATTTATTTTATTTCGAAAATTCAATAATTATTACTTATCGTTTGCAAAAATTAATTTATATATTAAAGAATAAATATATCATATTCCTCGCTTTTAAATAGAATGAAAACATTTCATATCAACATACAAGGATTCCGTAGTGAAATATATTTGACGTCATTTCAAACTCATCGATGACGCAAAAATCAATTTATTTTCATTTATAGTCTAAAAGAATTAAAGTTTCTCGAGCGATTGTTGCGAATGGCGAATGTGATTTAATTCTAATAAAAACAGGGCCTTTAGCTATTAGTAATTCAAAAGTTTTAAACGCCAAAATTAACTATTTTCATTAATCTGCTTTCTCAGATTGCATATTTTTTTGTGCCAAGTAAGAATTCTCTATGCATCTTTCTTCATACATATATAATGAACCATCAAAAGAACTCTATTGTGATACTACAACAACTCAAACTGAATTATAACACATAAATAAATATTCTTTAAAAAGTATTTATTTTTATTTCAAATAAAGTTTCTAGTACGTTTAACGAAATGGCAACAGTGAAAATATTGAATAAAAATGGAATTTGCATGTTATTTCAATGTAGATTAAATTTTTTAGTTATTTAAATTTTAAATAAACTTCTAATTAAAATTTTTTAATGAAATTTGGAATGTAGCCTAATCTGATTTTTTGCTTCAAAATGACGTATCCCACTTGTCTGTGGGACTTGTGGTTCTTTCTGTGAAAGTGGGTGACAGACGGACGGACGGACTGAACGATTATAAAACCTTCCACTTTTTACGTTATAAACGTAGTGTGGAAGCTAAAAAGAAGTGGCTCGATAATTTTAGAGATGGCAAACTGGAACAGTTCATTTTCTGATGGGACTTGGGAAAATATTTGGTCATTTCTAAGGAGAAATTATTTTCTTGATAATGATGCAAAGATGTAATAAAAAAGAAGTGGCTCGATAATTTTAGAGATGGCAAACTGGAACAGTTCATTTTATGATTTGACTTGGAAAATATTTTCAGTCATTAGAAGAAATTATTTTATTGATCCTGATGCAAAGATGTAATAAAAAAAGAAGTGCCTTGATAGTTATAGAGATGGCAAACTGGAATAGTTCATTTTCTGATTGTGTTAATTGAACTTGAATAGGGTGGACTAAAAAATATGACGATTTTTTTTAAAGTTTCAGTTATATGATTCAACATAATCCATTTATGACTTTACTATTCGAAAATGGCTTTACATGAACTACATTGATGTAGCATACATATATAGATCAGCTTGACATGAAAATTAAAATAGGATTTTTTAAGAAACTAATGGATAAATACATTTTAGAAAATAGGTAATAAACCTCATAACAAAAAGTATAAAACCAACACTAATTATGTATCTTAGTTAATATTGATGTCATAGGGAAAACTGTAGCGATAAATATATGTTCACACAAACAAAATTCAGCTTTTGTAGTCTTGTAGATCTTCCACATTTAGCGTATCTCGACATAGCGAAGCTGAAGACAAGTCGAAATAAAACTCGATGCAACACTTACGATATACGAACTACAATCTGCAAAGATTTCTCATTCTTCTAAACTGTCCTTCTCGGCCGAACAATTAGAAATAGGTGTGTCTGTGGACAAAACCGGACCCATTCAACCGTTCACTTCTTTCTTAGAATTAGAATCTATTCAACTTTACCGACTCACACCTGTTCCCTCAAAGTGTACAAACAATGAAAACTTATCTTTGTAAATGTATTTTGTATTTTATGTAAAGCTACACATTTTTCTGCATTTTCTCTTAAAAACATTATTTTTTGTTTGAAATCTCAATCGCATCTTTTCACGAGTTTTTCATGTAAAGCATTGAACAAGCCCACAAGCCCAAAATTGACAAGAGTCGTATCTCTAAACAGAAAATAACTAACCGCAAAGGTTATCCTATGCCCCCCGCATTCTACGAAATCACCAGGGGTTAGAGCTCCCCTCCAGCGTCTTTAGGGGGTTCTATTCAAAGTATCCCCCACCATATGTTGACAGATAGCGTAGACCCTAATTAAGTTGGCGACACTTAGCAGGTGATAGCCAAATGTGGGGTTGCCATAATTCGCTTTCCCAAAAATCGCAACAACTTTTCTTAAATTTTTAAAGAATACAAATATTTAAATTAAAATTTTTATTTCGTAATGATTTGAAAAATAAAAATTTCGATTGTGTCCAAAATATATAATTATTGCAGTACCTTTATTTTTTATTGAGATACATCGTCATACACTAAGGACATTGTATTCTTCACTGATTTTCAAACTTTAAAAAATTATTAAAAATACTTAATATGTGATTTTCAATTTTTTTTTCTGATAGTCTATTTTACTTCTTTTGTTCTTTAAAATGGTGTCAAAAAATAGTGGCCTGTATTAAAATTGTGGCGGCAATTAGTCTGAGAAGATTCTCCATAGGAATACCATTACGATTTTCAAGGGGTGAAATTCGGCTTCATGACTCTTAAAATGTGAAATATATTTGAAATATGAATTCAAAAAGGGGTGTTGCTATTTAAAATTTCGTAGTTGGCAGGGCCGGATTTAAAGATTTGCCGCTTGTAGGCTACGATCGATTTGCCTTTGTCACAATATTCTCGAACTTCGGGGAAAGATAGCTGGTTAGCCGTAAAATAGGGTGGTATGTGCTGTTTAAAATAATCGCAACGAATATAGAAGAGGGAAAATATGTTTATTTGGAATACAATAGAATTAGAAAATATAGAAATAGAAAATAAGATATTTTCATTTTCTGATAACTGGATCACTTTTAATATCCTTAATTACACTGGTCTCATAACTTCCAAATCCAAGGGGGGAGGGAGCAATTGCCCTCGCAGCGGCCATGTTTTGCTACGAAATATTAGTACTATATATACGTTTACGGTTTACGCATTAATGTAAATTATTTGTTTTTTTTCTTAAAAATAATAGTATCTTTATATTAATTTTTTAATGGCTAATTGCCGCTTTAATTGGTCTTTAAATTTGCCGCCCCAAAAAATTCGCCGCTCTAGACTACAGCCTACTTATTAGCCTATTTAGAAATCCGGCCCTGGTAGTTGGTAACATTTTTTAATATGAAGACGACCCCTTATCCAAATTACGTCTTATGCAATCAACTCTGAATGTTATTTATCCACTAAGTCAAAAAAGTCCGATTCTTTAAGATAAATGAGACAAAATCACTGGAAAAATAATCACTGGTGGCAAAAATTTTCTCCACAGATGTACTAGGAACTCGTGTACCAAATTTGAAGTTCGTAACTCTGTTAGTTTCGAGTTATAGAGTGGTTTTAGACAGTCTGACAGGTGAACCAATGTTCAGGAACCACTTTTCAGAATCAGCACCCTTCAAAACGTGTAGAAAACACAAAATCTCCATTTTGGATTTCGACCCCATCGCATACTTTCATTACCTAATGTTTTATATTAGGTAATTGAAAGTAGACAAGTAGCTTTGTAACAGAATCTGTCGCTTAGCCCGCTTGCACCCAACATTTGTGTTCAACAAAAAAAAAAGACGCCAAACACAGCATTAATTCTATATTACTTACCTATTTATATTGTTATTTTGCTAGTTCCCTTTATTTTCTTTCGAAAATTCAATAATTATTTCTTATCGTTTGATAAATTAATTTATATTGAAAGAATAAACATGTAATATTCCTCGCTTTTAAATAGAATCAAAAAGTTTCATATCAACATACAATCAAAGCATCTCTTTGTGAAATATATTTGACGTTATTTCAAACTAATTTAAGTCGCAAAAATAAAATTCTTTTAATTTATTATTTAAAAGAAATAAAGTTTCTTAAGCGATTGTTGTGAATGACAATGGAGATTTAATTCTAATAAAAATGGCTTCTTATGCTTTTTAAATAATCATTAAATTTTGCAGTTTTTTTGTAATAATTGAAGTACTTCGAATTCGATTTTTTTTTCTTAAATTTTCAATATCTTATAATTTCCAAGCCCTGGTTTTTTTTGACGTATCCATAGATATCATAATTAAAGTATTAGATTGGCTGATCACGTGACCTCCAATGCTAACGACGGGACCCGCATGGAGGCTTTTTTGGAGGGCTTAATGGCCAGTGTTGCCGCCACTTTAAGGAGAAAAATACTACGAAAAAAATACTATTTAATTCTAAAATTACAAAAAAATACTAGAAAAGGATTTAAAGTCACTATAAATATTCCAAAATGCAGCTAGTATTTTTACGATATTTTTTTGTAATTTAAAATTATTCTAAAATACTAATATGCTCTTTAAACTTTATAACTAAACTTTTAACTTAATTTTAGAATTTATTTTAGAATTATTCTAAAATTACAAAAAAATATCGTAAAAATACTAGCTGCATTTTGGAATATTTATAGTGACTTTAAATCCTTTTCTAGTATTTTTTTTGTAATTTTAGAATTAAATAGTATTTTTTTCGTATTATTTTTCTCCTTAAAATGGCAGCAGCACTGGCCATTAAGCCCTCCAAAAAAGCCTCCATGCGCGTCCCGTCGTTAGCATTGGAGGTCACGTGATCAGCCAATCTAATACTTTAATTATGATATATATGGACGTATCACACTTGCCTGTAGCATTTGTAGTTACGGTTATGAAAGTGGATGACGGATAGATAGACGTACTGAACGATCATAATACCTTCCACTTTTTACGATATAAACGTAGTGTGGAAGCTAAAAGGAAAGAACAACATTTGGAAGCAACTAACTGAACTTATAATTTATCATTGCTTATTACCAGGTCACTTAAAACTTACTCACTTGCCCGGGCAAAAACTTTTTTTTTAAGTGGTGCGATCTTTATTTAACAAGGATTATGGTTATAGAAATAGAATAATGGAAAAGTCTCTAATTAAAGAAATCATCATATATACGAGAACATAGACTAATTGTAACATGCAAAAGAAATTATTTTAAAAAATTATAAACGGTTACTTAAAACAAATTATAAATACATAAAAATTAAAAAAAACCTTAACGCCTTAAGGGTTGTGGAATTTTGTATTCAATTTTTTTGTAATGGCAATACTAATACATTATTCGTAATTTTGTATGTAATTATAGAAACAGCTCAAGGTCCTGTGCTAGGACTTTTCACATGTCGCTTAAACATGAGCACAAAAATATAAATACATGTTATCTAGTAAAACAAGCTATACCGCAAATATCAGTCTTCATCAGTTCATCGAAATTAAAATTACGGTGCAGCGTTCCCAGGTCTTTAAAAGTGTGCAGTAAAACGTTAACTTGAAACAACTAGAACAGTCTTTTTTTGTGAAATTTTAGTATTCTTTTTCTCGTATTATTCGCTGAAAGTTTTTGTTCATGTTTTATGTATAAAAAACCCCAAAAATTATAGGAATAACACAATTAACAAATCATGTAAAACTATTTGTAAAAATGTTTTTTAAAAATCCTTAAACTTACAAAAGGTACTAAAATTACATTTTGTGTTTAATTAATAATTAATTGATTATCCAAACTGTGCATTGTAATTGTAAAGTGTTTATTGGAACACTTATTACATTTATAATTAGAAAATCTCCGTTCAAAACAAAGATGAGGGTTTAAAACCCAAAATGATTAACATTTTCTCTACTTCTCCCAAAACCCAAAATGCGTCATCGCTCATAAACGATTGTCTCCATCCTACAAAACATTTCTAGGGATGGAAAACCGAAACCGGTTTTTTGGCCTCGGTTTTGACCGAAAAACCGGTTTTTTTATGAGGCCGGTCTAAACCGGAAACCGGTTTTTTAGGGGAAAAACCGACGAAAACCGGTTTTTTCTCAAAAACCGCCATCGACTTTTTTTTTATTTTAACAGAAGTTAAACACACAATTGTAAATTTTTTTTTAAAAAAATGACAGCATTATTGAAAGCAATATCTTTTATAATCTTCGTTTTTCACCTTTCCATTCCAGTTTTCCTTCTAACATATACATTGGCTAACGTTCCATATCAGAGCATCTTTTAATGCTATGTTATTTAATAAGGGTATATGGCCGTTGATCAGTTCAGCTTCGCTTTTAATTTCAGTTTTGGATTATATAATGTATTAGTGTTTTCTTTTTATTAAGATATGAATTTCTTTTCAATTCCGTTTATTTGTATTCAACGTTACAGTTTTTAAAATTCACTTTGATTTTAATTTTTAGGTTTATCTTTTTAATTGCTTTGTTTTCAAGTTGTCAAATCAACTTTTTTAACTATCCTCAAAGGATGCTTTTGCTTGCAAATATTCGGTCATGATAACGTCTCCAAGGGCTTTGGAGCCCAGTCGGTTAGGCGTTCGCCTTGCATGCGGAAGGTCCCGCAGGTTCGGGTCCGGGCATCGCCAAGTAACTGCCCACCCATAAACGGCCCGTGCAGTCAAAAAAATGTCTGACGAATAATACCCCGAGCAGAAGGAGTGCACGTTAATTATGGTCAAATGTCCCGACGCTGCTTACGATGCCGCCCTTAACGGTTATGCGTTTGGGTGCCTACTCAGTTGTCGGGTCGTCACTTGACTGTGGTTCTAAATTATGACGCCCGTCGCCAATTGCCATCGTGTAGGTCTAGTGCGACGATAATTCAAACTAAAACCATGAAAGTCTCCAAAGGGTCGGTCGGAACTGTATAAGTGCCCCCTTACATCGCTTTCGTCCATGATAAAGTCATTCTTCTCAGGCATTGATAAATTGGAAATGAGTGATTTCATCTCATCACTAATTAAAAATTACTCAATAGGCAGCAAATTCTTTTTCAAAAATGCATCTCCTGAAGGAGAATTTCTAAATGCATCAATGGCCACCTGTTTACAACAACGTCATAATTTTTTATTACAAGGCTTTTTAAATGTTCATGCAAAACATGAATTAATGGCTGATGGCTCTGAAATAAACGAGTGAACTCTTTGAAGAGACCAGCACTAGAACAGACAAATTTTAGTTCTGCTTTTATAGATTTCTTTTTCAGTAATGGAATTACCCTCCTGTAGGCATTAGTTTTCATCAAATAACGATGATGCATTGGAATAAACTTTAAGTATTCCATGACGGCGTCCCATTGCTCAAGCACTCTGTTAGCAGCAGGTTCGATTGTCATCCAACGAGAACCTACATGCTTAATAAAATGTCTTTTTGGAAAATTCTTTTCTTTATGGATGTTCATAAGATCTTCCATGTAGAAGGCCATTCTTTGAAGTAATAATATATAGCAATAATCAGCTCAGATGCATCCGAGCCAAGCTCTTCTAACCCTTTCTGGAAAGCATTGTGTATATATACCAAATGTATATTACAAAAACTAAACTACCGAAGTATTTGTTTGTTGTGAGTGGGTAGCTGGTTTACTGTTTCGCCAGAAACTCGCTTATACCACACCGAAGTGACATCTTCAATGACGTCATATGTCGATTGTAGTAGGAAGAAGAAATCTGATTGGTCAACGGAATTGTTTTTTCTTTTTTAATAAGCAGGGAAAAGGGAAAACGTCCGCCTGTTTATCGTGAAAAAGGGAAAATAGGGACCAGGTTCATGAAATAAGGAGTTTTAGGGACTTGGGATGTAAAAAAGGACTTTTAGGGAAAAAAGGGACCAGTTGGGAGGCCTGCAGTTACAAAGTTAGGGTTGGTAACCAGTGATTGCACAGGTTCATGTGTGTTGGGGTGTGGCGTACCATTATTGAATGCAAGCAAGGCAAATTTATGGGGTTTTCAGAAATGCTGAGAACCTTGTTTGACCAAGAAAAGTTGAAACTTGAACGTTTGCTATCTATATTAGAGTTACCTATAAAAAACTTACTCCAATAACTGATGGTTTTAGATTTCTTTTATTTGTTTTTTAATATTAAATAACAAACACCAATACATGCAATTGTGTCAAATCACAAGGATAAATATATTAGATATAATAAAGTACTATTTAAAGATGATAATAAAGTGTTCACATAAAATAATTTAAAGAATCCTCTGAATTACGCTTGTGCCACTTCGTCTGTTTTCAGCCTGAAACAGTACATAAGTTGAAATTAAAAGTACATACATGCTTTCAAAACTTTATATTTTTTCGATTAGTTTGGTACAGTTAACTAAGTATAATGTTTTACTATGGATCTTGTCATTATTTTATTTTTTGTTTATGATTTTCAAACTATGAACAATCACAAACAAAAAAAAGCAGATTTAACTAGTATTTACTAACTAAAGTAACAACAACTAACAAACTACCGTAAAATGAAAACACATTAAACAGGGTGTCCAGCAAAATTGCTGGAAAAAAATTCAAAACATTTCAAGGCTTATTTCTAAATTTTACAAGGATGCTCGCATAACCAATTATACCACTACATTTTCAAATTTGTACTTGAAAATCTATTAGTAAATTACCAAAAAATAATTTATTTAAAACAACTTATCTTCCACACTTAAAATAGGCTGGCCATTAAAATTAAAGGTAATTTAAAAAAAAAAAAACTTGAAGTAGGGTTGGTTGTTCGTAGGATTAATATTTTAAGTCACAATATTCAATTTTAATGAAACAAGACCACAGAACATAGGATTCTCTTATATCAGTTACTTTTAAGAATGTTTAAAAAAAAGTTTATTTAAAAAATATTTCATTGATTATAATCTTTAATAATACATACCAACTTTAATTTACTACTTTACATCTATTAGCTTAATAAGTTATTTCCTTAAATTTTAACCTGAAAAGACTAACATTTATTTCGATTGATGAAGAACCTCGGTAATCGAAAATCGGTAATCGAAAATTTTTGAAAATTAATTTTTTACAAAATATCAAAGATTGGTAAATCCCGAATTTCAGGCAGGCTAGAAAACTGCAAATTCTTAGAAACGGTTGAATTGCGATCCTTCCGAGATCGGTAAATTGTGAATACCCTAAAAGACGTCAAATCATGAACTTTGAAAATAGGCTTTTCGTGAACCATTTAAGCACAAAACAAGACTAAAATTCTGAAGATCTATCATCACAAATTGCAATTAAAGACTCCTTGAAAATCCATAAATTCTGAAATTATAAAAGGTCACTATAATCACGAACACTTGGTTGATTAATTTGAAAATTTCTGGTTGGTCGATTGACCTGAACCGGACCTACAAAAGTAATGAGGCGCACTTCCGGAATTCATCTTCAAATTTTAATTGAATTTGTTGATATTCATTATTAATATTTATTATTTAGACTTGTTATTTTGTACTGCAAGTCGACAAATCACCGATCCTTACAAATAGACAAATTACAACAAAACTGAAAAACCGCTTAATCGCAAAACCTTCAATATCAGAAAATAAAAAAAATCCTTAAATATCAGTAAAAACGACAAAATCGCAAATACAAAATATTTAAATCACGAAACTGAAAATGTGCATCTTCAAAAATCGGAAAATTGAAGTCTCTTGAAAATAAACAGACCGGAAAAAATTAGCATATAGCATATATAATTCCGCCCAAATAATAAATCTAGACTAACTGAAAAACCACGAAAAATCGAGAATCTTTGAAAATCAGCAAACCAATCGCAAACCTTACAAACTACAAAACAAATAACGTTTAAATTCTGACGAAATTATAAATCTTAAAAAAAAAAAAGACAATATTGTAGTCTTTCGATTCAATTTAGCGCTAAGTAATTTTCTGCATGGATTTCACATTTTCTTCACCCTCTTATAGCTTTTAAATACCATCCATAAAACTTCTTAATCAATTTCATAAATAACTTTTCAAACGCAACAAAGGAGAAGTAAAAAACATTTGGAACTAATAACAACCACTCTAAGAACAGGTGTTTTGTATTGGGACAGGAGCGATGGTCCTGGGAGCGAATAGGCGGGGGGGGGGGGGGATAAGAGGTGAAGCGAGTTTCTTCATAGAACAGGTCATTGTAGGAAAACACTTTGGTGAATTTGGCGCGAAAATCAGAATAAAATCATCAAAAACTCGACTACACGTTGAAAAATCCATGGAAAAGAAAAATTCCGACTTTTCAAAAAAATCTGAAGATTTTGGATTTTCCCTGACCTTTAGAGGTCATTTTCAGGTCCCTGACAATTTCAGATTTTCCCTGTCTTCCCGGTGTGTGGCAACCCTGAATTTAGTTGAAGTAACCTTGTTTTCACTGCATAAGACAAAATTTTAAAATTTCAACCAAAAATATTTAATTTCTCCAGCACATGATTATAAATGACTGCTACAATTTTAAATTTTAACATATAAATATTTTTAAATTAATACGTCAGTAATATAGTACAGAAATGCTAGTTTATGCTTACATCGTCATGGTTTTGAGGAAACTCAACACATTGCCGTTTTGCACTCTTTGGATTTCCCTCTTCCTTATTATCCCCAAGTAGGTATGTGCTATTTCGCTTATCTAAAGAATAAAAAAAAATACTAAATGTAATTTTCTATTGTTAAAACAATTTTGTATTAAGCATGTTTCTTACAAATTATACATACTTGTTCCTTTATAATGAGATAGCTGCTGGTAAACTTGCTTCATTCTTTCCAAGTTAATATGGCTGACCTCTTGATGATTAACCATGGGTATCACATAGTCCTTCCTGATTATGCACTTAGCTGCGATTTGTATTTTCTCAGGAGCAGTCCAGGGCTTGTGGATGTATTTTGTAGGGAAGTTTCTTAAAACTGGTAGGTATTTTCTGCAATTTTTTAAAAAAAGTTTAAAGAATAAATTACTTTTTATATATACATAAATGAATGCATTTTTAAAAGCATTTTAATAATTTTAAAATAAAATTTAACTTAAATTAATCGAAACAACCTTGAACCAAATTATGTAATTGATTCAAGAATTTTTTTTAAGGCATTACAGAATAAAATGTAGTGGCCTTTCAGCACAGGAATAAATATAAAATAAAAAATGTTTTGAAGGGCCCTATTATTTTTCTACAACCGTTTAAACAAGACTTATTACAAAAGCCAGTAAAAATTGATGTTCACTAAAACATTTATCAAAGACTCTACAATTGCTATACCTAATATAACCTCCATTTGGGTCTGCCTTTCTCCCAAACCTCAGAGGACAAAATAAGCGAAAGAATTGTTGAAAAAAAGAACTGCAAGAGAGACACATCCATTGGCCAGCGTTCACACTCCAATCCGCATCCAGCAGTAGTTCATCAAATACCTGAAAAAAATATCAGAGGTAATTTGGTTTGGACTGAGGGATTTTCTCTTACTTATTTAATTAACACTTAAGGAGCCAGGAGCTTAATAATTGTTTAAAATGTGAAAATATCAGTCTGCAAATGAAGCCTATCTAAACATTACTTCTCGCACTCCATATTGGCTTGCTCTTAAGATTACAGTTTTTAATGTTAATTTGCATTTAAAATAATCATAAATAATTTTTCAACTATCCTTTTTACACATTAATTTACTTTTTACTAAGACTTTTGTGACCCAAGTTTTACTAGGTACACTTTTCGCGTAAACTAGAAAACCATTTTGAATTCAAAATATTTTAATTACTCATACACAGCTAAATTGTTAATTTATTTGATATCACATTACAGGAGGAAAAGAAACGTATCTGGGAATAAAACATTAAGTTAACATTGCTAAAATATTGGACTTAAGAATTGATATAGTTCTTAAACCGAAACAATAGTTAGGCTACAATAAACAAATTGGTACATTTTTGACAATGGAAACAAAACTTCGGAGGATATTTTAGGAAAATATTTTTTCAACAGACCTTGTTTCCAAGCACAGTGCAATATTTTACTGCAATTTCTCAAAAATTTATAATTTAATTCTGTAATGAAATATTCTCCAGATTTTGTTTATATATTTAAATATCCTACTGGTTTTAGACCATGGGTTTGACGATTTATGTATTTAGATTTCTAGCATTTGAAAGTAAAGATTGATTTTTTTTCTTAATAAATATTTTTTTAATACAAAATATTGTAATACCTATTATATATTTTATTATTATAAATACAACATTGCCTATTTGCATTATGTAAGATGCAGCCAATATCTTGTATTTTCCGGAGAAAAAAAATCGGCATTTTTTGGTAACGGAAAATAACCGGAAAATTCGATTATCCGGAAGAGTCAATTTCCCGAGCATTCCGGATAAACGGGAGTTTACTGTATCATATGTTAAAATTATGTTTATTAAAAAACTGTTAAATCCGATTTTTTTTCTACAAAATATTGCTTTGGTCGTTTTTATTATATACCTTAAAATTTTAAAAAAGTCTAAATCGAACACAGAATTCTAAAAAATATGGAAATCGCAGGGATCGCGTTAATTTCCTTTTTTATGGATTGCACATGGATTTAACGAATTTTGTATTTTGGTTTTTCCATCGGCCATCGGCATCGGCCGATGGAAGGCGGGAAACATCGGCCCATCGGCCGATGTAACTTTTGAACAATCGGCATCGGCCGAAATTCGCCATCGGTCGATCCCTACTGTCTAAAATCAAAAACCCCAGTATAAGTAGAAAAAAATGCCGAAAAAAAAGTTTCAAACGTAAAACAAAAAACAAGCTAGTTTTGTGATAACAAGGTCACGCACGATAATCAGGAACACAAAGGAAAATATTCTGGTTGGTCTGAACCGGAGCTACAAAAGTAACGAGGCGCTCTTCCGATCGCTCAGAGGCAAAACTGTCAATCATGAGGCAATGCGACCTCATCGGTGGATTTCGTTAAAATTACTAGGCAGCAAAATAAGTAAATCAAGAAGCATTGTTGGATTATACTGGCCCGGTAACCGATATTCGAAACATCTTAGTGTTAACAAATCGAAATTCATATTCAAATTATAATTGAATTTGTTTATATTTATCATTAAAATTTATTATTTAGACATGTTATTTTGTACTGCAATTCAAAACTTTGACGTCGACAAATCACTGATCCTTACAACTAGACAAATTACAACAAAACTAGAAGACCGCTTAGTCATAAAACCTTCAATATCGGCAAAGCTCCTTCTACACCAAGTTAGGAAACTCCATACATTCGACCGGAGCCAAGGTTTTTCCCGCTAGAGGCGCTGCGATACGATGGAGGCCGAAAATGACGAACAAGTGTTATGTTCCGGGATGCAAATCTGGATATAAAACTGAAAGTAATTGTCGATATTCCTTGTTTAAAGCACCTAATAATGAAGAGGATCTCAAATTATGGCAGAAGAATTAATATTAATTAAATATGCAGTAGTTTGAAAGTAACAAATTATATTACTCTTAGATTTGTTCTGCCTGAAGATACATTCAATAAGCTTTTAGATTATTTAGAATATGAACTTTCTTCAGTGCACTATTTTCTATTCTTAATATAAATTATCATTAATTTTATAATATGTAAAATATTGAAATATGTATTATTTTTTATGTATCAAAAGTTTTACTCACACATATTAATTTAGAAATGGAGTTATATAAATGAAATAAATACTGTGTATTTAAAATTGAATACCAATAAAAAAAACCAAATACAATGTTTTTTTTACTGAATTATAAATACGTTATATAGGTATTTTTAATTGGAGATTTAAAAATAATTTGATAATATACCCATGAATTATGATATAGTAAATGAAGTTGAGAGTTCAATGCATTTATTTGGTTGTTACTTTAACAGTATTTAAAGATTCATTCAGATTTTATTTCTTAAATCTACTTTAAATAATTATACTTAATTACCTATATTAAGTAAAATAATATTACCTTTTTTTTAACCCCAATACCCTTTTTTAAGAAATGCATAATATTTTTAAATAACAAATCTTTTACGACAAATATTTTCTTAATAGAAATTCAAAATTTTTCTAGTAAGTGTTAGCATTCGTGTAGCTCTGGTGCGACGTTATTTCAGTCAATGCCAAATTTTGTAAGCGTTTAATAGATTAATCCTCAAATTGAATCTGATTTTTTTTCAATTTGATGTTGGATTTTCGAAAACCCAATATTTTTTTTAACTATAATAAATATTACTTATATAAATATGTTTAACAAAACCGAAACTCCAATTTGACCGGAGCCAAGGTTTTTCCTGCTAGAGGCGCTGCGATCCGTTGGAGGCCGAAAATGCACCGAACCAGTTGCCACTCTTTCCCATAGACATCCCGCGAAGTGTCCCAACTTGGTGTAGAAGGAGCTTTGATATCGGCAAATCAAATACTAATAATTTTTAAAAAAATCCTCAAACATCAGTAAAAACGACGAAATCGCAAATGCGAAATATTTAAATCGCGAAACTGAAAATGAGTAAATCGTGCATCTTCAAATATCGGAAAATTGAATTCTCTGGAGAAAAAAACGAACCGGAAAAAATTAACCTTTCACAACTTTAAATTCCGCCCAAATAATAAATCTAGGATAACTGCAAAACCACGAAAAATCGAGAATCTTCGAAAATCAGAAAACGAATCGCGAACATTAAAAACCTATACATAACAAATAACTTTTAAATTCTGACAAAATTCTAAATCATAAAAAATCGGATACATCGCGTACCTTCGAAGGAATTGAACATCCACAGAAAAATCGAGAACTCTTGAAAATCAGCCAAGTGACCAGCCTCGTAATTTATTTATTGCATCACGTAATCGGTAATGTCGTCATCTTTCGATTTAGTTTAGCGCCGAGTAATTTCTGCATGATTCTTGATTTCACAGCTTCTCCCCCGTAACTTTTAAATACTATCCATAAAACTTCATTTCATCAATAACTTTACAAACGCAACGAAGGAGAAATAAAAAACATTTGGAACAAATAACCGCTCTGAAGAACTGGTGTTTCGTATTGGGACAGGAGCGATGGTCTTGCGAGCGAATAGGCGGGGGGATAAGAGGGGAAGCGAGTTTCATCATAGAACAGGTAATTGTAGGAAACCACTTTGGCGGTTTCTGGCGAATTTGGCGCGAAAATCGGAATAAAATCGGCAAAAACTCGAATGAACGTTGAAAAAAAAAGAAAAATCCACGGAAAAGAAAAATTCCCTGACTTTTCCAGAAAATCGGATGATTTTCGATTTTCCCCGACCTTTAGAGGCCGTTTTCATTTTCCCTGACAATTCCAGGTTTTCCTGGTGCGTGGCAACCCTGAAATTACTAGGCAGTAAAATAAGTGAATCAGGAAGCATTGTTGGATTGCACAGGCAGTTGGGTTACCGATATTTGAAGAAATCTTAGTGTAATCGAATCTTATTTAATCTTCAAATTTTAATTACATTTTCATCTTTTATTATTAAAATTAAAAATTTAAACTTGCTTTTTATTGAAATTTAAATTTAGTTTTCATTTGAATCGCATGAAGAAATTCCGAGTGATTGACACTTGAGGGGTGGTTTCGTCCACCGTTACTCTAGTTCGATTCAAAATAGTCGATAAATCTAATCGCCTTGAACGCCAAAAATGAAATTTCAGGCTTTTCCAGGCCACGTGCGAACCCTGTATTTTGGAAAGGCTCGTACTCAATCCTGGAACCTTTTGCATGCAAGACAAGCACCTTACCAACTGGGCTCTTCAGCCAATTTAAAGCGGTGGATATTACAGGAAGCAAAGATCGAGTACAAATAATCACTTTCGAACTTCTTGTGACAGTAAAAATACTTTCTAGCAACAGTTTTTTTTTTAATTCTCGCTACTGTGAATGAATTATTTTTTTTAGAAGAAATTTTTTGTCTTCAATTATATATCACATTTTTTCCTCTTCTCACAAAATGGAAACATTTAAATCTATCCTAGAACCTAGAATCAATATAGAATAACTCAAATTTATATGCCTTACCTTTCTATAGAGTTCTGTCAATTCTTGGTAAAACAATCTAGGAGATAGGCATCCAAAACGTAAGTAAGGACTTAAACCAGTTTGACTGAGCAGAAATGACTGAAGTGTCATTTTTGGTCGGCCAAAACTTGCAACCCATGCCTAAAACCAATAAAGAATTCAGTTGCTCAGTATTTATTTTAAATGCAAGCTTTGGAATAATAGGGAGATTAGAGGTAACATCAATTTTAATTTTAAACCAATTGACGAATTAAACTAAAAACCTTATTAAGCTTGTTTTAATAATTTAAAATCTTATTAATATACAGAAAGAATTGCAAATGCAAAAAATTATACAATCTTAAATTAAAATTCTTTTTTTTTGGGGGGGGCCGGGGGTCTTAGTCCAAACAAAATAAGCTTTTCATATGACTATGATGTACATAAATACTTTGAAAGTGGTATTAATTAACCTATTAATAATTAATAAAAAAATACAACACAAAGTTATCACAATACTTTATAGATAACAAGGAATATTTTTTTATTAACAATTAGAACTTTTCCAGATTTGTGGACTCACTTAAAAGCTACAATTAAAAGAACATAAATCCACAAGTGTTCATAATTACAATTTTAATTTAAAACATTTATACAATAAATTTAAAAATGCCTTTCGTTCAAGATGCCTCTCGAAACGTGACAAAGCTTCTGTTTCACCACCAATCCACACAGATGGTTTTAAATTTTCAGTATCGAAACCTAAAACAAATTAAGGACCCAGTAAGAAGTTTGTAATGTTTATGTTATACTCAAAGAATGAGAAAGAAAAAAAAACAATAAAAGACCCAAACATGCTATTACAAATTCCAGAAAATGGATACAATACGAGGGTTGCTATTAATATTTCTGGCCTTTGCAACAGTAAGTTTTGCTAGGCGGCCGCAGACGATTTTAATCGAAAGTTTGATATTTTTAAACATAAATTTTTCAGACGATTTGTCATTGTAACTTTATTTGTGTTGGTGACAGTAAATTAAATAGTTCTCTTTCAAAAAATGTAATTGACTCGTGAACATTTTCGAGCGATTATTTTTCATAACTTTCGACGTGGATTGTCAAGAAAAGAGCGCTTCGATGAACTTAATTCTTTATACAGCGATAAAGGGCCATCCTACAGCACTGTAAAAAACTGGTTTAACAAATCGTGGACCCAATCCTGGACCAAATCGTGGTCGATGTTCAATCCAGGATAAAACCCGTGCAGGTCGTCCAAAATCGGTTGTTCTGCCATAAAAAATCAATGCTGTGCGTGAACTGAAAGCTAGATCGTCATGTGACATACAGGTGTCTTTGGACATCAGTATGACTAGCATCAATAAGATATTGCATAAACATTTGGGCGTAAAAAAATTGTTCTCGTTGGATCCCGCATAATCTGACAAACGCTCAAAAAAAGGCTCGTGTCGATTGGTGCAAGGAAATGTTGGAAAAATACGTTCAAGGTGCATTAAAGGCTGTGTATAACCACTGCCTTCTCTATGATAACTGCCTGTCCGTTCTTAAAAAAAGCTGTATTTGCGTAGGGACAAGAATCGCCAGTAGGGAGCGCTGCTAGCGTATAGTAGCTGTTTGTTTACATTCCTTTGATTACAACGCAATAGAATTTTCAACGTCCGATTTAAACTTATTTTTACGACTTTAAAACCAACTGAAATTGTTTATAATGGCATATTGTTGTATTCCGAAGTGTAATTCGAAGTTTGCGAAGGGTTGCAGCATTTCATTCCACGGAATTCCAGCGAACGAAGAGCTAAGAAGTAAGTATCTGAAAGTCATTTCGAGGAAGAACTGGACACTGAACTTTACTTATAACTACTCTCGTATCTGCAATAAACACTTCTTGGATTCTGATTTCAGTCACACTACAAAGTTTAAACGACTTTTGAAAAATGCCAGTACCAAGTGTTTTTCCGGAATATCCGAACTATTTACAGCCTCCATCTAAAAAGTTGCGATCAACAGCTGTGTTGGAAAAACGAAACTGTATTGAAAGTGAACAACTTCCAAAATTAAAGGCGCAATCAAACGAACTGAACTGTGAGTTTTCATTGATAGAAGAAAAAACTAAAGAGGCAGAAGCTCAAGTCGATTTTATAGCCAAGGAAAGAAACAAAAAACTAAATGCTTCTAAAGTTCAAACTAAAAAATATTTTAAAAAGCTGCAACAGTTGCAAGTCAAGTATGACCAAACTATAACTTTACTAAATGAGTATTTGGACAATCCTTTATTAACATCTTTCATCAAAGTATTGAATTCTAAACGAGATAATGAGCCTTCAGCTTCATTTGTAGTGGACTTGGTAAAAAAAACTTTGGTAAGAAACATCCAACCTACTCGGAGACCACAATTCGCCAAAGTCTGTTGTGGAGGGCTTCTTCGACTAAAGGATATGAATATGCCCGAAGAAACATTTCCCTTAAAGCTTAAAATGTGTTTGTTTTTAGCTTTTTAAATTCCATTATATGTTATTCTTATTTTATTACAAAATAAGAACAACACAAATTACATTTCGCTGTGAAAAATGATTTTTGTCTATTTTCTTCTCTTTTTCAGAGACCTTTCATAATATTTGTACAAATAGGGAAAATAGGCATTACCAACTTTTTCAGTTTTCTAACTATTTTACTATACCTTTTTTATCTTATTTATGGAACTTCTCATATGATTTTTTTTTATTTTATTATTTCTTATAAATTGTACTTGTTGTTTTCTTAATAATTGTATATTTCTAATAAATTGTTAATTGTAAACTGTCTCTAACTTCAAACAACACCTTTGAAATATTTATCTTATCAAAATAAAGCTTGAGAACTAGTTAAGGAAATACAGTTGCAACTCCAACACATTTACAATTTTTTCTTTCGTTAATTTTTAAAGAAATATATTAAAAATATTATTGCAAATTCAAGGTACTTCTTACAAAATTACTGGTGTTGAGCAGAATGATTGAATAAAATATTTTTATAATCTGTGCAAAATAACTATTACCATCCTTTTACAGATATAAAGAGATATATAACTAGAACTTTTATATTTTGCACTTAAAACTCCTACAAGATATAAAATTATGATTTTTTGGGGGGATCATAAGCATATAATTTTTAAGTGATTAATTTATTGCCTTAGTATGATTGAATAAAATATTTTTATAATCTTAAATCTATGCAAAATAACTATTACCATCCTTTTACAGATATAAAGATATATATATAACTAGAACTTTTATATTTTGCACTTAAAACTCCTACAAAATATAAAATTATGATTTTTTTTGGATCATAAGCATATAATTTTTAAGTGATTAATCTATTGACACACTAATTTGACTAATTTAAACGCGAAAAGAAGATTTCCTCACAGTTGTACTATAGCGAGAGAGCGAGATTGATTATACGTTGCGAGCGCTCGTAGTGGCGGATTGGTGTACTATCGTCATCTTGTCGTAAGAGGGGAAGAGCGAAAGTCGGACAGGCAGTGTCAATAGAGAAGGCAGTGGTATAACATCTACACAGGTGACGAATCATGGATCTATGCATATGAGCCGGAAACAAAACAGCAATCAACTGTATGGGTCTTCCAAGACAAGTTGTTCGAGGAAGAAGCACATCGAAACAAATGGTTGCCTGTTTCTTCGGCATTAACGGTCATGTGGCAACAGTGGCGTTAGAGCAACGCAGGAGGGCCAATTTTGAATGGTACACGACCGTTTGTTTGCCAGAAGTCATCGGAGAAATTCGAAAAAAGCAGAAGAATAGGCGAATCATTGTTCATCATGACAATGCGAGCTCTCACACATTGACTCAAACAAAGGCATTTCTGACGGAGCGAAAGATCAAACCGATGGGTCATCCACCTTACAGCCCTGATTTAGCAACCAATGACTTCTTATTCCCACACATCAAAAATTAATTATGTGGACAACGATTTTTGACCCCCGAAGAAGCGGTTGATGCATTCAAAACGCATGTTTTGGAGTTACTTCAATCGGACTGGAAAAAGTGCTTCGAAAATCGGTTCAAACGCATGCAAAAGTGTATTGATCATCATGGAGAATATTTTGAAAAACAATAAAACCAATTTCGAAGCTACAAATGTGTTTTTTCATTATTAGGCCAGAATTATAAATAGTAACTCCCAGTATATGTCTGCTCGGAAGGGTTTTCGATTTTATTTATGCTGTCTATACTGCCATTTTTTTCACTATGGTAGCCAACGGCTACTATTAAAAATTCACAGTCCAGGGCATTACCGGAAAGGTCAGGGAACTCCGGAAGGCGCACCTTCAACAAAGCTTTTTTTTATTTCTTTATTATCTTCCCAGCCCACAATACTAGGAAGGACCTAAAAAAAATAGACAAGAGACTTTCAGATTAAAAAAAAAAGTAGACTATAGTAATACACTTATGGCTTACAAAATAAACCAAAACCAGAAAATAAGACATGTTATAATTCATGAATTTTTTTTAGATGCTTAACTTATATTATTGTTTAGTTCAAGTAACAATAAGAAACTAAAATTTATCCAAATGTACACAAGCCATTCATTTATTTAGCAATTTAGGTTTTTTATACATAAACGATGAAATAACATTTGATTTTTTTTGTATCGATTGAGTAAGAGATTTCACTTCTTTGCATTTTATATCCTCAATCTCTCATTTTTGAAACCCCTTCTAACATGGCATGGGCCAATTTCACTTCCCTTATGTCACCATTTTTAATAGCCTTTTCTTAACGCTCCGTAGCTTCTTTAAATAAAGTATCTACAGTTTCTTTCGTAGACTTGTGATCTTTAATTATTTTCTTCAGATCTAACTCTTTTGCTTGAATATCTTTCTTGGCGTCCTCAGTTTGTTTTGTTTGTCCAGCAATTCTTTTTTAACTGCTCTTCTTCCTCACTTTTTTTCTGTTCGGCTTCTTTTATTTTCACATCTTCCAGATATAATTGATAATTTCTATGTGCACAGTGTGCTGAGGCAATTAATTCCTTAGTGATGGGTACTAAATTTGGAGAGCCATACGGTTTCACTGCATCTTTAGTTATTAATATAGCATTTAAAGTTCTTTCAGATATAGAAGATTTATCTTCTGTTAAGGCCCACCTTGACACTGAAAATCTGCGCTCAATATCAGCATTCCTATGATGTAAACTCAGAGCAGCCTTAATAACTTTAGATACGTCGAATTTCGGTGCTCCAAGAGAGACATCTTGAAAAAAACAGATTTTAAAAATGTTAAATTCTCGTAATCTTACTATCAGGATTTTCTGTATCAAGTTGCAGAAGTTTCCATTGGTCAAGCAGTATATCGTCTTGAACATCCAATGGAAGCAACTTTGAAACTGTTATGTCTTCATATGATCTTCTCTTCTGCCGTTCGTCTGGATGTAAGCATCCGAGAGTCTTTGTTAATTTAGTGAGGTGTGCTTTTTCGATCAGATATTTACACGCGGAACTATAATGTGTCTGAACATCTTAAATTTCAATTTATCATTACTATGAATCTTTGCAAGTTCTTCCTTGACTTCTGTTGAAAGGACAATTTCAGCTAAAGGAAGAAAATATTTCACTTCTAATGCATTAACTCCTTGCGCTATAATTGAATAAATTTTCTTTAGAACATCTGATTTATATACACGCCCAGCCAGCTTTTGAATTAGTAAGGATAGTTCAGAATGTAGAATGTGGACCAATGCTGCATATCTTTGAAATTTTTTGGTAAACTCATAAATAATTCAGCTCATGAAATTGCAACTCTGCTTTAATGCAAGAATATTTCAACAGACTTGCTATATTTTTGTAAGCTGCACTTTGCATTACTTTGTTGTTTTTTTCATTGGGATATATTTCAAAAAAATGTTGAATGCCTTACTACTGTTCAATTAACCTTGAAGCAGCACAGCCAAAAGTTAAAAATCTAGTTGGAAAATGTTTAAGAAAAGCATGAGATTTAAGATCCAATTCTTTTTGTATTTTTTTATATTCTTCACTTCTAGAAGGCCAACCATCAAAGTAATAGTAGACTGCAATAACCAGTTCCATAGCATCTTCTCCTAGTTCTTGCATAGCTTTTAAAAATGCATTGTGAACTAAATGTATAGGGCATGTCCCAATGTCAACTAATCCTTTTGGACGAATACTCGTCTAATACTTTGGACGAATTAACGTCCTCATTTAACAGTCTATGGACTTTTTTATTGACATTGAGTCCATCAGACGACAGCATCAGTATATTAGAAAGAGGAAAGTGTGCTTCATTAAGAGACAATGTAATTTTCGAATGGTGAATATCAGCATCTGTCTTTCCAAGAAAAAGAAAGTTTGTAACATCACCGCAACAAAAACGAAAGATAATATGCAGGGGTCGTTGTGGGACAATGCAAAATTTCAGGACAAACATTTAAGAAAAAATCAGGACATTTTCAGGACATTATTTATGCAATAAAATACACAAGCAACGATTTTACTGACACTGCTATACACGGTTCATACACTTGTTAGGGGGGATTAAATCAAGCCTTACTCAAGTACTATTTAAAAAAAATTCAGGAAAATTAAAAAACTACAAATTACTACCAGCATAATATCTGAATACCGAAATCGTATCTAAGCTGACTCTCCATTTTTTGTGTGTGAAGCTAAAACCTGTCAAAAATTTGAAATCAATCCCAGTATAGGCCAAAGTAATAAAAATACTTAAAAAAGAGTTTCTAAGAGATAACCCAAAATCTTTTATAACATTCCAGCTAGGTTTTGTTATCACAAGCTCATGACGCACGAATACTTGATCAGAAGAAAATATTCTGGTTGGCCCAACTTAGATTGAACAGGAGCTATGTAAATAACGAACAGTCGTCCGATCACATAGAGCCAGAGAACTGTCAATCATTACGAGGTAATGATATTCATAGGTGGATTTCGTGAAAATTACTAGGCAGCAAAATAAGTAGATCAAGAGCATTTATTAGACTTTTGGTCAGAAGAAGATGACCTGAAGAATTACACTGTCCGTTGGCCGATATTTGAAGAAAGCTTAGTGTATCCTAATCTTAATTAATCTTCAAATTTTAATTAAATATTTTACCTTTATTATTAAAATTAAATATTTAAACTTGCTTTTTATTGAAATGTGAGTGTAGTTTTCATTAATTTATACCGAGAATAGAAGATTTTTTTTTCGGTTGCGTTAATGTCGTGTAAAATTTGGGGTCTCAGTGTAAAAGCCAACCACTATTTTAAGTGCTATGTTTAGAAGTATAGGTTTAATAATATCATTATATTATGTAACCAAGAATAGATATCACTTGCGGTTTCACTTGCATTGGGAATCACGTTGAGAAAATTTTGATATTCGATTATGAAAATACCGACCGAGAGGGAATGTTTTGTCTTACTCCTGTTTTTTTGACACAGGAGGAATAAAAGCAAAAAAAAACCGCTAAAATAGCCGCCGATGGTTGAAAAAAGTGGATGTTTACACAGAAATAGTAGATTTTAACACTAAAACAAAAAAGTCGCCTTCCCTTCAAAAAATTGCTTTAGTAGGCTAAATAGTCTCCAGCAGCGGCCCTGTAAACGTATCAAACCAATTTTGTTTTGCTAAAAATTACATAAGGGAGGAAGGGTTCACAGGGGCAAGTTATTTCTCTTTTCTATCGGCCGATTCACGATGAGGAAAGAACAAAATACCAAAGTCGGTCATTTCTTGGGAAAACAAAAAAAAAATCGATTCCCCAGCGAACATACCGAATTTAATAATTTTTTGTTATTAAATAGGTTTTATTGTTAATTCTTGGCTAACGAGCACTTTAGTGCTATTTTACGTTAAACAGCAACCTCCATTTTTTGGTATGGCAGACATTAAAGAACTTGTCTTTAGTTATCCTAAGTAGCGGGCCTTGACATCAATCACAGGCCATCGTAATTTTTGAAAGTGCCTAAAATTTGGTTGACTGATCTGCCCTGAACTAAAACAAAGAAAGAAACGGTACCTGATCCTACGACGATTACGCTATCAAATAGTAAATATTACGAGAAGTTGTGGTTTGGATGATTGATTTTTTCAGAAAAAAAAATCCCAAGCCACTACTATGGCGATAACTAGCAAATAATACTAGGCGCTGAGGCTGGTTGACAAATCTGATCTGATCAGACCTAGAACTAGGAACACTAACCTACTGCGATCACGCGGCTACTTAGCAAATATGTTACAAGTCATCGTGGGTAGGTTAAGTTTAGTTCCTGCACGAATAAAAAAAACTTTTATAAGAATTTGAGCTTTTTATTTCCAGAAACCATTGTTTGGATTTTAAAAAAGTAATCCTATTAAAACCATCGGAATTGTTTTTCAAGGCCAAAGAACCGATATTTTTCATTAAATGCTAAAAAGTCATCAATATCTATTAAGGCGAAACAAATCCCAAAAATAAATTTTGCTGGAAATATGGAAGCTTATCCGTAACCCCGTAGTTTGATACCCTCGTCCGTAGAAACTACGGACAATTCGTAGTAGTTGGAAGGTATGAAATTATGTTTGTTAGTACTTTTTTAAAAATTTCAGGAATTTCAGGACGATGTGTGAAAATTAAGGTCATTTCAGGACATAAAATTCTTTTTCAGGAATTTCAGGAAAATCAGGACAACTACGACCCCTGTAATATGTATTTGCATGAGAGAAAAGTTCTTAATCTACCAACAATGTTCTTTTGAAATCTCAGCGAAAGTTAACCGTGCTGGTGAAAAAAGTGATTTTAGAGACTTTGACCTGAAAAAGGATACTTTTAGAGACATTTAAAAAAATAGACTAATAGTAAAAAAAGATACTAGTTCCGAGGCCTGTCTTCCATTCTCACCTTACGCAATATCTCCTTACGCAATCTCTCCTTACGCCATCTCTCCTTATACAATCGTTCTTCCTCTGCCTAAAAAAATATTATTTAAAAATAGTCATAAATTTAAAAAACAGGGATTATATAAATTATACACATTTAAAATAAGAATTGAAAATTTTACATTATATTTTTAACTTGGTTGCCAAGTAACGATCGTGTATATCAGGGGTTCCCAACAAAATTTTCGAGTACCCCTTATCGAACCGCTATTGTGACAAGGACCCCCATTAATTCCTAAATCCTAAAATTAAAAAGTGAGGGCCAAATTAAGTTTTTTTTATATTTTATACTGTGGGGACATTTGGACTATTCTGCTGGAGCTAGATACAAGCCTCGCGCTCTGTGAACTTTAGTGTGAACTAGTTACTTCAGAACTTGGCAACAGCTCGTGGACCACCTGTTGGGAACCACTGGTGTATATCATTAGAGCTTTTGTAAATGGGACTGGTGCATAGTAAGTTTGTTGTCCCAGTCCCTAAACATAGTAATTTCAAGTAGTTAGGTTTTGGAATGATGATGCCAAGTAATATTGAAAATGTGTATAGGGAAATTACTGAGGCTAATAATCTATAACTGGAAGAAGCATTACAAACTCAAAAAAATCATCAAGGTATTGTTTCCTTTTAATTGCGTACGAAAAAAATATCTTGTAAATAAAAAACAATAAATTAACTGTTAAATATTATCTGAAATGTAAACTATGTTATGTGTCGATAGTCAATTTAATAATAAAATAGAAAGTGAACTGAAAAACTTGTAGCTACTTTTAGAGAAAAACCATGAAAATATTAAAAAATATACTCACCATCATAGCCTCAAAGTCCGAGTCTTCGAATATAAAATCCTCAACGATTGTTGGGATGCTCCTATAAGTTAAAGATATTAAATTTTCGGTTGCATAGTCCAGAGCTACTAAATTTCTCTTATTTATACAGGCATGAACACAAAAATATGAAAAAAGCTGAAATTGCGGTGGGCCCGAAATTCTTTAAATATTAAGTGGAGGGGGGGGGGGGGGGGTAAATAATTACTACTTTAAGGGACTAATTTTTTTAATATTTGCAAAATGTTGATTTGTTGTCCAATAATGAGTATCGAAAATACCCTAACCAAAATAACAATAAATAATTATTTGTCTGCAAAGGGCATCAAAATGCCATATTTCTACTTAAAGGATAGAAAGAAGAAAATGCCACAAAAAAAAAACAGGCACTGTAATATCTATAGTTAAAATACAAAATAAAAAATGACATTGTGTTCTTCTCTCTTTAAAGCAACTACATGGTTCATGCACTTGTTAGGGAAAAAATGTAAGCACTTTTTAAGTACTGTCCTATGACTTTTCAGAAAAATTTAAGGACTAGAAATTAACACCATAAAAGCTGAATATATCTACATACCGTCTATATTCGTGTATAAACCGACTTAATTTTTTTTAAACAAAAAGGAATCTAAAATTAGAAAAACGAATATAGGCTGAAGTGTGAATCACTCCAAAAAAAGTTTAAACGAACAAAAAATCACATTCAAGCTGTTTTTGCCGACCCAAGGTCACGGACACTCGTTTAGGAGAGTCTGGTTGATCCTACCTGGCCTGAACCAGAACTACAAAAGTAACGAGACTTCTGATCATGTAGAGCCAGGGAATCGTCAATCATTATCAGGCGTTGCGGCATCATCGGTGGATGTGTTAAAATTACTAGGCAACCAAAATTAGTAAATCAAGTGGTCTTATTGTGCTGAAGATTTTTGATCAGGTGAAAATGTTACTCTTCGAACAAGGGATTGCATTGACCATTGGCTGATATCTGAAAACATCTTAGCGAAATCTAATATTAATTTATCTTCAAAATTTAAATATATTTTTTTTACCGGTATTGTTAAAATTTATAATTTAAACTTGTTTTTAATGAAATTTAAGTTTAGTTTTCATTAATTAAGACCTAGAATGGAGAAAAAAATTTCGGTGGTGTTAATGCTGTGGAAAATTTGACATCTCGCGTATGAACCGAACACTTTTTTTACGCTATTTTGTACGAAATTTCTCTTTATTAAAGACTGTTTAGAAATACGAATTAGAAAATATCACCAATTATTTTTGGGCGTTAGCGATAGTTTACCAAACGCTCAAAAACAATCGATTGCCAGTTATATTTCTAGTGACCAATGGAAAAAAATCAAATACCAAAGCCGGTCATTTTGTGGGAAATTTGTTTGAAATATTTTTTAAAAAATACGATTTTACTGCAAACCTTTCCGAATTTTGTTTTTCAATAAATATGTTTTGGTGTTAATTCTTGGCTTACGAGCTATTTAGTGCTATTTTACCTTAAACAGCAACCTCCACTTTTTGTGTATGGCAGACGTTAAAAAAATTGTTTATTTAAGAGCCATTTTTAAAAACTGGGCCAAATTGAATAGGGGCGTGATAGTTGATGTCTTTGATTTTCTTGAAACTTTTAGGATATGTTATTAGTACTATGATAAGAAAAAGTGAATTTCAGTTTTTCTTAAATCCAACTTGTTTGACCTTGAGAAGAGGTCAAAGTTCGAGGTAATGGACCAATGGTGTACATTATATCATCCTTCTAAATCCCTGAGTGTTCTATGATTTTTTTTAAAATATGGATAGGATACTACCTGATACTAGGTACATGTCAGCATAATTAGTTTGGAGGGTCACTCATGGCTTTGAAGGTCAGGGTCCTTTGAAAAAGGTTATTTTCGTCGATTTTTGTCATTTTTCTGCATAATTATCCTCTTAAGTCATAACTCATAAGTGACCCACAAAAAATAATTATTGAATTAGTTGCACACACTAGGCTAGTACTTAGAAAACTATAAAACACCATGGGTGACCCTTTACTTTGGTAGTTACAGGGTCTCAAAGATGACCATTTCCATAAAAAGGTCATATTCAAAGGTCAATTACTCGAAAGGCCAAGAGTCAATAACTTGGAGACACGGTTGTAAATACACTTCAAATATTGTAGTTTTAGACCCAGGTTACAAACCTATGGCAAATAACCTACTTTTTTTTATTACAGTCCATTTTATGCAGTCCATTTTGATCATTTCTAACAATGTTGAAGATTTTGTTTCTAATGCTGCCATCTATGATATAAAATGTGAAGCTTTTGCACAGCACTGTAGAAGTAAAGATAGATGCATACAGTTAGGAATTGGAGATATAAAATGGGCTGTAATAAAAAAAAAGTTAATTGCCATGAATTTGTAACCTGGGTCTAAAACTACAACATTTGAAGTGTATTTACAACTAGGTCTCCAAGTTATTGACCCTTTGCTATTAGAGTTATTGGCTTTTGAATTTGAATGTTTTTTTGGAAAAGTTCAAAATGGACTGCATTAAATGGACTAATATATAAAAAGTAAGTGAGTTGCCATAGGTTTGTAACCTGGGTCTAAAACTACAATATTTGAAGTGTATTTACAACAGTGTCTCCAAGTTATTGACACTTGGCCCTCGAGTAATTGATCTTTAAATATGACCTTTTTTGGAAATGGTCATCTTTGAGACCCTGTAACTACCAAAGTAAATGGTCACCCATGGTGTTTTATAGTTTTCTAAGTACTAGCCTAGTGTGTGCAACCAATTCAATAATTATTTTTGTGGGTCACTTATGACTTAAGCAGATAATAAGGCAGAAAAATGACAAAAATCGACGAAAATGACCTGTTTCAAAGGACCCTGACCTTCAAAGCCATGAGTGACCCACCAAACTAATTATGCTGACATGTACCTAGTATCAGTAGTATCCATATTTCAAAAAAAAATCATAGAATAATCATGACTTTAGAAGTAGAAGGATGATATAATGTACACCATTGGTCCATTACCTCGAACTTTGACCTCCTCTAAAGGTCAAACAAGTCGGATTTAAGAAAAACTGAAATTCACTTTTTCTTATCATAGTACATATATCCTGAAAGTTTCTAGAAAATCGAAAGTATCAACTATCACAAGTTGTCCCCCTTTAAAAAAAAATGGCTTAAGAAATAGTTTGAATTAAAAACAATAAAATTCCCTCAGCAACAAAAAAAAATCCTAAGTAGTGTTCTGAAGTCACTTTCCATCCTAAGTTTTGAAAGTAACGAAGTAACTGAAATTTGGTCGACTAATCTGTCCTGAACTAAAACTAACAAAGAATTTTTTATATATTTTTTTTTTAAATTACGCCCGCCATTGTCCTCTCAGACATGAGGCGTCTTGCAGTCCAGTACAGCAAAGTGGCTCCAGAAGGCGTGAGGGTCCGAAAGTTATCGCTGGAGCGAATGTCAGAAAGAGAGGGGCAACTAAAGAGATGCTCCCCAGTCATATGCGAGGTGCCGCAAAGAACACAATCAGGTGAATCAGCCAAGTTGATTTTATGCAAGTGGGCCTGCAGATAGTCATGCCCATTAATAACTCTAAAATTGGCAACTCCCTCAGCCCTGGGAAGGAGGGAAAGACGTAGGCGCTGCTGGCCGTCGAGAAGGCAAGCCCAGGATTTTCCATCAGCCATGTTCCTGAGGGCAGAAAATGTACCTAATCTAATTTTTCTCTTAATAAGTCTCTTAGCATTTCAAAGAGGGACTGGGCAGGGAGGAGGGGACAAAGATGAAGCCTCCTTTGCCAAAGTATCTGCCCTTTCATTCCCATAAATGCCACAGTGGCTAGGGATCCCCCCCCCAAGAAAAGCTTGTATTTCGGGTCTCGGGAATACGAAATGTTCCCTTCTAGAAGTGGAATTTCAAAATGAGCATCAGACAGCCTTCGGAAAGTAAAGGAAAAGTAACGGAATTTTTCGTTACTTCTTTACCGCTAAAAGTAACTAAGTTACAGTTACTTTTTGTTAGATTCTCGCTCCAATCATCGGCGATTTGAAGTTTTATGCAAATTTCACGCACGTATGACGCAATGACCGGAAGTTGGGCGGTTCATTATATCGGCGAATAGGAGATAGCCATGTGTGAAAGCGGGACTTATAAGCGGGGTTAGGTATTCTATCAGTAGTGTTGTGTTTTTGTGTTGCTTTTGGTGGTTCTATCTTACCTTTTGAGAGACCGGCGGTTGACAAAAATTAGAAATGAAGTGAAACCGTAAAAGTGATAGTTCACCGCTGCTGGTCGGTGGTCTCCGCCTTTAATCCGTGTGAAGTATTCTTTTTATCGAAATTTAAGTTATTTTCCAAGCCCGTTTCCTCCTGGTGTGTAATGTGTCGGCAGTTCTCAACGTCGTCCGGTGTTCTTTTTGCTAATGACTTCATGAAGATACTGTATGTAAAACTTATTTATTTTTTGAACTCAAGTGGTTAGAAATTTCGAAATTGTTTTTTTTAGTTCTTTCTTTAAAAGATGTAATTGGTTAAGGATTGATTTATTTAAAGCTGTTCGGAATATTTTTTTGACGTCGTAGTTTATTTGTTAGGGGGTTAATATTTATCGAATTAACTTAATCCAGCCCAACTAAATTAAATGTATTTTTCGTAAACAAAGAATGTTTTAAACTTTGTGCAATATTTATAGTTATTTTTTTCTGTTTACAAAATTTGTTACATTTACTGATATATACAAATAATATTTATTTACAGTATTTTTTCTTCTTGATTAAATAAAAGTTGTTCTATTTTAAACTTAAGTCTCATTTTTGGCTTGTTTATTTTTTCTAAGATATAGTTCTAACTGGGCATAATTAACTATTAGTTGACTTATTAGTTAACAGGGTTATGGGCAAGTAGTTTTTAGTGTTTGGTTCGAACGGTGGACCGATGTTTCGGCATTAAGTAATTTTCATTTTTTTGTAAATTCGAAAGTTTTGGGGGGCGTTTATCTTTATGGTTAATTGAGATAGTTTGTAAACAAGTTCTTTGGAGCTGGATTAGTTCTTGAATTCTTAAATTTTTATAAATTTGTTAGTGACTTTTGGAAAAACAGTGATTTAACATGGCTCATGTTAACTTTACGCCATCTATTAAAAGGTTAAGTGCGGATAATTACGGAACGTGGACAAAAGATGTAAAATTTTTATTGAATGAGAAAAATGCATGGGGTATTGTGTCTGGTACGGAAAAACCCCCGGTAGTTAAAGAGGATGATGTTCCTGATCCTTTTTTGGCTGATTTTAATCATAGGTCACGGATAGCTCTGACCACTATTTATTTAAATATTGATGAACAACATCGGAGCTTAATCGAAAATACAGAGTGTCCGATCGAGGCCTGGAAAACTTTAAAGGAATATTTCCAGCCTGATAATAAAGCAAGGCACATGGGTATATTTTCTGAATTAATTACTTGTTTTATTGGTCCGAACGAAAGTATTAGTTTATTTTCTGCTAGACTGATAAAAATATCCGAACAGCTTAAGGGATTAATCACCCTATTGAAGAAATATATTTATGTTTCCAATTGTTAAGATATTTACCTGTAAAATACGATCAAATTGTGCAATCTATACTTAGATGGCCAGACGAAAAATTTAAATTCAAAGACATTTCACTTGAGCTGGTTGCTGAAGAGACCAGGCTCATTTTACGGGACTCTGATCGGGGTTCTTTAGGACAAAATGTGGAGGTACAAAACACCACCTCAAGGGTTTCTTTTAATAAAAAGTTTAATATGAAAAATGTAAAGTGTTTTCGTTGTGGTCTTAAAGGTCACATGAAAAATTCTTGTAGGGTCAAGTTGCACACTAGGTCTCCATCCCCTTCCACCTCGGCTTCTTCTGCCTCTTCCGATCGTGCTTCGAGATCAAGGAAACCTGACCTAACCAATAAACATAGACGTAACCGCCGTAACAATTCTATAAGCTCATGTCGTAAGACTAAGGGACGTAGTAACCCTGAAAACTTTTCATCTTTTTACGTGGCTGAATCAAGTTTCAACAATTCTAGTGATGATGATAGCTGGGTTTTTGACACAGCAGCATCACATCATTTCTGTAAGGATATTAGACTTTTTGATTCATACACTCCAGTTTCAGATGAGAGGATGCATGTTGCGGTTGATGGGTTGTCTTTCCCTATAGAGGGTAAAGGAAGTGTTAAAATGAGTTTCGGCAAAGGAGACGTCTATACGTTCAATAACGTGTTACATTCTTCAAAGTTAAGGAAGAACTTGATCTCGGGGCCGAGGATGGATGTAAAAGGGGCAACTTATGAGGGTAAAAAGAATCGTATTAAAGTTAAAGGAGTAAACGGGGAAACCATTTTCCGGGCTAAATTAATAGGGGGGATTTATTATGTTTTTCCTCAGATGGAAAGTAAAGAGGGGCATGTAAATTTTGAAGCTTCCTCAGTACAGGCTGATAGCTTAAAGGTTTGGCACAGCCGGCTTGCACACATTAGCCCTGATATCTTGGTCAATACTAGTAAAATTCATGGAGTCACCGGTTTGCCCACATTGACACGACAAAAGGGTTTCTTTTGTGAAGATTGCCAGGTAAATAAACAGCGTCGAGTCTCTTTCAAACCTTTAGACTCAAAACAAGCAAAAGCTCCCTTAGAAAGGGTTTTCATGGATGTTTGGGGACCGATCAGCACTAAGGGCAGAAATGGAGAGAAATTTTTTCTTTCGATTATAGATGACTTTTCTCGTAAAACTGTTGTTTATCCTCTTCAGGACAAAGCACAAGTCTTTGGGATTTTCGAAAAGCATATTGCCCGTGCTGAAAGGTCACTTGACAGAAAACTAAAGATCATCCGTACTGATAACGGTTTGGAGTTTAACAATCATCAGTTTACGTCTTATTGTGGTCAAACCGGTGTTCAACATGAATTCACTAATACATATACACCAGAGCAAAACGGAGTTTGCGAACGTTTTAATCAGACAGCTTTAAACAATGTTCGTTCAATTTTGCACAGCAGCGGGATGTCATACAAATTCTGGCCAGACGCGGCAATTTATTTTGCTTATACGTGGAACCGTGTTTGTCACGGGGGGCAGACAGCTACTCCCATTGAACTGTATTCAGGTCATAAGCCGCCTGTTAGGCACTTAAAGAGTTTCGGAACTGTCTGCTATGTCGGCGTACCAAAGGTCAAGCGAAAGTCTAAGTTAGATGTCAAATCTAAAAAAGGGATAATGGTTGGCTATGGGTTTAGAACCAAGGGTTATAGAGTTTGGTTAGAAAATGAGGCGAAAGTTGTTGAGACAATCGATGTTACTTTTAAGGAAGCTAGAGAATCGAGTGGTTTACGCAGTGGAGCTGCACTGGGCCCATTTTTAGAGTTGGAGGAAGACGAAGGTGAAGTCACCACAACGTTTGAGTATCAGGCTTCTCAAACCCCTATTTCAAGACTCCCTGAATCAGAGACCAACAATGAGGGTGAAACCCAGAGCTCTTTGCCGTTTACCGATTCTGTTCCCTCACTTCGCCAGGTAAACTGGTTTCGTAAACCTGTTCTCAGAAGGGACGGTAGCCGAAATGACATCTACTATTTTGAAGATGGTAAACCTGACAGGCTAAGATCATTGAACGAAATCAAGGCATATTGCCAAAGAAACAAAATTTTGTATGATCCCTCAGTTTTTAATTTTTCAGGTCAAAACAATTTCAGGGGTATTGTTAGTTTAGATTCTCAACCCTCCACGTCATCAATCTCAAATCGTAAAAGGTCCGGATGACTAGAAGTGGAAATACCCAAAACTTACAAACAGGCTTTAGCGTCGCCACAGAAAAACGAGTGGGTAGCGGCAATGGACGATGAAATACAGAATATGTCTAAACATAACGTTTGGCATCTTGTTCCCTTACCTGTAAATAAGAAACCAGTCGGTTCTCGCTGGGTCTATGCTATTAAAAAGGACGAGCATGGCAATATTGCAAGGTTCAAGGCTAGACTGGTCGCTCAAGGCTATACTCAGGTTAAAGGGGAGACATATGAGGAAACTTTCAGTCCTGTCGTAAATTTTTCTATTATTAGGTTTTTCTTTTCTCTTTTGGTGGCATACTTAGGCTGGGCTAACATCCAGTGTGACATAAAAAGTGCATACCTTTACGCACATTTAGAAAACGAAATTTATATGAACCAACCTCAGGGTTACGCTGATAGTGAAAAAGGAAATTTTGTGTGTCGTTTAGACAAGGCACTTTATGGTTTACATCAAAGTGGTAGACTTTGGTATTATGAATTAGATCAGGTTTTACAAGATTTGGGTTTTAACAAGTTTGAGTGGTGCAATTGCACTTATTTCATGAGTAACTCTGTAATTTTGTTAGTTTATGTGGACGACATTGTTGTATTTGGAAAAACTCGCCAACTTTGCGAAAAAGCACTTGATTCCCTGAAGAGTAAATTCGACTTAAAAGTCCTGGGTTTAACAAAGAAATTACTCGGTGTGGAGTTCGAATATGAAAGGGATTTTGTTTATATTCATCAACATTTGTATATTGATGAAGTTTTGAATCGTTTTAGATCCTTTCATTTTCCAATTTCCTCCCTACCAATTGCTAAAGGAATCAAGTATTCTAAGTCAAATTGTCCTGCCACTGAAGAGGAGTTACGTGAAATGGCAGCTATTCCTTACAGGAATGTTTTAGGCTGTTTATCTTTCATTGCAAGTCGTACAAGACCTGATCTATCATATGCCGTTAATATTTTTTCTCAGTTTCAAGCTAACCCTGGGATGGTTCATTGGGAAGGTTTGTTAAGGTTACTGGGATATGTTGCTTATTCTAAAACGTTTAAATTAAAGCTCATTTGTAAAGAACCTAAATTAGTAGCTTATTCCGATTCCGACTTTGCTTCGTCCCGGGATGACAGAGTTTCATTAGGGGGGCAAATTATTTTCTTTGACAAATCTCCTATTTCTTGGAGGACTTTTAAAGAACGTTGTGTGAGTTTATCAACCATGGAAGCCGAATTTATTTCTATGACTGAGGCAGCCAGAGAGTTGGTTTGGCTCGATAATGTGTTAACAGAATGTTACACTCATAATATCCTTAACGGAACTAAATTCAAACCAACCCTTTTGGCTGACAACATGTCAGCAATTGAATTCACGATTCCTTTCGGAATGTTTTTGAACTTGTTGACAGCAGATCCTGGCTGACGCCATTTCATAACTGATCGTTGCCTAGTACTCTTTTTAGGACCTTTTACACATTTAAATTCTTGAACAAACAACTCCAGTAACATTTTTTCTATGAATTTGTTTTAATATAATTTTCTACAATGAAAACTCTCTGCTGTACTGTGATTTTAATACCTGTGAATTGATCAATTTACACTCATACAGTCGCAACTCACACTGAACTCACATTACGATCTGAACTGGCCAATAGTCCATGAGTAGCTCTAATGCGATGCTAATCCAATCCAACCAATGCAATAACAGGTTTGTCAAGTGAAACCATTGCACGCTTGAATAATCTTTTATTCATTTATTATTAATCTATTTACCGCCAAGCATTTCAACGTATTCCTATCTCTAGACCGGGGCAGCTTTTATTTGCCTCACCCTGTACATTCTTTTACTAGTAATACCAATTCAGTTATTTTATCTCGATAAATTCAATTCATATTCAATACTAAACAAACTCACATGTTTGATTGGTTGGTAAACAGCTTAGTGTCATTTTCCAAAATATCCTCGTTGGTGGGTAACAGGTACTCGATCCAATTGTTTTCGTCCATCCTATAAGTTACAAATATATTAAATTTTCGGTTGTATAGTCCAGTCGGTTACGCTTCCGCACTTGGGCGGCTAGCAAACCTATAACACTCTTTCTACCAGGCTTGGCGACCTTTTTCGGCCTAATGGGGAACTTGCATGTGTCGGGAAATAGCGAAATACCATTTGTAAATGAAACTTCATGCGATTCTAAGAACATCGAGATAAATTTTACCTCAATCCGACCATTAGTTTATTTTTAATTAATTTTCAAAGTTTGCGCTTAGCCCCGCCCCTTGAAAACGCTGCCTCTGACCTCCCCTCCCCGCGTGACGTCAGTAGACCCAACTGGGAAAGCCAGAGATCGGCGGCCGCTGTGTTTTGCGAATGTCACTCTTCCTAATGCTTTTCTTATCGCGTCGAATCCATTAAAGTTATGTAAATTCTGGAAAATATTAGTGCATATGAATGTTGCAAAGTAACTTGTAGAAAAATAGTACCACGAAAAAATTACACCAGAAAATATATTTCAGCTCCCACAGAACGTTTATAAAGTTAAAAGTGGAAGCTTTTAAAAATGCTATGTCCTTTCGTCACCTAGGGCGCGACTAGAAAAGAAATTTTGGGGTTGGGGCAGTTGTCGTAAATTTTATTTATATATTTTAATTAATATTACTTTAAATTATTTTTAATTAAAACTGTTTTTAATTGAAAAAAAATATTTTTCAATGTAAATAGAGTTATTCCAATGTTAATAGTTTTTTTGCTAATTTATTATTTTTTGTTTTACATAACTAATGTTTGTATCATTTAATAAACAATTAATGTTTTATTTTTAAAATAAAAATTAAGTGCGCCAAATAGGGAAAAAATCAATTAATTACATAATGTTTTTATTGAGCATTTAACTTATTAGATAATTTAAATTACTTAATTTGTAGTGCAGAAACTAAACGAATTAAATCAATAATGAAATTAAACAAAATTTCATCACAAAAATTCCATTTAAAATTATATTTTAAATTTGAAAAACCAAAAAATTAATGGACATTTAAAAAGAAAATAGAGATAATTCCAGGTGTAACTGGCACTGTTGAAGGTCCACGGAGGCTAGAAATGATTATGTACATATACTGTATTAAAAAAAAAGTTTTAAAGAGAGTGGGAGTTGGATAAATTATCTGGCCATTTTTAATTTGATTAAATTTACAAAAGAAGGTTAATGAAGATCGGAAATTTTGGAAACTAAAGTATAAATTAGAAGTAAATGCTGTGTTTTACGAATTTGTTTCCAAGTTTTATAACTCGCGCGTGTGTGACAGAGGTTCTAGGTGATAGTTACTGTTACACACCTACGTGTTGTAGTTTTCCTAAAGATGTAAAAAAAAATACGTGTCAACAGTTAGGTTCAACAATGTTCAAAAAGGAAGCAGGTATTTTTATTTTTAATTGTACCATATAACATACTCATGTTTATAAACTAAATTGCTTCTTTGAATTCAATTACAAATTAAAACTAAATTTAAATTATGGAAATAACTGCATTAAGAATGAGAAATATTTTTCATAGTTACAGGGATTGGATGAACTTGTTACGAGAATAATGTACAAAACTTGAATTCTGCGTTCCACATAATTACATAAAAGACAATATATCTGCTCGAACATGTTTGTCGTAACACGCGTTACAAGTCGTTAAAAAAGCATTTTACTTATATCTAAGTAACTTATAAAATATGTGATTTAATTTAAAAATTGAAATGCGTGTACATTATTATGTCGAATCCCTGTAATAATGAGAAATATTTCCCAATCTTAAATACAGGTATTTCAATCAATTAAACTTAATTTTAATCTACATTTATATTATATAGTTAAATTATAAGTACAAATACATACAATTACATAATATAATTGTATAGAAATCTATTTTATAACATAAGTCTGTTACCATTAAGAATAAAAATAGCATTTCTTTTACAACTCAAGGAACATTAAAAAACTGCTTTTCTAAAGAGTTTTTCGTGGTACTAATACAACAAGGTACTTTGCAACATTCGTATGCACTAATATTTTCCAGAATTGACATAACTTTAATGGATTCGATGCGATAAGAAAAGCATCAGGAAGAGTGACATTCGCAAAACATAGCGGCCGCCTACCTCTGGCTTTCCCAGTTGGGTCTACTGACGTCAGGCGGGGAGGGAAGGCCAGAGGCAGCGTTTTCAAGGGGCGGGGCAAATCGCAAACTTTGAAAATTAATTAAAAATAAACTAATGGTCGGATTGAGGTAAAATTTATGTCGATGTTCTTAGAATCGCATGCAGATTATTTTAAAAGAATAAAAAAAAAATACATGCAAGTTCCCCCATTGCAAGCAGCGTTAATTGCTAGCGGCCCAAGTTTGGAAGCGCAACCAACTATCGACTATCAACACATTCCTACACATGGTGTTTAGTATGTCAATACCTCACTTTACTATTTTGAAAGATTTATATTGCAATAAAATTGTAAATTAGAAAGTAAAACATTGATTTTATTGATCAAAATGAAGTGCAATTCTTGATTTATTAAGTTACAAACCTAACTATTATTTGAAAAAACATGATTTGGCCTAACATCACAAACATAACCACCTTAAACATCACAATTATTTATTGCAATATTTTTATGAATTGTTAAGGAAAAGGATTATATAATTCAGGGGTGCAGAAAATGTTTTTACTCTCAACATTTCCCCTAATCCGTTTGAAAATTTCCCCAAAAATTTTACTATATGTTATAGACTTAACATAAATTCTGTATTAACTTAGGTATAGAAAATATTACGATATACAGGGATGTTAGTGCTTGTTGAACAAAAAAGCTAAACTAAGCGTGACCGATAAAATTTAAAGTTTAACAATTATCACTACAAGATAAATTTTAAATAATTATATAATAATACTATACCACTAAATGTACTTTAAATATCTTTTAAAATACTTTAAAATAAGTAAATTTTCTTTAATTTATGGTGTTTGGGGAGGGGATCGTATTCAACAGATTTATCTATGAACATGTTTGCTGTTCATTCATTTTTCCCAATTTGATTGAAATTTTTATCTTCATTATTAAAATCTGTTATTTTAACCTGTAGTTTATTGAAATTTAAGTTTAGTTTCACCTAATTACGGGCTCCGTAAAAATGGTAGGTACGACGGTGCTGTCGGGAGTTAAGTGTCAGGGAGTTAAGTGCAAAGAAAACGTAAAGATCGTTAAAAAAAAGTGCATTGTCGATTTAGCGAATCGGTTGATTATTATTTATTTTTGTCGCTGTTTCGGTAAATTTGCATCGCAAATTGCGATACCACTTAAATCGACCATCTGTACAGTAGCTGGCGTTGGCTACGCTATTTGATACAGGGGTGGGGGGGATGGCGTACGGATGCGATCAACGCCCGATGACAGGCTGAATTTAGAGACAAAAGCGGTATGCTATTTTGGTATTGTTAGAACAAAAAGTAAATTAACGGTAGGTTTTAAAACAGAAAACGAACGGCTGGTCAGGGAGTTTTGTAATACATTGTTAAAATCGAAAACAATTGAATATTTTTCACAAAATTTCCCCAGATGGCTAAAATTTCTCCTGATCTAGGATCGGACATATTCTGCATCCCTGATTTAATTTAAATTTCATTATAAATGTAATAAACATCTAATACATGTCCTCTATAATTGTGTAATATATATATAGAAACCTATATAGATGTAGTATATAATAAAATATATTAACTAATGATGTCCTAATGAAAATAAATATGAAGAAATTTTTTTTCTAATTTTTGGAGCATTATTATAATCCATAAAGCCAAACCGTTTATATTGCTTCATTTAATCTGCTGCTTATCTTTTCAAGAAAACGAATATGATTTTAATTTTCATTGATTATTATAACGGTCTTCTCCATTTAAAAAAATACTGCAGAGTACGGCAGAGAAACTGTAGCAAATATAACGACATATTCGAAGAATTGAGAGGTTTGTTAAAAGATACAGCACAGTTGAAAAGCTGTTTAAATTTCATATAATAAGTTATTTACAAGTTACGGAGTCCACTAGCCCTCAGTCATTTGTGTTGCATAAGTTTTGGCTCGTTAAATGTTAAATTTTTCTTTGTTTTGACCGTCCACTACTTTCGAGAAAATCAGGTGATGGTCGTCCTAAACTTTTGTTTGCAAAAAATGGCACAAGAATTTCCTCGTCTATCTACTTATTTTTGCAAACAAAATTTAGCTTTATTCTATGTACATCTCAATATCTTGGTTGTTCATCTCAATATCTCATTTTAAAGGTTATTTTTTAATTGTTTTAAATTTTATTATCTTTTATTTTAAGGAAAGATTCATCAGGAAATTTGTCATTTTTTCAAGTTCCAAAAATTGTAATTTATTATTGAAGGACAATTTTTGAAGCAATCTCTAAAATATTTCGTAGAATTTCTCGCTTTTTATCGATATGTGACTTGCTTCTGAAACTTAAATGAGAAAATTATTCCTGAATGTTGCAGAGAGTTTAGGAAACGTTATCCTTTTATAGAGCGCAATGGGCTTAAAGTTGAGTTTGGCTGTAATACACCAAAATAAAGTTATTGTCAAAATAGGGCAATATTTTACTTTGATTAATTCATAAAAGTCATTAAACTGTGTTATTAAAATGTTTAGATAATATATAATATATATAATAATATATAAATAATAATAATAATATATATATATTAAAATACTTCCAAAAAATCCAATAAAATTGAGGTTAGTTAAACATACCACAAGTAGTCTGTTCCTTTACATTTTTCTTACAAAATTACAGATCATTTAAAAGTGCACTAAGTAAATCCGTTCTGAAGAAAACTCTTGGTGGTAATGAACCCTTCTGCGAAGGTCAACTATGCCTCCCCACGACAAGTTCCCCGAGGCCAGAAATCTGTCAGCAGTGATGACATATACTAGATGGAAACTCAAAAGAACGTCCTTTTTTTTGTTTTTGGTTTTCCCAGATTTAAGAGGGTCTCCAGCTACACCCCCACTGTTTGGGGTGGTGGAACGATAAAAGATAATTTACATTTCGCGCTTAGTGGTATGCACTCAAGGTCAATTGAAGAAGAGTACGAACCACGACTGAGACGACAGTTTTGGAAAATGCGAAACAGTGTTGAATTTTGCAGCGGCCAAAAGGTTCTTTCCATGACTCAAATTTTTCCCGATATAAGTTAGTTTAACCCCGACAAAATTTAAAATTTCCTCAACTGGGGGGCTATCCTTGCTCGACGGGGTCTTGAGCCCCCTGCTGCTGCTTTTTAGGCCCTTTTACACATTTAAATTCTTGAACAAACAACTTCAGTCACATTCTTTCTTTGATTTTGTTTTAATATAATTTTCTACAATGAAAACTCTCTGCTGTACTGTGAGTTTAATCTTCACCTGTGAATTGATCAACTTACACTCATACAGTCGAAACTCACACTGAGGCTTGACGCACTACGATCTGAACTGGCCAATAGTTCATGAGTAGCTCTAATGTGATGCTAATCCAAGGTTAATTTTAATTTGACGATGCTTCTGTCGCCAAGGGATTTGGCGCTTTTGTAGGGAGCGATAAACAATTTTTTTTGGTGATACAGCATTTTCTGGTGAAATGCGTTGTGGCGTCTTTGTTGTGGCTAGGTGGCACTGGTTATACTTGCGCGGATGTTATGCGCGTGGGATTTATTTTGTTTTAAATTAGTTTTTGTCCAATATCCGGCATTGGTAATACTTGTGTGGAATTTAGGTTGCGCGGATGATGTGCGCATGGAATTATTTTTATTCTATTAAATTACTTTTTGTTCTATCGTCATTTCGTGAGGTTTCGTTTTGCGGTTACGTTTAGCTTTTGAACATCCGATTATTATGGATGGTGCGTATTTAAATTCTGAATTTTTTATCGATTTGAAGAGGACTGGACAGCAAGCTGTCATTCAGTTTTGAAGGACTAACAAAACTAACTTTTTTTGGGGTTTTGCTTTGTAAAACAAAATTGCCCGGGGCCCCAAACGAGTATTTAGGCTTTCATTCAATGGGCCCTACAATACTGCCCCATGTTGGATACTGATGGCTTTTTTTAGAAAAAAAAATGCCCGGAACCCCAAACGCATGCATACTGGATCGCCACTCACTCGTGTAGCTCTATTGCGACAATAATTCAAACTAAACAGGATTGCCACTTGTACGACGAATTTAACTCTCTTTTGCTCTAGTACGACGATTATTTAAACCAAACTAAATTGCCCGGAGCCCCAAACGCTTGCATACTGGATTGCCATTCGTGTAGCTCTAGTGTGACGATACTTCAAACGAAACTAAACTGGATTGCCACTACTAGCCCATTGTGTGGTGTAAAGTTTGTTTTGTGTTGCCCAAAGCAAACCAACTAGACCGGGACCGTTTTTAGTTGCTTCACCCTGTACATTCTTTTACTAATACCAATTCAGACTTAAAAATTTTAAAGAAATTTTATTGATAAATTCAATTCGTATTCAATACTAAACAAACTCACGTGTATGATTGGATGGTAGACGGCTCATAGTCATCCAGCTCATAGCCGTCGTCTTCCGAAATAACCTCGTCCTCGAAGTCGGGTAGGATGTCCTCGGGCTTTGGTATATCCCAGTGGTTTTCGGCCATTCTATAAGTTACAAATATATTAAATTTTCGGTTGCATAGTCCAGAGTCGGTTACGCTTCCGCACTTGGGCCTCTAGCAAACCTATAACAGGCTTTCTACCATGCTTGGCGACCTTTTTCGGCGTGAATTTTATTATTTTTGAATCAGTATAAATGTTCAACTTTAAACTAAAAAATAGGTTTGCCTTGTGTAGTTCCAGAGATTTATTGAAGCCGATCTTCTTTACGTAAAAAAATTAGCACGAGAATTATTTTTTAACCAATGAGATTCGATATTTTTCACGTAGGGTAGACTAACCAGTGAATGAACGCTTAAGCCCAATTCGTTTTATGAAAATTCATACATTTTAAAGAAAATATAACTTCTGGTGTATGACTATGGGAACACATCTGTCATATATGTAAATTCTACACAAAAAAAGTGACTTTATATTGCACTGCTTCGGGTCTTTTGGGGCTCCAAATAAAAAGTGGTACAAAAGCCAAGTGAATGAACAGTTCTTTACCAGTGAATGAACACAAAAATGTCCAGTTAATAAACATGTTGGATTTTAATTAAAAACTAGATTCAGGGCCGGATTACCAATTAGGCAAGGTAGGCAGTTGCCTACAGGCCCCGCAACTTCCAAGTCAAAGGGGCCCCTCAAATTTACGTTTTTGCTCCCGAAAAGATTTTTTTTTAAGTTGGGAATTTCAACACAAACACTAAAAGGGGCCCCAGACTCACACCCACCTCACAACACGTGGTAATGGCCCAAGAGAAGTTAACGTTATCTGAGGCAATAAAAATTACCACCGTGTCTTCTGCGAAATACGTTATAAGGGGCTATTTTTGCAGCTTTCACACCCCTCTCCTACAGGGTTGTAACAAACACAAAAGCTAGATAAATAGCACCTAACTTGGCTACTTAGTTCTAAACTGGTCACATCAAGATATCTTCGATGGTTTTTTTTGGCTAAGTTTGGGTCCACTAGAAGTAATTTTGAATCGATGATCGAATTTTTGTTTCGAGGTTCTAGTAGGAAGTAGGTATTTTGGTTACGATTTACTAACGTTTAGGTTTGTCAAATAAAAATTTCATTAGGATTTTAAAAAAAAAAATACCTATAAATACGCCTAATTTATAAGATGGTTTTTGAGAATTTTAAAAATACCTGTTTTTAACTGAATTTCAACACATTTATAATTTAATTTTTGCTCCAAAACAAATAAAAATTATTATTATTTTGCAAACTTTCCATTTTTTTTATTCCAAATAATTAAGGAAATTTGGTATTAACATTGCAGAGATTTCCGAACATTGGCCTGTATCCTTCTTTCAAATTCCGTTCTAATTTACGATATTAAAAAATATATTTTTTTCATCTGAAAGGTATGACAACATGGACCAATCTTTTCTTCTCCTGTATGTCTGTACGAAGGACATCAATGTTCACGCGGACATAGACAGTAGAATCAAGCCTTCAAGTGTATCAAATATCAGTGAAAAATTTGCAAAGCATGTAATTTTAAATATGAAGTAGTAAAAGATACAAATACGTATTCGACGGAAATAAAATATTGAAAAGTTGGAAAGACAAATATCAAAATATCTACATGAAATATATCACATACCACATACAGTGTGCATAAAAACTGCTTTTTTCCCAAAAATGTGACAAAATCATGTTTTAAAAAAATGTACAACCCATTGCAAGCAACATTTAGTTTTATAAAAAATCATATTTTATAAGGTACATAGGTAAACAGTAAAATAATATAGTTTTTATAATAAATTTTATTTCTCCAAAAAAAAAAAAAATTCAGCCGAAAGTAATTTAACACCACAAAACACAAGATAATATTTATAATGTGGTGTGTGTGGAGGGGTATAGGCTGTCGAAAAAAAGGTCGTGTTCCGTGAGTAATTGTTTAAATTTTTGATCAATTGCGTATATCTGTCAGAATTTAGATTTATTGGTATTGATAAACTAATTCCTACACAGTTATTCCACATTTTAAAAATTTGGATTCTATTGATTTTATTTATGTTAGTTCTGATATACACTGAAAAAAAGTTAGCATTTCTCCCTGTCCTGTCGTAAAGAGAGGGGGGGGGGAGAGCCAAGGGGGCCCCCCATCAAAATCAACTGCCTACACTGCTTAATCCGGTAACCGGAAAAAAAGCACAGGAAAAAAAAGCATAATTACAATAAACTCATAATTATCGAGTTGCATTGTTTATTAACGTCGTTAATGACAGTTTAGAAGGGTTGCGAATAGGAATTAGGATTGTGGCATGGCCGTACACAAGGGGGTAAAGTATTATTGGAGATGTAATAATGTATTAATTTTTTCTGTTAGAAAGTTATGATGTCTGTGACCCAACTTTCATACTTTTGTACGTCTGTCTATACGTCCGGAAGGACATCTGTGTATACCTAGTGTCTGTCAGCGAATTTCCCATCAGAGACCCAATTTTCATACTTTTCGTCCACCTGTCTTTCTGTCGGCAAATTCCCTATTGGATTAGCATTGAAATTTAATTTCAAATAATTTAAATCGCTGTTTGGAAATAGTTTATTTTGGCATTTAGAAATTTAAATTATAGCTGGATGGCTATGTTTGGCCATTTTTTTTCTAATGTGCACAATTTTTGTGTAGAAACAGTTATTGATGACATGTACTGTTACAAGCTTATTCAAAAACTTAACAAACCCGGCTTTTTCTGTCGTGTCACAGTCCCATTGCAGGGAGGGTGGGAGACTGCTTGACACTCATTATGATTGATCGCCCTTCGCGATCGCGGAGACCTGGGGACACCCGCTCGTGCCTTTGTCGGTGGCACCGGCCGGTGTCCGACTGATACGCCTGCAGGTAAAAACCAATTAAGCTTTCAGTCCTTCTAACAGGTTACCACAAATAAGTGATTGCACATTTTGGTTTGTATGCAGCATCACTTGGCTGTAGCATGTGTACTTTGACTGACCAAATAATTAGTGTAGTTGACGATATTTTTTTTTAAAAAAAAGTAATGTATTTGCGTTCACAAGAGCACATTGTTTGAAGTCAGCCATTTTTAAAAATCTGGATTAATTAACCAGTTTAAATAAAAGTTAAAAGTAAAGCAATTTATCAATGAAGGAAATATATGAATTTCAGGGGAAAACTATATATAACTGAATTACTGCTCAAGTTAATTATTTAATAATAAAAAAGAATGCACAAATCCGTGCATAAAATCATGATTTCTACACATTATATGATTTTTCAAAGTTTCAATTAGTATGGGTTTAAGTTATGCGCTCAAAAGTAATCTTGAATAGGTTAATATTTTCAAATCTATCGATAATTACTGGTGAACTTGTTTTGTTAAATAATTCATACATTTTTAATTACATTTTTTTCAGCTTGTTTTTGTGGGCAAACGAAGTATAATCTTTTTGTCCTGGGAACGCCAAAAAATAAGTTTAGATAACTTTTTTTGAAGCTAACAAAATATTGCTATGATATTTTTTAATGCTGAACTCGAATTCGGTTTTTACTTCGAGCTACACTCAATAATGCCTTCACCTTTTTTTTTTAAATTAAAGAATTTGTATTTAACTTTTTTTCTGGAGCTCATAATATTTTATAATATAGTATTTTTTTAAGTTAGGTTAGTTTGAATTATCGTTGCACTAGAGCTACAAGAGGGCTATTGACGAGGGGCGTTGCAAATTAAAACCACGGTCAAGTGACGAGCCTACACCCGAGTAGGCACCCAACGCAAACGTTAAGGGCGACATTGTACGCAGCGTAGGGACTTTGAATCATATTTAACGTGCACTACCTCTAGTCGGTTATATTTCGTCGGACATGTAGTTGTACGGGCCGTTTATATTTGCCCAGTCCCGAAACTGGGACCTGCCACATGCGAGGCGAACACCTTGATTGACTGGGCTCCCCAACCTCTCTACATTTTTTTAAAAATAGTTTTCATTGACCTTTAAGATGTAGAATAAAGTATACTTCTCGGTAATAGATTTAGGCATTTTTTTTAACAAAGAAAATATTTTTCGGAATATTGGTTTATTTGGCATTAAAAATATTCCATTTTCAAGTTTTAAACTTTACCGGTAGCACCTTTAATAGAAATTCGGTATGACAAAGCTTATAGTATATAATAGTAAAATTCATTATAATATTAATTACCGTTATATAAAAAAAGAGCTACAAAATAGGATTAGCCATCATTCGATCTGAATAATCCTTTCCAAATATGTGGACAAACGTCATCAATACATAAGCTAAGAAATCAGTAACTTATGTCTGTTTTTACCTTTTTTTGCATGCATTATGTTTATTCCTTTTTTTGTAATTCAACGATTCATTTCAAAGTAAGGCAAGCGTAAAATTGAAAATAAATCTCCCACTTGATGTTAGCAATGATATTATTCAGTCTTTAATATGTAAACAAAACGTTTAATTTTCTGTAAACTTTTACAATTAATATAGCTTCCACTCTAAGTTTATAACGCAAAAGGCTATGTCCATCTGTCTGTCCGTCACCCACTTTCATAGCCCAAACTACAAATGCTACAGACAAGTTTGACATAAAATCTGCGCATTGAAACGACATTGAAACTTTCAGGAAAAAAATTCGAATTCGAAGTAACTTCAGTGAGCATATTTGACACCATTTTCATGAATGGTAATAATTACAGCGTTATGGTTTTCATTATTGGTTTTTCTGGAATTACATTTGGTTGGGTGATAATTTGATCTAATTATTTTAATTTAAGATAAAAAATATTAGAAGTGCTAAGTAATTTTGTACAAACATCTCCATCATTAAAAAAAAACCTTAACCGAACTTCAATAATATTTAAGGGTATTTAATTTTAATATTAAACACACTTTTTGAAATTGTAATAGAAACAGCATCATACATTTAAAAACATAGTAATCAAAGTAAGTTAATGTTTATTACACATACAAAATACATTCTATACACTTGAAACAAGAAGTTTTTTTAGATATATGACAGACATCTATAATTTGAATAAACGTTTACCAATAAACGCTTTTCAACCACCAAACGATAATGTAAGCTATGATCAAATTCACCAAGTAATCTTTTAAACAGTCTTGGGAACTTTTTATTTTCCTTTTTTTAAACAAAAACTCGGCAAGTAATTGTTCTCGAATTAAAAATTAAAAATCGGGATTTTGGTTTTACTAGATCAACCGAAACGAAAATTGCAAGAAAAAATATATGCTTATAAAATATTTTATAAACAACGAAGTGAATTTTTTGTGAAGTTCAGAGCAAAAAGTTGCTGTAGAGCTTAGTAGGTTTAGGCGCTCGCCTTGCATACGGAAGGTCCCAGGTTCGGGCATCTCCAAAATAACTGCAGATCTATAAACGGCCCGTGCAGCCCAAAATGTCCGACGAATAATAACCCGTGTAAAAGGAGTGCACGTTAAATCTGCTTCAAAATCCCATCGCTGCGTACGATGTCACCCTGAACGGTTGCGTTGGGTGCATGTGGTTCGAAATTACGACCCTTGTCGCCAACAGCCCTCGTGTAGCTCTAGTGTGACGATAATTCAAAAGCTAACCTAATCAGAACAAAATGATTTCTTCGTTTGTCCGCAAAAACAAGCTGAAAAACATAGTTAAAAATTTATGAATTATAACACAAAACAAGTTCATTAAAATTTTTATTAAAACTTTAAAAATTCTCAAATCACGATTTTATGCATGTATTGGGCTATTTTTATAAATTAAATAATAGAACTTGAGCATTAAATTTACTTATAGTTTTAATCTAAAATTCATAATTTCTTTCGTTGATAAATTGTTTTATTTAAACTAGTTAATTAATTCAGATTTTTAAAAAAGCTGACTTCAAGCAATGTGCTCTTGTGGATGATGCATTAGTTTTTCAATAAAATATATATTTATTATTATGACACACAGCCTAACAGATTTACACCCAATTATAAGACTGAGATAAGTACAACTTACAACCAAGTCTTACCCGGGAATCGAACCCCAGCCCTGCAGTCCCGAGCTATAACTGTTACACTACGAGGGCGACAAATACATAATGTGTATATAAATATCGACACCTAGTTTAATTATTTGGTTAAAGTACACTACAAACCAAAATTTGCCATCTTTGCTGCATTTCTATTGCGAGGGACTGCACCTTATCTGGTTTTCACTACCTACGACAAGTGTACTGACAAAGGAGCGAGGTGACCCCAGTTGGTCTCAGCGATCAATCAATAAGTGTCATGCACTCCCCCCTCCGCATTGGGTGTGTGTCTGTGTGACATTTACAGTTTCGAAACAAGAGGGTTTGTAATAGTAAGTGCCATCAACAATGGGGAACTTGCATGTGTCGGGAAATAGCAAAATACCATTTGTAAATGAAACTTCATGCGATTCTAAGAACATCTACATAAATTTTACCTCAATCCGACCATTAGTTTATTTTTAATTAATTTTCAAAGTTTGCGCTTAGCCCCGCCCCTTGAAAACGCTGCCTCTGGCATTCCCTCCCCGCGTGACGTCAGTAGACCCAACTGGGAAAGCCAGAGATCGGCGGCCGCTGTGTTTTGCGAATGTCACTCTTCCTAATGCTTTTCTTATCGCGTCGAATCCATTAAAGTTATGTAAATTCTGGAAAATATTAGTGCATATGAATGTTGCAAAGTAACTTGTTGTAATAGTACCACGAAAAAATTACACCAGAAAATATATTTCAGCTCTCACAGAACGTTTATAAAGTTAAAAGTGGAAGATTTTAAAAATGCTATATGTCCTTTCGTCACCTAGGGCAACCTTTTGAGGTTGGGGTAAGGTTTTTTTTGGGGGGTTGGGGTAGTTGTCGTAAATTTTATTTATATATTTTAATTAATATTACTTTAATTTAAATTATTTTTAGTTAAAACTGTTTTTAATTGAAAAAAATATTTTTCAATGTAAATAGAGTTATTCCACTGTTATTAGTTTTTTTGGCTAATTTATTATTACTAATTATGGACATTAATTAATTTTTGTTTTACATAACTAATGTTTGTATCATTTAATAAACAATTAATGTTTTATTTTTAAAATAAAAATTAAGTGCGATAAATAGGGAAAAAATCAATTAATTACAGAATGTTTTTATTGAGCATTTAACTTATTAGATAATTTAAATTACTTAATTTGTAGTGCAGAAACTAAACGAATTAAATCAATAATGAAATTAAACAAAATTTCATCACAAAAATTCCTTTTAAAATTATATTTTACGGAGGCTAGAAATGACTATGTACCTACTGTATTAAAAAAAGTTTTAGAGAGAGTGGGAGTTGGATAAATTATCTGGCTATTTTTAATTTGATTAAATTTACAAAAGAAGGTTAATGAAGATCGGCAATTTTGGAAACTAAAGTATAAATTAGAAGTAAATGCTGTGTTTTACGAATTTGTTTCCAAGTTTTATAACTCGCGCGTGTGTGACAGAGGTTCTAGGTGATAGTTACTGTTACATACCTACGTGTTGTAGTTTTCCTAAAGATGTAAAAAAAAAATACGTGTTGACAGTTAGGTTCAACAATGTTCAAAAAGGAAGCAGGTATTTTTATTTTTAATTGTACCATATAACATACTCATGTTTATAAACTAAATTGCTTCTTTGAATTCAAATACAAATTAAAACTAAATTTAAATTATGGAAATAACTGCATTAAGAATGAGAAATATTTTTCATAGTTACAGGGATTGGATGAACTTGTTACGAGAATAATGTACAAAACTTGAATTCTGCGTTCCACATAATTACATAAAAGACAATATATCTGCTCGAACATGTTTGTCGTAACACGTGTTACAAGTCGTTAAAAAAGCATTTTACTTATATCTAAGTAACTTATAAAATATGTGATTTAATTTAAAAATTGAAATGTGTGTACATTATTATGTCGAATCCCTGTAATAATGAGAAATATTTC